>NADL03000049.1:0-537748 GCA_002205965.3 Kappaphycus alvarezii | reverse complement strand
ATGCCGGTAACGTATCCATCGCTGAAGAGATTAGTCAAGTCAATGTGACAAAAAGGGATGGGGAAGGGAACATTTTATCGAAGAAACCTAGGCTAGATTATGGAATGCTGGAGCATATCCCAGCACCTGTACCTCCTCGAACCAAGAGGTCTGATCAAGTTGTTCCAGGAGTGGGAGTCACTCCGGCCAAGAAGACGAAAAAGAGTAAGAAAGTTAAGAGTATCTCTAAGACGTACTAGAGTATGTGAAGAAGTACAATTTGGTGGCTGAGCTTGCATCGGCCCCAACCGGGATAACGTTTGGTCAACTTTTGAGGGCGACGCAGAGGATGCGAGAAAAGAACTCAAAAAATATATCAGGTCTAATAAGTCCGCTAAGGGTAAGAAACTGTTTCTTCAATCGGCCTCGACAGCACCAAGACGTCTTAAGCTGGTACAAGTCAAAGTATTGGGTATGAAAACCCAGGCTCTCTTCGATTCGGTGCTGTTCCAAACCTCATTTCAGAAACTTTGGTGACAGATCTAGGTCTTGACATTACTCCAACGACTCGAAAAATAACTGTAGCGGATGGAACCGTCTCAAAATGCATGGGCACTGTTGACAATGTTTCCGTGTTCTTTGGGGACTCTAAGTTGATGTAGACTTTCTTGTCATGCCTGATCTCCCTTTCGATGCAATCATTGGCTGCCCTACCATGGAAAGACTAGGGACATGCATTGACTTGGGCAATCAAATGGTTTCAGTTAATATTGACGGCAGAACCGTGAAGATGCCCCTGGATTTCGACAAAAGCACGCATCCTGAAGATTTAAAAGAAACGGACAGTGAAGATTTCACTTCTAGCTATGACAGCGAAGATTCGGAACCAATGAACACTTTCGGAAGTGGAAAAGGGTACCCTTGGGGGGTAATGAACATGGCATGGGACGATTATGATTCTGGGTTTGAAACAGATGACGACTGGAATTCTAGATAAGTTTGAAACCCGAATATGTTTCTTTTTGCGATGATATCGAATCAAAGGGCAGAATTCGGAGCATGAAAGAAGATTACCTTTGCAGAGAAATAAGAATACGTCGAATTCCATATATGAAGATGTGAGCACGACGGAAGAGGTCCTTCAAAATATTGAGGTTGAGAAGAAAGAAGAAAAAGGGCGCCAAATGGCAGAAATCCAAGGAAAAGTGCAGCACCTTCCGCCGCAGCCTCACTGAAAAATATCCGACATGTTAACATCTCCGAAGTAATTGCATGGAGTGTATCAGATTTAAGACAAGCAAGTGTACCGGTTACTCACCGTTCGAACTTACCGACACTCAACCAATTTACCACAAGCCCAGACGTCAACCGCCAAAATTGACCTATTTATCTCAGAAAATGTTACAAGTATGCTGAAAAATGATATTATTCGACCAGTTTCATCCCCATGGTCGTTTCCAGTTGTGGTCGCACCAAAGAAGTATGGAAGGCTGCGTTTTGCGTCGATTACCGACAACTGAACCAGAGAATGATACCCGATCGATTTCCGATTCCGAACATGGAGGAGATCCTCGAGGACCTGAAGGATGGGAGATATTTCACCTCAATTGACCTTTACACTGGCTATTGGCAGATTCCATTGGATGAAAAATGTAAGGAAAAAACAACCTTTACCAGCAAAGTTGGTACGTTCAGGTTCGAAGTGATGCCTTTTGGTCTCATGATTGCACCAGCTACATTCAAAAGAATGATGAACGAGGTTTTGAAAGGACTTCCATTCGCAAGAGTCTATATCGATGATGTCGTCATATTCTCAGAAACATTGGATCAGCATATCTCGCACGTCAAGACAGTTGTGGAGAGGATATCGGAGTATAGCTTGAAAATTAAGTTTGAGCAAATGCTTCTTTGCGAAAACTTCTATCCAATTACTCGGTCATATCGTCGACCAAGAGGGAATTAGAGTGGATCCAGAGAAAACGAAAAAAATAAAGTTGGCACCAAGGCCCGCTTCAAAGACTGAGGTCCGAAGCTTCTTAGGACTGGCCTCATATTACAGAAGATTTATCAAAGATTTCGCCAAGACTGCAGCACCGTTACATGCCAGCACTACGAAGAACGGAAAATTTTACTGGAACAAGGAAATTGAAACTGCATTTCAGGAGCTTAAAGATGAGCTATGTGTCCCCCCAGTTCTCATGTACCCAGATTTCAAGAGACCATTCGTTGTGGAGACAGATGCCTCAGAACGGTCTTTGGGTGCCGTTTTGGTCCCAAAAAGATGAAAACGGAAGACTACACCCTGTTCAATTCGCAAGCCGAACTCTGAATGATGCGGAAAAGAGATACGCAGTCTGCGAGAAAAAAGCGCTAGCTGTCGTCTTCGCGCTGAAAAAGTTTCGCGTATACCTTTTATCACTCGAGAAATTTGTCTTGATAACTGATCACCAGGCACTTAAGCAGCATTCCAAAAGAAGGATGTACATCACCGCTTGGCCCGATGGCTCGACATTTTCGCAGAATATCGGTTTAAAATTGTGTATAGACCTGGACGCGATAATCAGCCTGCGATTACCTATCCCGCTTGAGGGACGCACTGATTCCAAATGAAAAAGCTTCGGAGGACATCGTCGGGGTCGCCGAGTTGCAGTTGCCGAACGATAACGAGTACGAAGCTTATATTCACGGACTTATTAAGTTCTTGGATGGACTAGAATGAGAAAGGTTGCTCTTGAACACAGAAATTGGGTACGCAGGAATCAAAAGGCTTTTACATTGTGGAATGGGAAACTCTTCAGGCACACTAAAGCGGTCCCGACTAGTGGCCCCTTTGAAAGAAAGAAAGAAGATCTGAGGACTTTCCATGATGAGCTAGGGCATTGGGATCTCGAAACAACCAAAAAATTCGTAACTGAGAGATTCTGGTGGCCCAGTATCCATAAGGACGTCTATAATTTCGTGCAAAGCTGCGACAACTGCCAAAAATTCACTCCAATACGGAAGTATAAGACAACTCTAAGTTTTCCAGTTTCCGGTCTCTTTGAAACCTTCTCAATTGATTTGCGGGCCCGTTCAAGGAAACCTCTTCCGGAAAAAAATATTCCTTATAGGGTGGAACATCTTACTGGATGGCCAATAGCAGTTGCAGTTGAGGAGGCAAATGCTGAGGTGGTACTGAGATTCATCGAAAAAGAAATAATTGAACCGTTTGGTCTTCCAAAAAGGATAATCTCGGATAACGCCCTTTGTTTTACTGCAACTTCACTGCTTCGTTTTTTGGACTAGAAAGGGATTCAGCTGAAGAGTGTTCTCGCATACGCTCCTATGTCCAACGGGAAAAGCTGAGAGGATGGTTGGAACCATTAAACGAGCAATATCGAAAACTATGTCGGAGAATGAAATCCAGTGGGAAGTTGCCTTACCAAAAGTACTATACGGCTATCGTCGAAGAAGAGGAAGAACGGACGCTCACCATTCGAGCTAATGTACGGAAGGGCTCCTAGAATGTTACAGAGAGACATGGAAACAAATATTATCGATGAAGAGAGTAGGGAAGTTGAACTACTGGCCACCGAAGGCTGGAGATCACACCGCGCGCTACACAGACAAGAAATAAGAATGCAGAAACTGCAGTCAGAACCTTTTCAGTTGGCTCTAAAGTACTTGTAGTACATGTAAAAGCAATGCAGCAGGCTGTGAAGTGGCCGGCCTTCCAAACCAAGAACTCGAACCCTTGCATCGTCACGGAGGAAAGACACCCGTACTATCAGCTCTGTTCAAGCTCGGGGAAGAGTCAAGGAAAGCTATCCATGCACGTCGTCGGGTCCCTTATCATCAGAGGCCTGAAGAATTCCTTCTCACATAGGACTATGCGCAACCACGGGGAATACTCATCTTTAACTATAGAATGATTCCTATGGGAGGAAAAAGGGCCTGGGAATGTATCATCTCGATTACGCGGGACTACTACGAACTCCACGTAATCATCCATTTCTACATTAATATATGCCTATGTTTTCGTACGTTGAACGGACCATTGCTACCGAAGAAGAATGTCCGACTATTAATAAGAGTTCTATTTCATTCCAAAACGGAAGGTTCACGGAAGCAGGTCCAGAGTTTGTGGAGGTAATATATCATTACTCTATAGGAAGATATGGAATGGTAGCTGCTGGAGACTTGTCGCAAACGTATCTGAATATTATCCGTCCAATTTACGTATTTCTCAAGAATAACCAAGACGTGCGACTGAGAGGTTACGCCCTACCCCGGATATGGAGTACAGACTGGTCCCGTATCCTCTATGGGAACCTTACGTTTCTCCTCCACAAATTGGGAACGTTGGAGGCGGCGAGGATCTTCCTGAAGCAGTGATGATGACCAGAGGAGGACCTTCGGGAGACAACAACCCGCCCAGAAGAGGTTCCGGTCGTCCCCCGAGAGGACCTCGTGGAGGTCCCAGTACGTCAGGAGCTGGTCGCGGCCATTCATCGGACCGTCCACCACAACTTCATCTCCAGCTCTCCTTCACAACCATGCACAGCATACAGTCGGAAGAAGAAGATTATCTTTTTGGCTGCGCAATATCTCCGAGGATGCGAACGATGCGCAGGTCATTTCTTATTTCATGATAAGCATCTGTTTATGTTTTAGGGCGCTACATGGACCGCACTTATCTTACGAAGATTCGTTCTTGATGATGCGCGTCTTCTTTTCTTATCGGCATCCATTCCTCCGGCATCTTCCAGAAGAGTTTGCATATCACATATACTTTTTCACTCTTGGAAGATTCGGAAGAGTTACGGAAGAAGAATGTATTCAACCCCATCTCGATGTTATCAAACCAATATATGAGGCTATGCTACAACGTGAGGTACCAGTAATGCGAACCTACTTTTTAGAGCATCATATTGGTAATCAGTTGCATCCATACCCGTTTGAGAGACCATATATTTTATCAATAAGACAGCGAACACTGACGGAAACAGAAGAAGAGCAGTGACGAGCCGGGACGTTCGTTTTGAGCGCGAGGGCGTGATGTGCGCAAATTCGCACACGAAAAAATCTAGATGAGGACCATAATTGTATACAGTATTGGAACTGGGAAGATATTTTTTACAGTTTTTGAATTTGCAAGATATTTTTAATTTGGGTGAGTGTGGCAAATTCATCGGTTGATTTTTTATTTTAGGACACACTGTCATAGTGGATGTCAGTACAGTTCTAGGTTGTGGGTGATACTACGAGTGACTCTGAAAGGTCTATATAATGGCCACATCAATTTCCACCCCTGGCCGATAGGTGGCTGGCATGGGTATGGCACCTAGATATTTACCTTGAGGAAATATCTTCTAATGGTCTCTTTGGTTCACACGATTCCCGTGAATGCGTTTTATGGTATTTAGTATGTTTGATTGAGACTTCAGGATTAGCCGAAAAGTCTATATAAGCTGAGTAAAGTGCTTCCTCCTTGAGAGGTCAAGCAAGTTGGCAGACAACTTCAGGTCAAGCTCCGAGTAGTAGGAAGTTGAGAGTCAACTTCAGACCCAAGAAAACTTTTTCCTAAGCTGGTCGCAGAGCATCAGTGGTAGACGCTGCCCCTTTTATACTTGCTTGTAGTCCTCTCAACTCTCTCCCATATACACTGCTTTTTATTTGTTCAACTACACCACGGTAGCACTTTTGTCGCTCGCAACACCTCCGTCTTGGGGTAGTTGGTTCTAAGTATCTCTTCTCACGACGATTTACCCCTATCAAAGGTACTAAAATCGCTGCTATGATACAAACTACTGACAGTTTCATGAAAATACTAGTCCAATATATATATTTGGCAGTATTCATTGCCGTTCTCATACGATTCACACAGATTTGGATTCCTTCGGAGCAAAACCCTGCAGATGGGCATTCAAAGCTCATCTTCGTTTACGGCTGGAACCGATGCGTTTCCAACCAGCTCTTCGTACCAAGTCCAAGCCCCACGTTCTGATGCGAAATGGGATTGTCAAGGCCATCTGTAATCCTCCTGTTTGACGCCCATAGTTGGAGCTCTGGGTCCCTTGAATACCTCGCGGCTTCGAAGAAACGATGGGATTGATTGTATCATTTCTCTGCTCAAACCTCTAGATTTCCCTAGCAACCCTTTTCAACATTTATTTTTAATCGGATATCTTGAAGAAGAAAAGGGTTAATCGTGGAAAACTGGCCATGAAGATGATGGAAACATTGTAAAGGCGAAAATATTACTCAGGAAATTCGTTAAACCGAATTCCTTTCACCATGAATGTTTAACGAAGATTCGGCCGCAACTGGAGAGGAGTAAGCGAGAAAGAGGTATAAGAAAAACGTGGGGGAATTCTTCTAGCTTCGGCCCTGTTTCCGCCCCCCCACGTTGCAGCGCCCCGACTGACAGCCCGCTGCCAATCTTGCCCCCAGAGCTCCTCCTGATATCCCCGAAGTGTTCCGTGCTACAACAGCCCGCTCCGGCGTAAGTCGCCGAGGCCACTGCCGCCGCCGCCGCCTCCGTAGTTGCCCCACCTGATCTTGTCGCACGTGCCATTGCCCCTCCCACTGTCGCTGTTTTCATCGCCCTCGACATGCCCGCCTCCGCTGATCTCCCCGCCGAAGCGGCCGCAACTTAAACGACCACAGACTCGATCGCCCCAACCCGTTGCAGGCGTTTTGCACGCTGAATCTGCACGGCATCCGCCATCGGACACCAGCGGCTCAAAAATTCCAAAATGACTGAGTCCGCCCTCCTCACCCTCCCCAAAGACCCCTATCTTCTCTTCCGCACTCTTGCCGACTCTTACGTGACCCCGTCAACCGGAAATCTTCCCGTGGACACCAAATTCAAGATTTCGTTTCCGCTTCCGGCCCGTAACTAAGCCCATCATCACCGCACCCCTACAACGCTCCAAGTATTTGACACGCCAAAACACCAAGCCAAAACCGTGCCGCAGCCTCAACATACTTTTTTCCGTCGCTAATCCCCACCCTCAATTACCTTCCCAATTGCCTCTGCTCCGATCTACACCACTTATACCACGACATCTTCTCCACCTACACGGCAGCCCGAATAGATGACACTCTAATCATATGCATCGTCCGAATTCTCGCTGTTCCCAAGCTGGTCCTCCATCGAAACGGACGTCACAAAACAAGAACACAAGCTGATAGGGGTAAATCGTCGGGAGAAGAGATACTTAGAACCAACTACCCCAAGACGGAGGTGTTGCGAGCGACAAAAGTGCTACCGTGGTATAGTTGAACAAATAAAAAGGAGTGTATATGGGAGAGAGTTGAGAGGGCTACAAGCAAGTATAAAAGGGGCAGGGTCTACCACTGATGCTCTGCGACCAGCTTAGGAAAAAGTTTTCTAGGGTCTGAAGTTGACTCTCAACTTCCTACTACTCGGAGCTTGACCTGAAGTTGTCTGCCAACTTGCTTGACCTCTCAAGGAGGAAGCACTTTACTCAGCTTATATAGACTTTCGGCTAATCCTAAAGTCTCAATCAAACATACTAAATACCATAAAACGCATTCACGGGAATCGTGTGAACCAGAGAGACCATTAGAAGATATTTCCTCAAGGTAAATATCTAGGTGCCATACCCATGCCAGCCACCCATCGGCCAGGGGTGGGAATTGATGTGGCCATTATATAGACCTTTCAGAGTCACTCGTAGTATCACCCACAACCTAGAACTGTACTGACATCCACTATGACAGCGTGTCCTAAAATAAAAAATCAACCGATGAATTTGCCACACTCACCCAAATTAAAAATATCTTGCAAATTCAAAAACTGTAAAAATATCTTCCCAGTTCCAATACTGTATACAATTATGGTCCTCATCTAAATTTTTTCGTGTGCGAATTTGCGCACATCACGCCCTCCCGCTCAAGACGAACGTCCCGGCTCGTCACTGCTCTTGTTGTTCTTGTGGGAGTTCTATCCATTCATCAGGGAGAGTATAGGGTTCACTATAAGGATATGGTAGTAGCTCATTTCCAATATGATGAGAGAGTGTGTACCGTGCGATGACCGGCTCATCTCCTTGGTCAAGAGTTTCGTAGATTCGGCGTATGGTTTCATAGTGTTCTCTAATGAGCTCCTCCCGTTTCACTTCTCCAAACCTTCCAAATGTGAGGTAGTAAACGTAGTATGCAAACTTTTCTGGCAACGGGTCCAGAAACGGGTATCTGAAGGAGAAAAAAACTCGCAACATAAGGACTGAGTCCTCACGAGTAAGGTGCGCCCCGTGAATGGTCTGGAAGCACATGCAAATACTAATGGCAAAAAAGGAAATTACTTCTGCTTCTCGAGGGTCCTCTGTCATTTCGCGAAGCCAACGTCTAATTGGTAGCCAATAATTAAGGATGCATAGTTTCCCCCTGGGAGACTAGGCGGTGTTTGAGGCGATCTTCTTGGCGATCTTCCTCGCTGCTCCCGACGCCTTGCCCTCTTCGATGATCCGCCCGATCACTTGATGGTCCAGCTCGTATCATCATCACGGCCTCGGGAGGATCCTGGTCTTCGGCTGAGGTTGTATTTCTGAGCGGAGCAACGTAAGGTTCCCATAGAGGATATGGGACCAGTCGATATTCCATATCAGGGGGCAAGCTGTAACCTCTCAGTCGCACATCTTGGTTGTTCTTGAGAAATACGTAAACTGGACGGATAATGTTCAGATATGTTTGCGACAAGTCTCCGATAGCTACCATTCCATACCTCCCTATAGAGTAATGATATATGACTTCCACAAACTCTGGACCTGCTTCCGTGAACCTTCCGTTTTGGAATGAGAATAGAACTCTGATCAATAGTCGGAAATCTTCTTGAGGTAGCAATGGTCCGTTCAACGTACGAAAACATAGGCATATATTAATGTAGAAATGGATGATTACGTGGAGTTCGTAGTAGTCACGCGTAATCGAGATGATCCATTCCCAGGCCCTTTTTCCTCCCATAGGAATCATTCTATAGTTAAAGATGAGTATGCCCGTGGTTGCGCATAGTCCTGTGTGAGAAGGAATTCTTCAGGCCTCTGATGGTAAGGGACCAGACGACGTGCATGGATTGCCCTCCTTGATCTCTTCCCTGAGCTTGAACAGAGCTTATAATGCGGGTGTCTTTCCTCCGTGACGATGCAAGGGTTCGAGTACTTTGTTTGGAAAGCCGGCCACTTCACAGCCTGTTGCATTGCTTTTCCGTGTGCTACAAGTACTTTAGAGCCGACTGAAAAGTTTGGACTGGAGGCTCTTCATCCTTATTTCTTGTCTGTGTTAGCGCGCGGTGTGATCTCCAGCTTTCGGTGGCCAGTAGTTCGACTCTCTACTCTCTTCATCGATAACATTTGTTTCCATATCTCTCTGTAACATTCTAGGAGCTCTTCCGTACATTAGCTCAAACGGTGACCGTCCACTTCTTCCTCTTCTTCGCGATAGCCGTATAACACTTTTGGTAAGGCATCTTCCCACTGGATTTCATTCTCGGACATAGTTTTCGATATTGATCGTTTGATGGTTCCAACCATCCTCTCCGCTTTCCCGTTTGACATAGGAGCATATGCGAGAACTGTCTTTAGCTGAATACCTTTTTCTTCCAAGAAACGAAGCAGTGAAGTTGCAGTAAAACAAAGTGCGTTATCCGAGATGATCCTTTTTGGAAGACCAAACGGTTCAATTATTTCTTTTTCGATGAATCTCAGGACCACTTCAGCATTGGCCTCCTCAACTGCAACTGCTATTGGCCATCCAGTAAGATGTTCCACCCCTATAAGGAGATATTTGTTTCCGGAAGAGGTTTCCTTGAATGGGCCGGCAAAGTCAATTGAAAAGGTTTCAAAGAGACCGGAAACTGGAAAGCCTAGAGTTGTCTTATACTTTCGTATTGGCGTGAATTTTTGACAGTTGTCGCAGCTTTTCACGAAGTTATAGACGTCCTTATGGATACTGGGCCACCAGAATCTCTCAGTAACGAATTTCTTGGTTGTTTCGAGATCCCAATGCCCTAACTCATCATGAAAAGTCCTCAAGATCTTCATTCTTTCTTTCAAAGGGGCCACTAGTCGAGGACCGGCTTTCGTGTGTCGGAAGAGTTTCCCATTCCATAGTGTAAAAGCCTTTTGATTCCTGTACCCAATTTCTGTGTTCAATATCAACCTTTCTCATTTCTAGTCCATCCAGGAATTTAATTAGTCCGTCAATATTAGCTTCGTACTCGTTATTGTTCGGCACTTGCACCTCGGCAACTCCGACGATGTTCTCGGAAGCTTTTTCATTTGGAATCAGTGGATCCCTCAAGCGGGATAGGTAGTCGGCAGGCTGATTATTGCGTCCGGGCCTATACACAATTTCAAACCGATATTCTGCGAAAATGTCGAGCCATCGGGCCAAGCGGTGATGTACATCTTTCTTTTGGAATGCTGTCTTAAGTGCCTGGTGATCAGTTATCAAGACAAATTTCTCGAGTGATAAAAGGTATACGCGAAACTTTTTCAGTGCGAAGACAACAGCGAGCGCTTCTTTTCGCAGACTGAGTATCTCCTTTCCGCATCATTCAGAGTGCGACTTGCGAATTGAACCGGGTGTAGTCTTCCGTTTTCATCTTTTTGGGACAAAACGGCACCCAAAGACCGTTCTGAGGCATCTGTCTCCACAACAAATGGTCTCTTGAAATCTGGATACATGAGCACTGGGGGACACATAGCTTATCTTTAAGCTCTTCAAATGCGGTTTGCATTTCCTTGTTCCATAAAAATTTTCCGTTCTTTGTTGTGCTGGCATGTAACGGTGCTGCAGTCTTGGCGAAATCTTTGATAAATCTCCTGTAATATGAGGCCAGTCCTAAGAAGCTTCGAACCTCCGTCTTTGAAGCGGGCCTTGGTGCCAACTTGATTTTTTTCGTTTTCTCTGGATCCACTTTAATTCCCTCTTGATCGACGATATGACCGAGTAATTGGATAGACGTTTTCGCAAAGAAGCATTTGCTTAACTTAATTTTCAGGCTGTACGCAGCTATTTTCTCCACCACAGTCTTGACATGCGATATGTGCTGATCCAAGGTTTTTGAGAATATCACTACATCATCGATATAAACTCTTGCAAATGGAAGTCCTTTCAAAACCTCGTTCATCATTCTTTGGAATGTAGCTGGGGCATTCATGAGACCAAAAGGCATCACTTCGAACCTGAATGTACCGGCTTTGCTGGTAAAAGTTGTTTTTTCCTTGCATTTTTCATCCAATGGAATCTGCCAATAACCAGTGTAAAGATCAATTGAGGTGAAGTATCTCCCGTCCTTCAAGTCCTCGAGGATTTCCTCCATATTCGGAATCGGAAATCGATCGGGTATCATTCTCTGGTTCAGTTGTCGGTAATCGACGCAAAAGCAGCTTTCCATCCTTCTTTGGTGCGACCACAACTGGAAATGACCATGGGGATGAAACTGGCCGAATAATATCATTTTCCAGCATACTTGTAACATTCTCTGAGATAAATTGGTCATATTTTGGCGGTTGACGTCTAGGCCTGTGGTAAATTGGTTGTATCGGTAAGTTCAAATGAGTGAGTGACCGGTACACTTGCTTGTCTTAAATCTGATACACTCCATGCAATTACTTCGGAAGATGTTAACATGTCGGATATTTCATTGAGGCGGGGGCTGGAAGGTGCTGTACTTTTTCTTGAATTTCTCCATTTGGCGCGGTCCTTTTCTTGATCCTCACCTCTC
This sequence comes from Kappaphycus alvarezii, assembly GCA_002205965.3. Classification (NCBI taxonomy): domain Eukaryota; phylum Rhodophyta; class Florideophyceae; order Gigartinales; family Solieriaceae; genus Kappaphycus; species Kappaphycus alvarezii. The sequence goes on along the minus strand of NADL03000049.1, from coordinate 526,035 downwards.
CAAATTTTGAAGGACCTCTTCCGGCGTGCTCACATCTTCAGATATGGAATTCGATATATTCCTTGTTTTCCTGCAATTGTAATCTTCTTTCATGCCCCGAATTCCGTCCTTTGATTCGATATTATCGCAAAAAGAAACACATTCAGGTGTCAAACCTACCCTAGAATTCCATTCTTCATCTGTTTCAAACCCAGAATCATAATCGTCCCATGCATGTTCATTGTCCCCCGAGCGTACCCTTTCTCACTTCCGAAAGTGTTAGTTGGTTCGGAATCTTCGCTGTCATAGCTAGAAGTGAAATCTTCACTGTCCGTCTTCTTAATCTTCCGGATGTGTGCTTTTGTCGAAATCCAGGGGCATCTTCACGTTTCTGCCGTCAACATTAACTGAAACGATTTGGTTGCCCAAGTCAATGCAGGTCCCTAGTCTTTCCATGGTAGGGCAGCCAATGATTGCATCGAAAGGGAGATCAGGCATGACAAGAAAGTCTAATCAACTTTAGAGTCCCCAAAGAACACGGAAACCTTGTCAACAGTGCCCATGCATTTTGAGACGGTTCCATCCGCCACAGTTATTCTTCGAGTAGTTGGAATAATTTCAGACCTAGATCTGTCACCAAAGTTTCTGAATAAGGTTTGGAACAGCGCCCGAATCGAAAAGAGCTTGGGTTTGCATTCCCAATACTTTGACTGGTACTAGTTTAAGACGTCTTGGTGCTGTCGAGGCCGATTGAAGAAACAGTTTCTTACCCTTAGCGGACTTATTAGACCTGATAATTTTTTTGAGTTCTTTCTCGCATCCTCTGCGTCGCCCCTCAAAAGTTGACCAAACGTTATCCCAGTTGGGGCCGATGCAAGCTCAGCCACCAAATTGTACTTCTTCACATATTCTAGTACGTCCTTCGGGATACTCTTAAATTTCTTACTCTTTTCGTCTTCTTGGCCGAGTGTCCACCCTGGAACAACTTGATCAGCCTCTTGGTTCGAGGAGGTACAGGTGCTGGGATATGCTCCAGCATTCCATAATCTAGCCTAGGTTTTTTCGATAAAATGTTCCCTTCCCCATCCCTTTTTGTCACATTAACTTGACTGATTTCTTCAGCGATGGATACGTTACCGGCATCCGTCAACTTTGATCCTTCTGTTTTGTAAGATTTTCATCTCTGGTCCTGACTCACTCCTTGCGTCCGATAAATTTGCTCTTCTGTTGTCTTTAGACCAGCAGTTACTTTCATGATGCCCATATCGACCGCACTTTCCACAACGAGTGTTTCTATGTGGATTATCAGGACACCTATTTGCAAAGTGTCCAGGCTTGTGACAGTAGGAACAGACTTCTGCGGCCTTGGGGGCCCCAGACTGGTTCTTCTTAATGGTAAGAGTAAGGCTTTCCAACTGCGAGGTTATCATGTCAAGTCGATTATCGAATCGGGTTTCCAACCTTTCTTCCAAGTTTTTGACATCGCTCCTGACTGATTCCAATGCTGCTGCGCTAGTCGCTGGCCTTTGATAATTCTTTTCAGGATGTACGATCGGCATAGATGTACGGGTTTCCGGTATTTCACTTAGTGACTGAAACGTCTCCGAATTTTTGACAAATTCTACTATGGTACCCTTCAGTTCATTAAAAGTGTGAGGGCCCTTGATGAGGAGGAAATCGGAGAGCCGCTTATCCCCCATCGCCGCCTTACGCAGCATTCCGTACTTGGCTTGGGCGTTGAACCCAGCCTTTTCATAGAGATCACACAAGTATACCAATGAGCTTAACAAATCGTCGAAGTTGAGCCGGGCCTCTATGGCGGTACGAATCATCTCATCTGGTTCCTACTCCTTAGCATATTCTTTCACGAGCCACTCACATACCTCACCGAAGTTACGCCCATTCCCGTTAAGAGACCACCCGTTGATAAACTTGGCCTTATATTTGTGCTTTGCGTCACCATGAAGATAGGCGAAGATACTTTCGGCCTTCTCTTCATCGCTCTTCTCACGCATCACAACGTTGACATATGTATAGAGAAACTCCTCAACGTCTTCATTCTTGCCCCCTGTGAACGTTATACGAGCAGCGTTGAGATCCATGATTACAGAAAAGAAATCCCCTCGAATGGTTCCCTAAGACTGCTCAACTCGAATACCTCGGGTGCAACCCCCTCCACAAGAGTACCAAATGATAGGGGTAAATCGTCGGGAGAAGAGATACTTAGAACCAACTACCCCAAGACGGAGGTGTTGCGAGCGACAAAAGTGCTACCGTGGTATAGTTGAACAAATAAAAAGGAGTGTATATGGGAGAGAGTTGAGAGGGCTACAAGCAAGTATAAAAGGGGCAGGGTCTACCACTGATGCTCTGCGACCAGCTTAGGAAAAAGTTTTCTAGGGTCTGAAGTTGACTCTCAACTTCCTACTACTCGGAGCTTGACCTGAAGTTGTCTGCCAACTTGCTTGACCTCTCAAGGAGGAAGCACTTTACTCAGCTTATATAGACCTTTCGGCTAATCCTAAAGTCTCAATCAAACATACTAAATACCATAAAACGCATTCACGGGAATCGTGTGAACCAGAGAGACCATTAGAAGATATTTCCTCAAGGTAAATATCTAGGTGCCATACCCATGCCAGCCACCCATCGGCCAGGGGTGGGAATTGATGTGGCCATTATATAGACCTTTCAGAGTCACTCGTAGTATCACCCACAACCTAGAACTGTACTGACATCCACTATGACAGCGTGTCCTAAAATAAAAAATCAACCGATGAATTTGCCACACTCACCCAAATTAAAAATATCTTGCAAATTCAAAAACTGTAAAAATATCTTCCCAGTTCCAATACTGTATACAATTATGGTCCTCATCTAAATTTTTTCGTGTGCGAATTTGCGCGCATCAGGGTGTTTGGGTTTTATTGCTGAGCTAGGTTGGTCCATAGAAAAAGGACTCGTCCACCACAATTGCGTACCTATCCACTACATCACTAACGAGGTGAAGTATAGACCCTGTATAGACAAATCCGTGGCTATCCCAGTGCTCGTAATAACTTTACCCGCGCGCCCAGTTGGCGCGCGCCCATAAAATCCTTCGGGGTTGAATATAATAGGGGCTTCTGTAGAAGATAGGGGCCGCTTATCACCGATTGGTGACATGTGAGAGGGTTTCGGTAGACACGGAGGGTTCAGCGCAGACTTGAAAGTCTTGGCTACTGCAAGGAGTGGGCAGGACAAGTGAAACAAAGGGGAGAAGAGCCAGAAAAATTCCACCGAAAATACCCTGCAGCACAGGGCCCCACGGCATGCAAAAGGCTCTTTCCCCTTCCATTCAGAAACTTGCAGAGGATTGCCACGGCGACAAGCTGCACCGCGGCCGCGCGACCTTGACGAAAACCATGCAGCGCCGCTTTATGGCGCCGTTCGAAAAAGCAAGCCATCTTTGTGCGCCATTCCCGGTTCGTCCAGCGTTCTCCGGTGGCGAGAGGTGGCGGTACTGTCTACAAGGATATCGACGAGATCGGTGCAGCGAGTGCGCAGCAGTCGCGGTATGTCGATCTGCAGGGGAAACAGGCTAGAAGGGAGGAAGTGGCCGCGCCCGCACCGATGACACGTCGGACGGGGCGGACGCCGAGAGCGGCGAAATGCTGATGAAGCCTCGCAGTGGTTGGGTAAAGTTCGGAGTTCGGGGCGTTGCTTCTGAAAACGGTGAGAGTGGTTGGGGTGTTTTATTGCGAGTGGGACATCGGGTGAAATTCCCATTAGCTTATACAGTATGGCGGCGACGGAGAAAACATTACGGTGAGGGTGGGCGCGCTTTGGAAGCGCGACTACAAAGTAGCCGCGAGTTATGTCAGCGGACATTCCGCGTTCGAAGCAACCATTAACGCACAATGCCGCTGTAGGAGTGTGACCCTGACCTTGGGGACTTGGTTCTTGGCACGATTAGCGACCAGATTTCTTTGATTCTCCATATCATAGCTAGCAGAGTTCGTAAGCGAGGCTATTCTTAGACCTAGACGGCATACACAGCAATCCTCAACCGAATGCAAAGTATCCATGGCCGTGAACTCTGCAGAAACATTCGGTTAAGGGTTTATCTGACCTTGCGTTCAATGTGCCTAGGCAGCCATGGGGAAAACTTTTTCCACCCATGATCCGACGCTTACCATAGTTACGGTACCTTCCTCTAGGATAGTGATTTTCAATCACAACCCATTGCTCATACACATACTCCTCCGAAGGGTGATATTGCTAGCTAAGAAACGCATTTATTTCTGTGATGGGTGGGCATCAAACAACGTCAAATTTTTGAGATTGTGATATTGCAGGGCGAGATTATCAAGAGAAATATTGTAGCTCAACACGAATGCCTTACTGCCTTACGATACCTTCTTTATGTTAGATTTCATTTTAAGGATGCCGCAGTCGTTACGCCTGTTGTAGTGTGCCGAAGGAATCTCGCCAGCCTGCCGTCATCAACATCATTTTATTCCAAAGGTCCTGGCAATGAGAGAAACTCCCTATTTGAGAAAACAGTGATTTCCTTCTAAGAAAACAAAATACACAGACCTCCGCCTCTTACGTTACCATCTAATGACTAGAATAGCACAAGACCGAACACAGGAGGATCAGGAAGACACAAGCGATGAATGCATGACCAGCGTCGTCCCATTGGCTTTGCATCTCTTACAAATTCTGCTCTGGATGAGGACGTACTCACGGTACCTTTTTTTTTTTTTTTTTTTTTCAAGAATAGTGAAATGGGGCTCACGGTACCTACTGTATGTAGCGTAATTACCACGGACACCGAGGCGTCTCTAAATAAAACTATCTTATTTGACAATAGATATATGTATGATAAACTTTCGTTATTGCCCCATTTCATTACAACTCCTGTACGAACAGTATAGTATTTCAAATCATACCTTCAGTTTCCTTGCCGCAATTGTAGTAAAATTTTTTTCCTGCGTACAATGCAAAATTTATAGTTCTGTATGGTACAGTACTGTACAGGATGTACCGCATGTGCAGTAATTTACAAGATTATCATAACAAAAAAATCGACAGAAGTCATGGCTTCATGCTGTCCGCAATGTACATATACTGTACACCAATGATAAAAGACGAAGTAACTACTGTACATTCCTGTACTGTACGGAACAGTATGCACCGTTACCCTGACAGTGTAGCCCTTTATCGGCTCTTCGCCGGGAGTCAAAAATGTTCAAACACCGTTGCAATTTGCTTCCGAAACGCCCCTCGGCAGATCATTTTTGCCTACTCTGCGCAAATAGTACCTCTGGTAATTTGAAGACCAACCTGTTCATGCGCAGTAGCATTTGTTACTCTTCAAAAGAGTTGACATATCTGCATACTGTTAGCATAAGGCAAGGTCAACGGTCAACTAAATAAGGTTACTGTAGCCGTTTATGGCTGATACTTACCTTGGGTAGCACCCAGAGCAGGAATCAAACGTACGCAGTATCCCAACTACAGTACAGTACAGTACGATGCTCTGGGGACAACTTTTTCCTGTAAAATTATAATGTTTATAATGGATACCCGGGCGCGCCACTCCGAAGGTTCGGGCAGTCAACAGACCATCTTGCTACAGAACAGTACACGATCAGTATTCATTTACTCCGAAGAAGATGTAGTCTGGTCACGGTCATACAGAACAGTACCTCCTATGCTTGAGTTCTAGAATAGTCACTGTGTCTGCTCCAAGGATTTTAATCATACCAAGTGTAAGCTTTTGCAAGTTTATTTCTCGCACAGCGAGCACCCTCTTCCCAATCAGTGAAATACATATGCCTTGGAATGGATCACTGATTTGAGGGTCAAGGGTTTTAGATTGTTTTTGGGATTTATGTTAACAAGCATCTTCCATGCCACTCGAAACTTTCTGGTTGAAGAATCCAAGTACAGCACAAACACAGTAAGAACTACAGTGTTCACTAGAGGCCCCATACAAACGACCATATCAGAAATCAAGGCTTCCATCAGTGGACCTGGACAATCAGGGGAAGTGCGGAGTGATTTGATATTTGATATATATACGGTCGGTGGAAATTTAAGAATAGTTGTAAATCTTTCCCAGTTCATTTTCGTGCGCACGAAAGTGTGCGGAGAGTATTCTGAGACAATAATGACACTTCTTTCCTTTTCAGTCTAAACGTAACCTATTTCAATCATTCAAACGCTCCAATTTTTCCCCCTTTCAAACATTTCCACGCTTCCCACTCGATTCGGAGGAATTTTGGGGTTATTTTAATGCATGGAAGATATGGTCGGTTATATCCACGCGGCTAATGCGTTCGATTCTGAATTTACACAGACATCTCCGAAAACACAAAGTTACAAAAGAACTGGCTCACGAGTTGACTAAAAGCAATTTTTGTTAAAAAAGACGGCCATCACACGGTGGATTGTACCAGGGCTTACTCTGTGGTTGGCCTCTTACTGTACAGGATAACAGGATTTCACTGTTTATCTTGAAAGTGACTTCCGAAGATTTAATCACCCGCACAAACATACTGTATCGGTTAGAGGCATCGAACAATCTCGAGCGGCAGTATGACAAAAGTTGGCCCAAACGCACAATCCGAGAAATATATTTCTACTACTGTACTACAGCAGACGGAAAGAACGGATCAAAAACGGTGGTGATATCAGAAAAATGATATTTTTTCATTCAGTTTCAGTAATATCGGAGGGGGGCTACCGGAATTAGATGCAACCCCGTCCGTACGGTACCCTCACAGCAATTAAGACCTGGCACTTTCAGTATGTGGTTGTCTGGAAACTTGATAGATCAAACATACCCTCCAAGAGTAAAAGCACCCAAAACTTCCCCCTCTTTCAGTATCAAGTTACAAATCATAAGTAAAGATGAGTATGTAGGTTTATTGGGTTACTGCATAAAGTGTACGAAGCGATAGGTATGGCTGGCCCTTCCTTACCCTCGCTCCATGCGGAGCTGTGGTCCACTGGGACAAAAATGTCCATGAAGATGAAAATCTGGTGTATCAAACTGTGTTGTGTTCAGAAATCATATTGGGAGAATACCATTTACTAATACAGTACAGGGAGCGTAGTTCCTTCCATATTACTGTGTCTGCATACCTTTTCGAGTCGATTGTGGTTGTCTGGAAAACTATGGGATAGATCTTCCAAATCTTTCCCATAATACAGAACTGTACAATACTTTTCTGTACTACAAACAAACAAACAAACAAACTCTTTTATTATAGATTCACTAAACCGAGCAGGGTCACTCACGCATCAGGTGATGCGAGAGACAGGGCACGGCGAGCTACGGCATGGGCCGTGAGCTGGAGGACGAGGGAGGAGAGGGTGGTGACCAGGCGGTCGTATTCGACGGCAGCGGTAGTGCCGCGTCGTGTGGAGAAGAAGGCGGCTATCTTCCCTAGCGCGTGTGGAGCAGAGGAGCCCAGTGCCCCGTGTGTGTCAAAGCCAAGGGGGTAGAAGTCAGCGTGTATTGTTGCGCAAAGGTCGGCGTAGCGTGCCCTCTTCTGGGTCTCCACAGGGAAAGTGGCGCCGCCTGGGGTCTTGCGGGCGTGTACTATACAGTTTTGTATATACTGTTACTACTGATGCCATAAAGTTACTGCTGTACAGTACATACTCTGTCCAATATGAGGAGAAAAGAAGAAATGATACATACATATTGTATTTACTCATTACTTTTAAAGAAATGAGGTTTCACTTCTCCAGTAGAGCATCCGCTGCGAGACGCGACAGCTACCGCGTATTTCTTCATGACCATGGATGATGTCTCAAAGGGTGATCCAAGCCAGTCAAAAACTAGCCGCACAAAGTTCCATCCTAGCCTCGATAGTCCCGGCAGGACCTCGTCAGGAGTGGCAGCCACTTTCGTGGCAAGGTCCCTCTTCTTCCGCTTTTGTGCTGCATTGGCAACGGCTCGCGCTTTCCATGCTCCCATTGACATATAGCTTTCCATGAATGGCGGAGATACCGTGATGTCGTATGCCACTGGGAGATGGGGCAGGGTGCTCATTGTGTCAGACCACGGATGTACCAGAATATCTGCTGGCCGCACATTGAGTTTGGGGAGTAGGTACTTAAAATCGTATTGGACGCCAACTCCTGCTGGTTTAAGGACTTCTGGCCACAGTACTTTCACTACTGCTGCGTGTCGATTGATCCCTCGAGACCTTCTCTACAAAGATTTGCCGCATGGTCTGCTTAGGAATCCTTGGGCCTGTTGCACTCTGCACACCGCCACGGTGTGGTGTCGTCAAACACGCGAACTCCCAGGTGACGGTGTAGCATCACTGACCACATCTCGTTGGACGTTCGGCTGACCACGGAGGGGTGTGCGGTGAGGAAGGATCCTGCTTGCGTTTCCAGACATGCTTGACGGCGGGTTCTTCCCCGCTTCTAATGGGATGCGGGGTTAGGGAACCTCATCCATTCGTCTTCCCTCCAGAAGGACTTTGCTGCCGACTCGCACCAGGGTACATCCTGAAACATGTTTTTGATGCAAGTTAGTAGGACTTCTAACCTTAGAACCACTCGCGATATACTGTACCAACCTCATTTATCCCATTCGGCCCACGCTTGTTGCCTAATACTGCGACCTATTTGCCGTTTTCAGGCAGGGTGGAGCCCGTTATACTGAGTTCCGAGTAGACATCAGCAGCACCTGCATCTCCCTGCACCTCTCCATCCACTACTGTGCACTAATTCTGCCTCTCGTTTGCACCCGCTCTGTTAAGGTCGAGAATGTACGTAACAGAGCTCCTGCTCTAGATGCCACAAATGGTCACTGAAACATACTCGTTTAGCCGACGAAGCACTTAATTCGTTTCGCTAGGGCATGTGGCGTGGATCTTAAGTTCTGGTGGGTTTGCGGTACGGGCAAACCCATGAGCTCCGGTGATTACAAGTTTTAGACCATATTTAAGCCGTCCGCACTTCTTTTTCCGGACAATTTTAGGGACAGCTGAGCCAATACATTTACGGTAAGATAGCAATCCCTGTTTCACAAAGAGTATTCGCCCTTCAAGTCATGGATGCGGGCAGAGAGTGCAGTTTTACAATGTTTACAGTTATTATCGCAGCATCCGCAGACTTGAAGGGTGAGGGAGTGGGGTGACAGCTCAAGCAGATATTTGATTTCGCCTTTGACTGTAGACAGCGAGAAGCTGCTCAGAAGAGCGGCAGTTTGGGAACAGCAAAACATGGAAATGGCTGTCGGAACCAGGTCTGTTTGAGGTCGCCTTGTGAGGGGTACGCGAAATGGGATTGAAAAGGGGGCTTGTGCTTTAGCCAGAATTTTTATCGGGCACGACGGCTGATTGAGATAAGAATTTGTTCAGAAGTGGAATAGTGCTCTTGCCAAGAGGTTCTTTCCCAGAAACGACGCCCAACGGCTTTCTTCAATGTCTGAAATGGGGACAATTTGGGGCTATTTTAATGTATGGAAGATGTGGTTGGATGCCGGAAAAGTGTGTGGTGGATTTTGCCAGGTCATTGCAAGAGTTCCTTGGGTTTGCAGTCCCCAAATTCGGTTTGAATGGTGCGGAATCCGCCAGCAGGTTGCTGCACATGGAGAGCGGAAAGAGTATTAACACCAGAAGAAGAAGAAGGAGAAGAAGACTTTACCAAGCAGAAAAGGGGGGGCTAGCGGCCCTCAAAAGGGGAAAAATCTATCCGAGCCAGGAGCGGTTGAGTTGTCGTCGGTTGATCGCGACGTTCTCGTTCTCTGGTTAACACCAGAGAACGATACCGGGCGAAGCGGCGATTGGAGCAAACTTTAGGGTAGACTGGAACTTGTGTGCCGTATCATAGGGGGTTGGGTCGAATGAGGTTAGCCGAAAGGGAGATGTCGAGGAATATGTGACGAAATACTGTATGACAATTATTCACAATAAACAAAAATTACATCAATCACAGGCATGTGATGCAGATCGAATATATCTTCCAAGAGTAAAAACACCCAAACCATTGGGCTTGATGCAAGCCGTCGGAATGGTCCGGTCGCGACAGATAGCAATCATTATGCTAACCACAAATTGCAACGAAAACAGGGAGATGGGTGATATATTTCTGCTGCGAGACTTCAGGGGCTGAATACTGGGGGGTTTTGGAGGTGGGGGTTGCATAGCGAAGAGGATGGCAGACGTCTTCATTCTAACTAGAATGCTAACTTGCCATTTGCTACAACGCGGGGTTCACGACCGACTTTAGTCTTTATTATACCTAGAAACCATTTCACCTTTTACTCACATTGATCAGCAATGAACACCACAAGAGCTTTACGGGAAGATTCGATATGATCAATATAGCACTACGAGTGAATCGGCTTCTTCAGTGCCTCTATGAGTATTGAATGAACTTCGGTTCTGCCAAGAAATGACCCTGTGCAAAATTTTCAGTTGCAGTTCCGAAGTATATACCAATGTTTTTGCCGCTAAGATCGCTCTCGTCAGATTCTGGTCATATTCTCTTGTCATTCTCCGAGCAGTCTCCATCCCCACGGATGTAAAAGCATCCCGAACCCTATCAACACTGGAATTGCCACTACACCGAAACCCCAAGATCCAAACATTGCGAGCAATGTCATTCCAAACAAAATTTGAATCGCCGCTACGGCTGCACAGCAAATACTCCACAAGTACCCAAGCTGCCTAGCTGACCCATTGTTTCCCATTCGCTTAGTAAACTTGCTAAATATGGCTGTCTGACTGAACATGGACCCTTTCACACATCCAACGCACCCGAGCACAACTTGCCACTTTCGAACCTCTCCAAACCACGGCAAATATATAAGCGCTCCCATCAACTTGATGCCCATTCCTACGTAATCAGGTCTCGATCCTTTGCCACCCTGGAGAAAACTGCAACAAGAATTGGCGGTATCAAACCCATCAAAGCAAGCATTGTATATGCGTTTCCAACTTCCTTGTCCCCAGCCGAGTATACATCCACTAAAATTGGTTGAAAGAATATTATTACCAATCTTACAGTTGTCTGTAGCAGTAGCGAGAGTGTACAAAAATACCAAAACTTGACACCTCCCCGTCGCAGTTTGGCCGGTGTTCAATTGGTTTTGTTATTGATTCATAGCCAGTTCTTTTCTCTCCGGACTCATCACAATCCACGTTGAGGAGTGTCTCTTCCACACTAGCCTCACGTGAAAGTTCCCGCAACGTTTTGAACCCAACGACTGCCATGATAAGTACAATTGCTGTGCTGCATATATAGTATCCGAAAAGCGGTCCAAGACAAATTGCCCTTGCCAAAAGGTGTATTCGGTACGCCATGTTTGCAGCGAAACCCATAACCACGGACCTAACACGGCGCCAATGGGCGCCATTAATTGATGAAGGGCCATTACAGTTGTTCGATTCTCCATCGCTACCACTTCGGCAATAATAGATATTCGGACGATTCGAAACACAGTGAGCAGCGCGTAGAGACGTAACCGATGAAAAAGATGGCTACATTACCACGGAACAGGGTGAGCAGAGAGATACCAGTGCGACAACAATATATCCTGCCGAAAGTGTGTTGCCGGACCCAAACTTTGCCGAGAGGGTACCGAGAACAGGATTTGCTACAACTGGAACCAAAAATGCGAGAGTTGATGCGCGTATATAAAGGTCATTGTTGTTAGAAGAGTACTTTCCGTGGTTTAGATACAGCAAAAGTGTCCAATCGATCGCGGAGATGACAAGCATTGTAGTGACAGCCATGGCGAGGATGACAACCACACTCGAAAAGGAGACGCGGTAGTGTTGTGTTCCATTGTGAGTTGCTCTCGAAATGTTAGACGGAGGTCGCAAATCTTTTGAACGAGAAAGGAGATAAGATGACGGGAATTTGGCACGTGGCGTCCGTCGGACTGGTGGGTGAATCGTAATTCCGCGACTTCATCTTTACAGGGAGTGGGATCTGTGGGGTTTGTCTTAAATAGATCTCATGTCTGACAACTAAGTCATACTACGAACAGCCTTGACATACGCACGAATGAAAGGTTCATAAGCACTTCACCGGTGGAAACGAGGGGTCGTTTTATGGCGAGTAGTACAACGGGGAATTTTTGGTTATTTTAATGTATGGAAGATGTGGTTGTACCAACGCGCTAGAGAAGTGCGTGCGCAGGACAAATCGTCACTGGTAACACTAAATAACTTTCCTTACAGGCTTGCTCGATACCAGCGAGCAGGCATGCTGCATTAGACATAATGGCCGTGGCAGCGCGCCTTTAGGTTAGCACTGCTCGAACCCCTCCAATAAGTCTCCGGCGCTGGAACGGCCGCGTTCCGCGCGAAATCGTTTAGCACTGCATACGCGTCTGGATGCCAGCCTTCGAAGGTGGATATGGGGATAAGCACAAGCCTTCCTCTAGCAGGAGTCGTGAGCAAAGGTTTCATATCCTTCTGCGCTTGGCGAATATCGCTGCATTGAGGGGAACAGACTAAAAGTACGCACTCTCCTATTAGAAGGCGCGAGGGGGTCGACGAACGTGATATCGAAGAAGCTGTTCCTCCATTGCTACCCATTTCCTGCATGTCTTGCCTTGTGCGGTGAAGCCCCTGTCGCTTCTCGATGGAAGGATGGCGGGCTGCTTTCTGCAGATCTTTGACAAAGAGGACTACTTAACAGTCTTGTCGTCGGGTTTGGTGCCCGCCATGCAGGCAGTGCATGAAATGATCCCCATGGCAGTGGAGGGCCTCAGGGCATATTTGCCTCGGGCACGGAGTGTCCGGGGCACTCCCCCGGACACTCCGTGCCTGAGACAATCCGAACCCGGGGCAAAAAGCGGGACTTGAAGGTAATACAATACACTGTACTTGTGTAATCATCTTGACTTCATGGTTTGTAAAGGGCGTACAAACTTGGATTTAACAAGACTGGTAAATTATCATCAATGTAGATACTGTGCTGTTGGATTCCCTGAAACGCCATTTCGCATAGCGTCTTGATTACGATAGTAAATGGACAATATCCATTGGGGGAAGTTTTGGGTCGATTTATACTATTCGAAAGACGTGATCAGCTGTCACCAGTGCTCCATGAAGCAGTCGCAGATTGGCCAACGGGAAATACGGTGATACGGTACTCACAATATTCCTTAGAGGGTTGGCTCGAGCCCGTATCCAGTGTGTGTCTGTCACAAGACGACACTCGTTTTGTGTTAGCTAAATGCCATGCCCAGGATCATCAACCACCATACAGCTAGATTGGCTGACTACGCAGTTCAACAATACTAGAGCATCCATGCTATTAGCCCCTGAAATGATGTCGAAGGTAACTGGCCTGGCAATTTAACGTTAAGTACTTTACAGGAGGCGAAGTAGAACAACCGCAAAGAGCTATGATTCCATCTGATTACTTCATACATGCAGCTAGTCATGTTCGCTGGGACTGCTCGGTTTCTTCCTTTCTTTGTCGACTCGCCCTCAGCTGTCGCTCCTCCCCTTCGCCATTTGTCATGGTTGTCAATTCTAATAATCAGTACCAGTACTAGGATTCGCTACCTGTTCCACATTCGCAAACTGTGTGACGATTCGGCCAGAGCACATGTCCGGTATGAGTAGCGGTACCACTACCGACATCGAAAGGTCATACTCTAGAATGCATTTGAATGCATGATTTACAGTATGCTTGCGTTTTACAGTACACCTCTGAACTAAGACAAAAAAGTCTGTTACTCTGTAAGTTTGTATTTAGTGAATCCTCCATATTGATGATCTAAACCGCTTTCTCCCTGACATTTTTATCCATGCAACTTGTCACCACTTTTACTCCTTGAAAACTTTTACTAGTCTTGAAAACCATGGGATAGACCGGATATATCTTCCAAGAGTAAAACACCCAAACCTTTCCCCCTTTTACTCCAACAGAGTGGAATTAGATGTCGTTCCAGATCACTATTCTTTTTTGCCATTGCCGCGTGCAGCCTCGTCGGAGGACTGAGAGAAAATAATGAGTAATGTGGTTCGGTTTCTTTCTACGATGGTCTACACCTAGCACTTCCCATTTCACCCTATGTTTCACTCGCAGTAAACCAACACAAACATGCGACCGGCATTGCTGCACGGGCGGTTGTTCCGATTGCTCATGCAACACAAACATGCCGGGATGATACGTTCCAAGGGTCCTGGGCATCGCTTCATTGCCCTTCCACTCTCCACGTTGGGGGCTGGCAACCACCGCTCGCGACTTTGCCAACCGGGTTGCGACTGGTATTGCCGCATGTGCAGCCGTTCCGATTGCTGATGCGCAGCAAACATTGTTCGCCCGTCACGCGGCGAGACTCGTCCAGAATAACCCCAGTTGTTTGTTGGAAGGGGTTCTGAGCGACACATGAGGCCACAACTTGAAATTGTGTATTCCAGAGAACCTCCGTTCTCAGGGTATGTACAGTAAGTGTTACCCTACTTACAGTGGCCCTCGTCTGCGATTGCTCTTATCACGAAAATTAAGTACACCACAAACATTCCCCCTTCCCACGGGGTGTTTTTACACATGGAAGATGTGTTCGATCTATCCTAAAGTTCTCCAGACAACCTTAATCGACCCTTCCCGTGTGTAAGGGATGGGGGCCCACAGCTCCAAGCGAGGCTGTTAAAGCACCGTACCCCCAGGAGACCAACAGGTTATGGAGATGGAACTGCAGTCCTGAATGCTCCGTGGGCTCTTATGAATTCATGAGACGGTACGTTGCCAACCGAGTGCACTCTCTGGAACCTCTATGCAAACTGTTATGGAAATACAGGTTGAACAGACCTACTTCCAGATTCTGCGGAGTACGTTGGGTTATGCAAGTTAGACTACCTCCTCCGCGTCGTACAACCATTGTGAACTACAAGGAGCCACATATGTCGACCAGCTGATGGAGCAGTCTGTCACTACGAAACTGTTCCTTTCCACTAATTCCTATTCCCTTTATCCCGAGATCCATTATTTGTCTCTCCTTTTTCAAAGCTATCCTCCTTTTTCTTCCAACAAAAAGTCCTATAATCCTTTTCCTTTATGAACCAAATTCTCTGTACTGGTCTATTTTTATTTTATGGTTGAAGATTTGGTCCTTATTTGAAAAGAAGTCTTTCGACTCATAATTTGCCATGTCCTCTGATAGGGGTAAATCGTCGGGAGAAGAGATACTTAGAACCAACTACCCCAAGACGGAGGTGTTGCGAGCGACAAAAGTGCTACCGTGGTATAGTTGAACAAATAAAAAGGAGTGTATATGGGAGAGAGTTGAGAGGGCTACAAGCAAGTATAAAAGGGGCAGGGTCTACCACTGATGCTCTGCGACCAGCTTAGGAAAAAGTTTTCTAGGGTCTGAAGTTGACTCTCAACTTCCTACTACTCGGAGCTTGACCTGAAGTTGTCTGCCAACTTGCTTGACCTCTCAAGGAGGAAGCACTTTACTCAGCTTATATAGACTTTTCGGCTAATCCTAAAGTCTTCAAACAAACAGACTAATAACCATAAAATGCATTCACGGGAATCGTGTGAACCAGAGAGACCATTAGAAGATATTTCCTCAAGGTAAATATCTAGGTGCCATACCCATGCCAGCCACCCATCGGCCAGGGTGGGAATTGATGTGGCCATTATATAGACCTTTCAGAGTCACTCGTAGTATCACCCACAACCTAGAACTGTACTGACATCCACTATGACAGCGTGTCCTAAAATAAAAAATCAACCGATGAATTTGCCACACTCACCCAAATTAAAAATATCTTGCAAATTCAAAAACTGTAAAAATATCTTCCCAGTTCCAATACTGTATACAATTATGGTCCTCATCTAAATTTTTTCGTGTGCGAATTTGCGCACATCATCCTCCAAATTCAGTTCCGGTATTTTATCAAACATATTTTTGTATTGCCGGAATGCACGCAAATCCAAAGCCGCGACATTTTCTCGCATTTTATTTCGTCCAAGGCCGTGAACCTTTTTGAGGATATTAGCCTATTTAAAGTTCGATATAAATGTCATTGACGCAACACCCCTGCCATGAACCACTCTATCGACTTACCCCCTTTGCCCTCAGCGTGAATAACCTCCGCCCGTCCGTCACCATCGCCAAGACATCCAGAGCACGCCGTTTCTTCGGCACCCTGGCCCTGATGGCCAATAGACCAACTTAATACGAGGGTTATTGTAGAAAGATGGACCGGAAACGACTTCGGGAGTGGGTCCGCGGTCACTGCTTCGAGGAGACCGAGGTGAAAGAGGAGGAGGTGGAGGAACAGATGGCAGAGGAGGCAGAGGCGGATGTGAAGGGATAGCAAAGTGGGGAATATTGGTAGAACCATGGGAGCCACTGGTGTGCAGCCGTGGGGAGCTGCTGTGGAGGACGGAGGGAAGAATGACTCCTCTGCTGGGGATACGGCAGAAGTTGAAGGTTTTGAAGGCGAGTTGGAGGAGCTTGACATGTCATAAGAGGCCGGCTATCTATCAGTTCTGACCGTTCGATGGAATTGGTTGCGAATGTATTGGGGGTATGGATATTTTAAAGGAATTTTTCGCGCTCATATCGCAGACGAAGATTGTGAGGAGGAAATATAGATGTTTACCATTACAGTTTTTGGTTTTAGTATTTCTAGTCCACAAAATAACTTTTAATGCATTTCATGGTACTCAGTATGCTCATTTGAGACTTAGCAGCAGCTCATGCTAAAGCTATAAAGCTTATTAAACTGTCTCTTCTGTAAGAGGAAAAGCAAGAAGGGAGAAATATTCAAGTGAATCGCAAAGTAGTCAGAAGTTTGCAGTCAACTGCCGTCCTCAGAAAAATTTCTCCAACACTAGTCCCTGAGCAAAGTTTATAGACCTCGCCCTTGATGTACTACATTTTAGCCTCTTCGCTCCTCGTACTTATTCATCTCTTCTCATTCCCAAAAAAAATACTTTGTAGCACGCTTGTCGCTTGCAACGCCTCTGTCTTTGGATAGTTGGCTCTGAGAATGTCATTTTTTGTGATTGAGTCATAACAAACTCAATGAAGATATTGCCATGAGGAGTCCTCGATAATGCAGTCTCGGGGACTTATTTATCCAATTCTAAATAGTTAGGGACAAAAAAGCCTCTCTAGGACCGGCCTAACGTCTCACAAAGACATAACTGCAGTCGCCCTCCTCGCTTTTAGCTCCGAAACAAACAAGGTACCATAGCGATGCTTGTAGTCTGCTGTGACTGACTTGTCTACTGACGAAAGGCCAAGGTGGCATTCATTCAATACAACTGGAGGCGTGATATGCCGGAGTGTTTGTAAACGCCTTAATTGCATCTTGTGGTTGTCCATTGCTATCGCTACCTGCTTGCAAATGCCACTGAGAATGACTGAAATGTACCATCCGGCTAGTTCCTAGTCCTATATTCGTATCCTGGAGTGGAAACATATAAAATGATCTGATGTAAATTTTTATCAACAAAACTCATCTGAACGCCGTGTTGACAGGCGTGCTTTCAGTTTTTTGCTCTTAACCTTCATCAAAAAATTATTGACTGACGCAGTGCAAGCCGAATTATACGTGGAGCTTTCCTTGGGTAGTTTACATTCAAAGGTCTCCTTAATGAATCTTCCGCGAGCCAAAGAGTTGGTCAACTGCCCTCTTACAGTATGGTAAAGACGAAAATGAGCACTTGACATTTTTCGGTATGGTTAAAACACTTTTTTCAGGCCCCAATGTTTGAATAGGGAATCTTCTACCCAAAAATTGTGCATCCGGAAACCTTTTAAGCCTACAAAGATCGCCTAATCGTCTGCGGACATGGCCCATAGCGAATTGTTCGCCACGTTGACATGTCTTATTGCTGTGAAACGACCTTAACATATGCGCGAGGCATACATCAATCGAACAAAGGTCGAAGAAGGAACACAAGAGTCGACGAGATGTCAGGAGAACTGGCGAGGAAAGCGACCCAATTACTTTGAAGTCACTTTTGTGAACCCGATGACCCTTTCTCATCTCAGAATGAGAACGCCCAATCCCTTACGGGCTTGGGCAAAGACCATGCAGACAAGCTACGAAAATAAGGGGTTTACAGCCGTTCTACCTGGTAAGAACCGGCTCGTCACCGTTACTTTCTCCACGCTCAGAGGTGGCATCACGATGGGTTCTCTCACATCAAGTAAATGGCCCGATTTTTCCATAACCGAGCATCGGAACAATATTCCAGGTGAGCACGATGAAACTTCAACGAAAAGCCAAGTTGATGGTCACATTCGACGCGGCCTGCTTTTTGACTGGGTTATTAGCGACTTTCTAGTTGGTGGACACGCTCCATTTATTTGTGATGTAGATCCTGCCACATGGTTTGAATGAAGGTTCGTAGGATCAATTAATTTTGCACTGCTCGCAGTAAATCAACCCTATTAACGCTTGAAACGTTCAAAGTTTCCTGCAAATCGCTTAATTGCCCTTCCCCTCTCCACGTTTGGGGCTGGTACCCAACTTCGCCAAACGGGTTGCGCTGGCAGCGTACCGATTGTTGATGAACCAAACAATGTTCGCTCGTCAAGCGGCGAGACTCGTCCAGAATAACGCTATTTTTATGGGATGGGGTTTTGGTAGACATCATAGGCCAAAACTTGAAAATATATATATTCCAGAGAACATCTGTTCACAGGGCATATCAGCAGCTACTCAAATTAGGCTTTAATTGCCTTTATCAGTAAAATTAAGTGTATTGTACCATCCTATTTACCCATAAAATTAAATAAAACACCCAAATACCTACCCCATTAACGTCTTTAGAATGTGGCAATCATGGCATATAGTCCTCTACTCTTTCAGCTGTGGCACTTGGATGAGGGGTATATAGTTGGGACTCATGAAACCATTCTAGCCGTACTACTTTTCCGCAACTCCCTGGAGGTATGCAACTTGGGTTCACTCATCTGTACGAAGAAGTGCCCTGTCTGGTGGCCAACAGCTGCCCTCCTAGCTGCTCAGCAGTCCCTCCCATGTGAGCTTTGCTAGGAGTAAATGATACCGAAAAATGCTCTTTAATCATATTAGTGCGCAGTTCGGGAGCGCGAGGAGTGGAAGAAACAAGTAACACCCAAGAAGGTTATCCAGCTCTCGGCTAGCGATCCAGTGGACTGGTTTGGGCAGCGTCAAATTTCCCTCCCATTTAGGAAAAAAGCCTTTGATGCTATGTAAAAGGAAGAGGAGAGGACTGATAGAGATAAATCGTACAGAAAGAAGTATTAAGAACCAATCAACCCAAGAAAAATTTGTTGCAGGCGACAAAAGTGCTACCATGGTATAATTGAGCGAGCCCAAAGAGGTTCATAAGGAAGACAGTTTAAGGAGTTAGAAGTGAGTATAGAAGGGACAGGGTACAACTATGAGAAACGGCAGAGAGCTAGACTTCTGGTTGCACAAGTAAACAGTTATTTACTGGGGTCGACCTGCCCCTGCTCGTCGAGCTACAGGTTTGCGTTCGCGCCCTGCGCTTATAACTACGTTCACCGGCGGTTCTACGCTAGCTCCTGTGTTCCTGCGCCTAAGCGTCCCGCGTTAATGCGGCGGCTGTCTGCTGCTGCGCGGATGCGAGGTGATTACGTGCGAAATGTGTAATAGCAGCCCTCCGTGGAGGAATCGGCTGGATTCCACTTCTGATACGGCGTACTGTAGACCTAGCCTGCATTTGCGTATGCCGCACAGAACGCGATTGCACTGTACTGTAGCCCTAGATCGCGTTTGCATATGCAGCCAGCACAGTACGCGGCTGCATGCTTCATTACAGTTTCACAAGACTACCTATGCTTTGTGATGACCCTAAAAGAAACGACTCTGGGGTCTGAAGTTAAATCTCAACATCATGGCTACTTGGGACTAGACTTGAATTTTTCTGCCAACTTGCTCGAACTTTCCGAGAAGAAGCAGTTTTCTCAGCTTATATAGACGATTAGCTAGTCATAAAGCCTCGATAACGCATACAAAATGCCATAAGTGCAACAAAAAAAATCATGTTGAGGATAGAAATCGGCGAAAATATTCTTCCAAGAGAAATATCTTCACTTATTCCTCACAATTCTATCCTCAAGATCGGAAACAAGAAAATCCCTACAAAATTTTCATGTTACACATAGAGTCCACAAATATTCTTTCGAGTGGTTCACAGCTTCCCGTGGCCTCCAACTGCAATATATAGATCAGCAAAAATATCCTTATTCCGCTCCATGACCGGTGCACCTGGGCATCCCCTCCTGCCCCTTTTTTACAGTTTCAAACTCCCGAAATTTGTGGCACCTGAGCAGTACCCATGCCATAGCAGCACCGCTACTATTAAAACCACAGAACCCCTTTATAAATAATTGAAAATAAATTTGAGAATACGGTTCCAGCGCATCTAGCGTAGCACGCCAAATATACGGAACTGGAATAATTTTTTGAAGTTCGCCAGTTTTGCCGATATCAAGGACTGCGGCATTCCAAAACTCGCTGTCCGTGGATGATTGAAAGAGCTGACTGTCATGTTCACCGGCCCAGGCTTTGGTTCGTACAACTCGGACCGCAATTAAAAAACCTGGTTGCAGTTCTACTGCCTGGTACCGCGTTTACCTACCGCTCAAAAAATGCGACAGGGGGGAACACACAACACTTAGGGCCTCTCGTCATATGGCAATGGAAAAGTGCTCCATAGGAAAAATTTTCACCCGAAATGTTCTCAGGACATTTTTTTGTCTGATGTCCATCTACTGCCAAAACTATAGCATCGCAAACACATCCCTAAACGGCTCAAAACTTGCCATCATCCAAAAGCATTCTTCGTTTTGCTCAAAAACTGTTTCGCGCAGTCCTTAAGTCATGGGCAACATCCCATTAACACCTTGTGAATCCAACCATCTTGTTGCTTACCCATATCAAATTTTTTTAGCTCTAGAAAGCCAAAACAGCAACTATCCAAAGCAAAACAACAGCGCCTGCATGTGCAGGGCCATTCAAAGCCAGCGCTGCTCCCACAAAACCAAACTATGAAAATTTAACCGTTATCGTTATTTTTATATGATAAAAAAGCGGATTACGGAGACCAAAAGTAGCAGAATATAAGTTTGGAGGAAGTCTTTCTTGATGTCTTCAAGATTGCGGAACGAATCTATGGTATTAAACCAATGGTGAAATGATTGCAAACAAAGTTCACTTTTATCAAACAGGAATATTATCTTTTAGTTTTGAAACTAAACCAGTCCGCACCCGATGCCGATGATGGAGGTCTCTACGACCTCCCTGCTTTTTCCGAGTAGATGGACGAGTTGGAGCTTGGAAAGGGCCTTTATAATCCTCCGGCTCTCTACTCTACAAACGGGGCAAGTAGCCCTTCCAAATCAACGAAATCCAGCACCCGTAAACGTGTGAAAAAATCGCGTGAATATTTGATTTCGATAGTTTAATACGAGAGCTTCGCAAAGGAAACGAGGAGCGCGAAAAAACCAGGAACACTCTAGAGCGACTTGTCGAAAAGTTTTGATTGCTTTTAATATGCGCTGAAGTCATTCGTTATGTAGTATAACAAAGCGTTTCGTTGCCGTTTTCATTATCTTCTCTCCGTGGTGATGAAAATATTCTCATCCTCTTCTTCGTCCACGAAAAAGTAAATTTCCTTTTCGTTACCGTTATCAATGCTCCAGCTATTTAGTAAGACATAAACAAATACAAATAGAAAGATTTAGTTCTCGTAATAGAGACGTATACGTATATCTCGAAAGGACGGAAAACCTTGTTTAACATTTCAAACGCGCTGTCTACGGGTTTCTCTGTGGTAGTAGCGACTTTATCTCATATGCGTAGCACGTGATTAGCATTTTTTCTCGCGCCCTGTACAACTTTTCATCATTTTGTTGGTCGACTGAAATTCGCAGTCTTCAATGAGATATGGCCTTGCCGGAATTCCAGAGATCAGTATAGGTGGTACGTTAGCTCCCAGACATTTACTATCTTCAATATTCTTCTTCAGTACGGATTGATCATAAATTTTTGAGTCACTAAGAACTCCAGGTTTTCCAATATCAACATAAGTATAACGTAGATATGCTGTTACCGTGCAAAAAAAGATGCTATTGTAGTACTTATAGCATCTGTATTCGTAGTATTGTTATTGGAGATGTGCGGGCCAGTTCAAGTGTGTTCCGTCAATTGCACCTACACATGAGGGTAAAACACTCAGACTTAATTACTCGTGCTGCATCATTCTCTTCAGTCGGAAACCGTAATGCGTCTCTATAGTTCATATTGATCCATTTTAATACTGTCTGACACTCAGAGGAACAGCGATATGACCAATACCAAGGTGCGTTGTTGCTTTTTCGCAAGTAGGACCTCCCGGATGCAAGAAAAAGGGTGAGATTTTAAGCTCTACAGGCAAGAATTTTCGGAAAGTAGAGTTACTTGCCCCAAAAAATGTCGCAACTCTTGCGATAGATTTCGGAACAAGGCATAATTAATGCTAAAAAGACTGCACAACAAGGCAGATCACATAAAAACAGTTTGGAATACATAGCGAAGGAACTTCTTTGGCGAGTTTCTTGCTCTCCTCCAAGATCTACCAGGTATGCTGCCGCGGTCACTGGAGAATGAAAGAATAAAAATTGCAGTGCATTGATTGGAGGCTAATCAGCAGGTGGTAGCGACTTATGCATTGTCTTTATCCGCAGCGAACGTTGACAGAAGCGCCTCAATCAGGCTACGGCGGCGATCTTTGGCTATATTTTTTGAGAGAACGGCGGTTGTGGAGCATGACTCGTGTTTTGGTGTCGCTTTGGACCGACTCAGTCAAAGATAGTATGTTTTAGAGATCTTTCCTAGTGCAGAAGTTCCAGATTCTGTTCAGGAGCCTCATAGAAGTATTAATTTTGTCGCAAGTAATTCTTTTGCTACGCCTTCTCCTGAAAATTGAGATTCCACTTTGCGCTGGTCTCCTCATTAAGTAGCAATGATTCGATATCATTCAGTAGATCCACCTAAAGAACTTTTTTTTGGCGCATCAGCGTCTCCGTCAAATCTCTGATTTGGGTCCCTTGGGATGATTTCAATCTTTATCAGAGTTTTTGGGCCTCCATTGCTCTCCTGGTGAGTATGAAGCGACCTAAATTTCAGTTCTTTTCGTAAAATATGTGGGATGCCCTCACCCGCGGGGAAAGCAGGACTTTGTGCTTCATATTCTCCTGTGGCAAGCGATACGCCCCCTTCTCCTGCATTTGTACTGAAAATAAGGAAGCGATCACGAAAATTAAAGATGTTACTTTGAAATTTTGTTTCATGGTGATGTCACTGCTTCGAAGATATCTCTTGGAGTACATGGAAAATATATACCGAGAAATCTTGAGCGCTCATGGCATTTCTCTGGATTGCTACTGTGATGTTCCTCCGGATGCAGTCATTTTTACGGCCCACGTTATTGCAATTCTGAAAAGGGGATCTTCGCTTACTTGAACTCTAGAGTATGCTGGTTCATAGATATTAACAGCATCGGCTCTGTCGTTTTAATGATTGAATTTACACATTAAATACTCAAACATAGAAAAAAAAGTATTTTTACTTAAAATATCAACTCTAAACTTTGTCCTCGTATGAGCATAGTGGCTTGATAAACATTAGATAGGATACCGGCTTTGGCTTTCTGCTATTTTGATTAAACTTCAAAATCGACTTCGAAGAGCCTCAATCTCTATTCAATCAGTCAGAAATCATATTAGACACATGTACCGGCATCTCAGGGGAGCGAGGTAAGTGTAATCGAAAATTAATGCTCATGAAGATGTTGCCACAGCATTTGAAACTTATAGTAGACTTCAAATCAACATTTCCTAGATAAAGAGTAGTTGCCCTTGCCAGGCGTCAGTGCACGGGACTAAAGCCATTTGGGTTTTCGAATTATCCCTCTTTTACTTTTCGCTAGGCGGCTCCGTTTTAAAATTAGGATGTTTTTAGTCAACAAAACAAAGGTAATTGTTTTTCAGCAGTATCAAAATAGTGAGAAAAGGCATTGAATTTGCCGATACGAGACCATTAGTTCCCGCAAATTCCTATTTCCTTCATCCCGAGGTCCACGCTTGTCCTCTTTTTCTTTAAAGCAGTCGTCATTCATTTTCTTTTCTAAAAAAGAAACCAGAAAATTACTTTTCTTTCATGAATACAAATTCATTGTACGAATTCATTTTATATCTTTTGTATGAAGATTTTGTTCTCGTTTTTCGAAAGAAACTTTCCAGCTTTTTAATCGCTTTCGCCAATATGTTATTAAAAAGACTTACCCCCCGAATGATTGCAAAATCAAAGCCGCAACATCGCCTCTCATTTTTCTTGAGTCTTATTTTTATTCAGCCAAAGCTGGGAAAAGTTTCGAGGACATTTCCCTATATAAAGTTCGATAGCAACGTCGTTGAAGCGAAAACCCCGCTATCAATCAAATCTGTCCCTCACCATTGCCAAATTGACCAGAGCCTGCCGTTTGATCAGTGGCCCGCCCTTTTTGGCCAATAATTCAAATGAATACGAGGAATACCGCGAGAGGGTGGAATGAGAACGCGTTCGGGAGTGGGATCACCGTCTACTTGTGGAAGGGGTAGGGGAGGCAGGGGAGGCAGAGGAGGTAGAGGAGGAAGAGGACCTTGGGGAGGCTGAGGAGAATATGAAGGGATACGAAGATGAGAAGGCTTGGGTGGACCATTGGAAGCCATTGGTGTATAACCGTGGTGGAGTTTCTCTGGAGGATGGAGGGGAGAGTGAGCGTGTAATCGAAATCATGGACTCCTCTTTTCTTGATGAAGCGAAATTTAAGGGTCATGAGAAGGTATTGGAGGACCTTGATATGTCAAAGGAGGTGAATTGTCATTCTGGGCCGTTTGAAAGGGAATGTAGGGACTTCATTAGGGGTGCATATATTTTGGAAGATTTTTGGCTCTGATCTAGGGGAAGAATATTTTCAGGATAAGATGTAAATATTTATCCTGTTTGAATCCAATATTAGGCTTTCTCGTTCATAAACATCATTCCATGCATTTTATGGTACATTTATTTTTTGAGACCTTATTGTTAGCCGAAAAGTATACATAAGCTGAAAAAACCGTGAACCCAGAAGAAGAAGTTAAGCAAGTTAGGGGACAAATTTAAGTGCAGACTCAAGTATTATAGAAGTTGAAAGCTAATTTATGTCCTACGTAGCACTTCCTTTATATTAATACCTGAGCAGAGGTATTATACGCTGCTCCTTCCATACTCACTTCTATCCCATCGATCAACCGTCCTTATTCATCTCCTCTAGTCACCACAACCATACCTCGGTAGCACTATTTTGCTTGAAACATCTCTGTTCTAGGATAACTGGTTCCGAAAATCTCGAACTCGTTGAACTAATCGTATCATTTCGTAATCTTGTGGAGCGGTGTGCACACGAAGTATTCAAGTTGCTAAGTTTAGGTTTAAGTTCAGTTTGATGTTAGTATTATTATTATATCATATATAGATGTTAATTAAGCTCTCATATAATTCAGAGGAAGCAAGAATAAAGACTTTGAAGAGTATCTCTTACACTTATGACGTTTTTAATGCGGAAAAGGAACGATGAAGAAAAGGCCGCAAGTATCTTCCTATTTTATTGTGAAGCAAAGGGCAAATATAACGCAAAGTTCATCAATGGGTGGTGCATTTATGGAGTGTGCGCAACTCCGCTGAGCTATGCGAGTAGGCTGTGAAAGAGTAAGCCAGGGAAGTCGAGCCAGATGAGGTGATCCGCACCTCCATAGAGGCTCGCCTCAACTTACGCGATTTGTTGAGCTTATTGGTTTACTTTTGTCATCTCTACGAGAAGGCTGAGTACTGCGTAAGACGAAAATGGAGATAAGCGGCTATCAGATTCCTCCTCACTAAAGGCCCTCATACGTTTAATGATCTAAATTGCGATATTGTGTAGTTTCTTAAAATTAGGAGAAAATTCAGTCGCTGGGAGAAATACAGAAGAGAAACCATTTATCTTTGTAGTTTATGCATCCAGAGAAGAATCAACAAATGCTAACTACAAGCTCAGCTGTCTTGAAAGATGGTAGAAGAGATGTCATAAACTCGGAACAACGACTAGGACCCCGGGTCTAAACCCGACTGAATGTGATAATGTCACAGTTGGAGAGCCTTAATCTGACCATAAAGTAAAACGAAGCCGTTATTTTGAAGGATAAAGGTGTCTTCTAACATTAGCGTAAGCATAGACACTCCCAAGTAGGCACCTGGAGAATCCACACCAGAATACTCACTGTTGGAAGTGCGTTAGCTACAATTATCATGAAAGTAACAGCTGGAATAAAGATAAAAGACGGGCAACTATCTCTAAATGATGAAGCGAGGTCGGATCTGATATGCGATTTTTCAAAAAAGGAAACATATTAATCTGAAAGACGCAGATAACGTATCTATCGCTGGCGAATTTGGCCAAGGAAATGTGACAAAAAGAGATGCAGAAGGTAGTATGTTATCGTAGAAGGCACGATTGGACCATGAAATGATTGGGCATATTCCAGCACCTCTACGGCTCCGGACGAAAAGATTTTGTCAAATTTTAGTGGGAGCGGAAATTTCTCCGGCAAGGAAATTGGAAAAGCAGAGAAAAGTCAAAAGTATCCCGAGGTATTTATTATGGTATGTGAACAAATACAATTAGGTAGCCGAGCTCGCTTCGGCGTCAGCTGGATATTCCTTTTCCCCAGCTATTAAGGGGGGACGCAGGAGATGCAAGGAAAGAGCTCAACGACATTATGAAGTGTAGTGAGTCCAACAAGAGTAAGAAAATATTTCCTAACTTGGCCTTAACAGTACTTAAACGTCATTAGCTAGTACAGCTCAAAATATTGGGAAAGAAAAACAAAGCTCTTTTCTATTCGCTTGCTTTTAAAATCTGATTTCGAAAAGTTTGGTGACGAACCTCGGTCTTGAAACTGTTCCAAATACAGGAAGGATAACTTTTGCGGATAGAACCGTCTCAGAATTTATGAACACCGCTGAAAACGGTCCCGTTTTCTCTGGGGACTCGAAATTTGATACAGAATTCCTCGTTTTTGCCTGAGTTACCTTTCGATGCAATCATTGGCTATCCAGCAATGAAGCAGCTGAGTACATGCGTTGACCTTGGAAACCAATGTTTCTCAGTTGAAATCGGAGGCAGAACAGTAAACATGCCCCTAGACTTTGACAAAACCGTGAAGCCAGAAATATTGAGAGATACAAAAAGTGAATCATTCACCTCTAGTTTTGATAGGGAAGATTAAGAGTCAAGAACGGCTTCAAAAATGGAAAAATATATGATAGAAAAATACTAAACCTTGCAATTTGCGAGAAATTTAGATTTGCTAGCAAAAATAACGTTATGAAAAGTGAATGTTCGCCCCAGAAGATGATTATTTGGTGGCGATCAAATCTGAAAATTTTAATGCAACTGAATTGTTCCATCCAAACGGGCATGGGAAATTTCACTGGAAGAAAGATGGAAGGATTGCAGATAGTATTTTAAAACTGAAACAAATCCCCTCTAACGCATCTAAGAATATATCTGGGATACTGACATTTTCCGAAGTCATTGCAAATGGTGTTTTAGATTTAAGACAAGGAAGTTTACCGGTCGCTCATTCCATCTAATTCAACGATACTCAAGCGCCAAAATATGTCCATTTCATTTCGAAAATATTTAAAATATGCAAGTAAATGACATTTTTCGGCCGGTCTCGCTACCATGGTCATTTGATGTTGTGATTGCGCAAAAAATACTGAAAGCTTATATTTTGCGTCGCCTACTGATAATTAAATCAGATAATGTTAAAAGTGACAGGATTTGAAGAACAGGATATATTTCGCATCAATTCACCTGTACAATGGCTATTGGGAGATGTTTTGTATAAAAAGCGCATTTATGAAACAACTCTTACCAACACAATTTTTTCCTTCCAATTGTAGGCAATTACTTTTGGTTCTCGTGAATACACCAGCCACATTCCAAAGAATGATGAATGCGGTTTTGAAGGGACTTCCATTTGCATGGGTGTACATTGATGATGTTGCGGTATTCTCATGACATTTCGATGAGCGCGTTTCGTATTTCAAGGCAGTAGTGAAGAAAATATCAGAGTAAATCTTGAAAACCAGATTTAGCAAATGGTTTTTTGCGCAGAACACCATCAAGCTACTGGAACACACTGTAGATTGAAGTGGAATCAAGGTCGATCCGGAAATACACGACAAAGCGAATCGGTACTAATACCTACCTAAAAGACGGAAGTTATAATCGTCCTTGGTTCAGCCTCTTGTAACCGAAGGGTAATCAAAGAATTAATCATGAAATTGTAGCGACGAAACTGTGAGAAATGGAACGAATTTCTGGAATAGTAAAATGAAACTCGCATTTGAAAAATTAGAAAGAAGCTATACGCTCCTCCAGTTCTTTTGTGTCCAGATTTTAGAAATCTATTTAAAGTGGAAGCAAATGAGTCTTGATCGATCTTTGGTAG
Organism: Kappaphycus alvarezii; assembly: GCA_002205965.3. Taxonomy (NCBI): domain Eukaryota; phylum Rhodophyta; class Florideophyceae; order Gigartinales; family Solieriaceae; genus Kappaphycus; species Kappaphycus alvarezii. Next base: position 497,534 of record NADL03000049.1, on the reverse strand, counting down.
CAGTTCGGTCCCAAAAAGATGAAACCGGAGGGCCAAACCCCGCTCGGTTTGCAAGTTGAACGTTAATTTATGTAGACGAAAGATACTCTCTCTATGTGAAGGAAGAAACGGCAGTTGTTTTTGTATTTAAAGTGCTATTGTTTATCTGTTTTCATTCGAAAATATTGTCCTCATAACTGACCACCAGTAACTTAAGGACGCATTTCAGAAGAAATATGTACATCATCAGTTGGCTGGGTGCCTCTTAACTTTCACAAAGTATCCGTTTGAAATTTTATACAGATCCGGATTCAGAAATGAGCCGGCTGATAAATAATGTGGTTTAGGGAACCCATCGAATACAAGTAACTGTTTCCCGAAAATGCTATTGGAGTTACAAAAATTCCAAGTTTTCGCAAGAAACCTTTCGAAGCTAGTACCTAAGAACTTATTATATATGTGGAGCAGCTGGAAATACGAAAAATCGACATAGGGCGCAGAGAATGGGTGCAAAGTAGCTAGAAGACCTTTTTTCTGTGTGAAGGAAAGCCTTTCCGACTCACCAAAGCTGGTCCCGGACTAGTAGCATCCCTTGAAAGAAAAATCAAGATCTAGAGTAAATTGAATAGTTATTAATGTCAATGGGATCGCGGAACAACAAAGCAAATTATTAGGGAAAGATTTTGGTTTCCAAACATGCGAAAGCATGTTTATAATATCTTTAAAAGCTGGGACGGCTGTGAAAAGGTCATTACGATTCTAAAGTACAAGGATACACCAAGATTCTCTATTTATGGCCTTTTTCAGACTTCATCAACCGACTTTGGAGGCACATTCAGAGAAAAGTCTTCTGGAAACAATTATCTTCTCATAAGATTTGATCACCTTTCTTGCTGGCCATTGGCAGTCACAACTAAGAAAATTAAAGTATAAGTGGTCCTTAATTTTGTAAAAACGGGAATAATTTAATCATTTGCTCTTAATTAAAAGATCGCCTCAGATAACGCTCTTTGTTTCGCTGCAATGACCTTTCTGTAATTTTTAAGAGGGAAATGTATTCAATTAAAAACGTGCTCGCCTACTCTCCTTTTTCAAGCAGTAAATATTAAAATATTACCGGAAAATTAAAAAATTACAGGGAAAGTCAAACGATATGTAGCTAAAATTATCGCAGGCAGTCAATGACATTTAGGGGGAAAGCTACAAGGCACTTGTCTCAAACCTGTCTAAATATATGTAGGACGTCCAATTTTTCAATTCTCAAAGACCATTAGGGTTTATGAATCGGAGGGTATAACTTACCCACGGATATGGAATACCAATTAGGGCATTATCCGCTATGGGAACATCATCCTACACATTGCCGTAACGGAAGTGGAATTAAGGAGTATAATCCTCCTGAGGCAGAGTTATTGAACCGAGAAGGACCTTCTGAGGTCCATAAAACGCACAGAATATCTCCTGAAAGACCCTTGAGAGGACTTTTACAGGCCCCAGTACACCGCGAAACCTTCGTGAACGTCTATCTAGAGAATCTACCGCATGTTCAACTAAAGCTCTCCTCCATAATCATGCACAGCATACAATCTGTAGAAAGATGATATCTTTTTGGCCGCGCAATTTTCCTCAGAACGCGAACGATGAGGAACTCATTTTTTATTTCACATAAGCATTTTTTATGTTTTAGGGCGCCAGATCGACAGCGCTTATCATACGACGATTCATTCGTGATTATTAGTGTCTCATTTTCGCGTAGATATCCATTTCTCCGCCATCTCTTGGATGATTTGCATATCACATATATTTTTTCACTCTTGAGAGATTGCAAAAAGTCACGTAAGAAGAGTGTATCAAAACCCATCTTGACGTTATCAGACCTATACATGAAGATATGGTACAAAGTAGCAGTGACGTGTATTTCTTATTTCGAAAATATAATTTTTAGTCAGCTGTATCATTATACGCTTGAGAGGCGGTGTATTTCAGCAGTAAAGGAAAGGCTGCTAACAAGAACAGCAGGAAGACAATGACGAGAAAGTCCATATCCACATTTAGTAATTTTGGGTAAGGGACTGCAGGATTCTTGACGAGATGGGAATCTATCCTCAAGCAGAGGGGATTCATTTGTTCTAAAATATATACACAAAGAAAACACCAGGGTGGAGGACCAACGATGAAAAGATTTTCTGAACTTGCAAGATATTTTTTAATTTGGTTGATTGTGACAAGCTCATGTTTTATATTAATATATGAAAAACTGGCACGAATCAATGTCAATATACGTCAGATTTCTGGGAGATACCAAACGTTATTCTTAAAACTCTATATATTGGCCACTTCATTTCAAATCCTGGCTGACAGCTTGGGGCGAGGAGTATGGCTCTTGTATATTTAACTCGAATAAGTATCCTCCTCCTAGTCATTCTCGTCCATAATTTCCCTTGAGTGTATTTTATGGTGTTAATTGTTTTTCAAACAAAAACATATTTTTGTTTGAGACTCTAAGTGATCCTGAGCAAATCGCTTCTATTGGGTGAGGCAAGCAAGTGGGAGACAACTTGCAGTACAGTCCCAAATAATTCAGAAGTTGAAAGTCAACTTCGGAACTAAGAATAATTTCTCGTACTTTTGTCACTGAGCATAGGTGTTAGAACCTATCCCTTTTACACTCACCTGTAGCCCTTTGACATTTAGTCTGGATCCACCTCTACTTCTTCTCACAACTGTACTCTTGCAGCACTTTTGCCAATTTTAACACCTCTGTTCTAGGATAATTGGTTCTGAGAATCTCGTTCTCTGCGATTTATTCCTATGAAATCCCATTTTGCGCCTAAGAACTCGGCACAAGGAATATCATGACTGAAAATATTGGTCTTACCAGCCAATCATGCGCAATTGACGTTTTCATTGCGAGCGTTTTCACAATGAGTGCCCTACCAAAAGCACGCAACACCAAAATGGGTATTACCCTGTCCATCGAGGCCCAGAAGAAAGCATAAAATGCGCGGTGAGCTTTTCCTTGTCGGCTTAGACATGCGCGAAGGAGTGGGCAAGCAAAGCCGACAGGCACTCAACAAAATTGCCTCTATAATTGGACGTGGCACGACAGCCTTCAAAGAATACCGTCAGCTCATTTCCACCGTCTTGTCTCGGTCTTCCACTCACGGCCATCGCCGTCTCTTACTGGCCCTTTTCTCGCACACTCCTTGATGTCGGAGGCTTTTTGACCAAAAGAAAGTTGTAATATTATTATTTTGAGACCAGTTTTTTGGGTAGCAGTAGTTATCTTCATCAGCAAGATACAACCCACGAAAAAATATCTTTTATTTCAGTAGGGGTTTGATATGGTTAAATCGTCGGGAGAAGAGATCCTCAGAACCAATTACCCCAAGGAGGTGTTGCAAGCGACAAAAGTGCTACCTTGATATAGTTGAGCGTACAAAAAGGGTTGGGTAAGGACGAAAGTTGAGAGGGCTACAAGCAAGTATAGAAGGAGGAGGGTCTGTAACTGATGCTCTGTGATCAGCGTGAGAAAAATATTCTTGGGTCTGAGGTTGACTCTCAAGTTCCTTATACTCGCAACTTAGCTTGAAGTTGTCTGCCGATTTGCTTGACCTCTGCAAGGGACAGCACTTTACTCAGCTTAGATTAGTCAGCCCTTTCAATTTCCAACACCTAGATCAGACCCAATCAACTCCTCCGAAATTTCCATGCTACCCAAGCAGTCCCACAAATATCCGCGAACAAATTATAATTATCTATTTCCTCCAGGGAGATATGTAACCCACTAAAGATGCCCCCATCCGGTTCCAGCGTCGGGACCACGTGGTCCATACTGTCCAGCCCCGGCCTATCATTCCAACACTTTCCATTTTTCCCTCCCCCTCATCCTCCTCGTATTCATCCTCGTCCTCCTCTTGGTCCCCCTCTTCATCCTCTTGGTCCTCCTCCTCATCCATCCTGTACTCCTCCTCATCCTTATTCTCGTAAACCAATTCCAAGCCCGTGTACTCCCCGAAAGTACCCCCAGCTGCATCCTCGACCTCCCCCTTCCGTCCCTCACCTTCCTCCTACCCGTCATCCTATATGAATAAGCGACGAACGAACTAGACCAAATTCTTCTTGGTTTGCCGACGGAGATAATCGTCGCGGTCAGTAGGGCCGCAAGGGAGTAGAAGAATGGATTTTAGAGTGCACGGGTAGCAGGTTTCGGAAGTGACTCTTGGGGGTAATACATTGTCCATTTCGATGGAATTTAGGGAGTGGCAAGCAATTGAGGGTGTTTCGAAAGGGGAGCGGTAGAGAGGTACTGAGTAGAATCATTGGTAAGTTTTGAAACTTAGAATAAAGGGGTTTATAAGGTTTTTGAGGGCGCATTCTATAGATTTGAAATAGATAAAATAAATCTACGTGAGAATTTTTGGTAGTGCATTTGCGCCTTTTTTCTCAAAAAAGTGAATTTGGAGAAGGAGGTAAGCAAAAAGGGAAGAATAACTTGATTTGGGATCGATTTTGGAGGGGTGGATACAGAATCAAAATATCTAGATAAAATGGAATTGAATTTTGAGAGGACAGCAGAAAGGGTAAACAAGGATAAGGAAAGAGAATATTCTCCCTTGGAAGGTGCTTAGAGTGAGGGATGGCGAGGAACGACCAGAAGTACAAGCAATTTTGGACAAGGAAGGTTCTACAGTAAATAAAAATCGGTAGATGACGACGACAAAAATATCCGTTCTGATTCGCGCGCGCCTGACAGGAGTCCTTATATCATTTCATACACAAGAGAACAATTCATGTGGGGGAATACGTAGGGTTTTTTTGCTCGGGATATATTGGCTGAGTTTCCAAGGTGACTGAGGCTATCTTAAACAATAATTTCCATTCAAAAGAAAGGAGCCATCATCCACCAATACTACCTACCCATCCTCTACCTCTCCACCAAGATGAAGAAGGGACCCTGCGAAAACAAACCAGTGGCTACCTCCGTGCTCGCAATGAACTCACCCGCGCGCCCAGTTGGCGCCTGCCTTAAAGCTCCGTTGGGGTTGAATGTGAAGGAGTGGCTTCTGTAGAAGATGGGGGCTGCCCGTCACGCAATGGTGACGTGCGAGTGGGTTTTGGTAGGCGAGGAAAGTTAGCCGCAGCCTATCTGTTCTTAGGCATTGTTGGGATAGAGGGAAAGGGGGAAAGTAAAGCAAAGGGGGGAGCCAGAAACACTCCACTTAAAATAAATAGAGTAGAGTAGGGCATCCCAGGAATGAAAATAGGCTTCATCTCCTGAAAGCACGAGCCTTAAGGAAGGATGCGACGGCAACGAATTGAACAGTGTAAAGGCAACCTACACGAAAACCATGCGGCGGCACTTTATAGGGGAAACGTTTGGGTATTTTACTGTTGGAAGATATACTCGATCTATCCTGAAGTTTTCCAGACAACTCCAATCAAATCAAAAAGGTACGCTGACACAGTAATGGGGAGGAAATATGCTCCCTAAAAGACTCAGCCAGCCAGCAAGCATGCCGCATTTGACATGACGGCTGCTTCACAGTACCGTTCGAAAGCAACGCCATTCAGAGGAGAGGGATGACGGTGTTGGCGCAGATTTTTTGTCGCCGTCATCTACAGGCCTATAGTTTACTGTACTACCTCTCCTTGTCCAAATTTGCTTGTAGTTCCGGTCCTTCCTCGTCCTCCCTGAACCTCGCTTATCATTACCGCGGTCCTCTCCAAATTTACTTCCATTTTATCTAGATATTTTTTACTGTATCTACCCCTCTGAATCGATCCCGAATCAAGTTCTTTTTCCCTTTTTGCTTACCTCCTCCTCCAAATTCACTTTTTTTGAGAAAAAGGGCGCAAATGCACTACTACAAAAATCCCTTGCAGATTTATTTTACCTATTTCTAATCTATAGAACCTGCCCCGGGAGCCTATTTAAACCCCTTTATTCCAAGTTTTAAACGTCCCCCGATCATTTTTCATCACACCTCTCCCCCCACACACCCGAAACACCCTCCATTACCTCCCATTCCCCCAAACCTACCAAAATGACCAATCTACGCCCCTCGAAAATCATTTCCAAAAAATCGCCATCCCCGCCCCTAAACTCTATTCCCTACTCCCTTTCGGACCTACTGACCGCGAGGACTACCTGCGCCGGCAAACAAGAAAAAGGTCATCGAATTCGTGCGTCGCCTCTTTATCGAGGATGAGGCGGAGGAGGTAGGTAAGGGGCGGGAGTGGGACATCGAGGAGGGAGCTGGGGAGACCTTTGAGGAGTGGGTAGCCCCTGGATTGGTCTATGAGGTTAATAACGAGGAGGACGGGGAGGATGAGGAGGAAGAGTAGGATGAAGGAGGATGAAGAGGAGGAAAGAGAGGAAGAGAGGAAGAGAGGATGACGAGGACGAGGACGAGTTGGATGAGGGAAATGGGGGCATGGAAAGTGTTGTACTGGTGGGGCCTGGACTGGAGAGTATGGATCAAGTGGTGCCGACGCTGGAACCGGATGGAGATATCTTTAGTAGTTTAGATATCTCCCAGGAGGGAATAGAGAGCTGTGAGCCATTCGCAGATATTTGTGGGGACTGCTTGGACAGCATGGATATTTTAGAGGAGTTGTTTGGATCTGATTTAGAGAATGGGAAATAAGAGGACCTCATTGATTGTTAGTTTCTTAAGTATCTTCTGTTTAGAGTATGTCATCCACACAAATTGTTTCTGTGCATTTCCTGGTACCTTCTGTAGTTTTGTTCGGACTTTAGGGGTAGCCAAAAGTCTATATAAGCTGAGTAAACTGCTTCCTCATGGAGAGGTCAAGCAAGTTGGCAGACAACTTCAAGCCCAGTCCCAAATAGTTAGGAAGTTGAGAGTCAACTTCAGACCCAAAAGCATTTATTTTACCCTAGTCACTAAGCATAGGTGGTAGACCCTGCCCCTTCCATACTTGCTTGTAGCCCATTCAACTGTCTTCCCTATCCACTCCTTTTCGTTCGTTCAACTATACCACGGTAGCACTTCTGTCGCTTGCAACACCTCCTTCTTGGGGAAATTGTTCTGAGGATCTCTTCCCCTGCTGATTTATCCCTAACAGACAGTACTGTCGACAGAGGTATCGACGAGAGCGGTGCAGCGAGGGCGCAGCGGTCGCGGTATGTCGATCTGCAGGGGAAACGGGCTAGACGGGCGGAAGTGGCCGCGCCTGTAGCAGAGTACATGGCGCTCAGGGCGGGCGCCGAGAGCGGCGAAACGTTGACGAAGCCTCGATTTCACGCAGTGCTGCATAACATCTTTGTGGATCGCTTGTGACATATTCTTTTTTTGCAAATTCATATTTTGAGCAAGTAGGTAGTTCGTTGAGCTGTTCAAGGGATCAGAACACTTAGTAGATAATCGACAAGGACGAGAAGGTCAGGGAATACAGAAAGTTGCTTTAAAGCTGACGTTGATTAACAAGTCAGTTCCGAACTTAAATAATGTGACAAATGAGAAATGCTGGAAAAGCATAATTTTTGGCTATATTGGGATTGGAGTATGACTGCCCTTCAAGCAGAAAGTTGCTGACTTACAAATGCTTCATACTGTACCTTTCCTGCGGAGGCCAAACTTAACTGATCAGTTCAAGAGTCAATCCCTCAGGAAAATAACGATATGATAAGAGTACGTGTACAAACAAACAAACAAGCGCTTTCATTAAATGTTCACTAAACCGAGCCAGGTCACTCAGGCATCAGGTGATGTGAGAGACAAAGCACGGCGAGATACGGCATGGGCCGTCAGCTGGAAAACGAGGGAGGCGCGGGTGGTGACCAATCGGTGGTATTCATCGGATGGGGTTTCCCGCGGCGGAGTGCGAAAAAGGAGGCGACTTCGGCCAGGGCCTCACGGGCAGGTTTGGCGATGGCTCCGTGAGTATCGAATCCAAAAGGGTACAATTGGGCTTGTATTGTCCCACAGAGGGCAGCGTTATGCGCATTTTTCGAGGTTCAATGGGCAGGGTAGCCGCTCGGAGGTCATGCGAGAGAGGGAGAGATGGCCCGTGCGGTGTAGGGGCTTGCAATGAAGACGTCAAGTGCGCAGGGACGGGAAAGGTTTGGGTGTTTTACTCTTGGAAGATATATCCGTCTATCCCATGGTTTTCCAGACAACCGCAATCAACTCAAAAAGGGGATACCGACACAGGGACGTGAAGAGAATTCGATGTCGTCAATGAGGATGTCCGTTCGGCGGCGTTCCGAGTAAAGGAGGTGGGCTTTGGAAAGTACAGTACATTCGAGTTGTAGCTGCACTTGTTTAGTCGAGTGGCAATACCGTAGGAGTGTTACAGTGTTGCTACAGTAAGGAACCAATGAAAAGGCAGCTGCATAGTAGAAGAGCAAAAAAATCGTCATTTACGGATATTACCCTTTTGAATCATTACAATTCGCAATAGTTGCACAACGCACTAGGCTAGCGCATGGATACAACCGACCACATGTTTCCATACATTGAAACAACCCAAAAATTACCCAAAATTAAACGCATAATTGCGCTCGAGATCATTCGAGTCATGGTCAAAAACTAAACCACAAACTCAATGGAAGAAGCTTAATGCATTCAGTATCTACTGACGCAAGAAAGACCATAGGCTGCGTCTGACATTCGTTTCCGAATCCACCGAATCATACTTGCATTTGACGCCATTTCTTTTCAAGATTCCATTTTGTCCACAGCTGTTACGCGAAAAGAGCAGACATATCGCTGATTTTTGCAGTTTTTACAGTAGGGTTGCTGGGGCTGGGGTTGGTGTACATACAGTACAGTACTGTGCTGCGAATGGTGCCAAGTTTATGAATCCTATGAATTTTCATTCAGTTTTCCTGTTTCACAGTGGGGAGGGTATAAGGTGTTAATATTCGAAAGACATGGTCAGCTGTTTCCAGTGCTACACGAAGCAGTGGTAGATTGGCCGAGAGGAACTACTGTACTGTACTGTGGCACAGTACGCAGAGTATTCGTTAGAGGGCCCGCTTGAGCCCAGCCAGGAGGCAAGCTGTGTTAGACTTGACAACGACCGCAGCATGCCTTCGCACCAATATCTCCGGCACGTTTTTTAACTTTCTACAGCCCTCACGGCTACGCCCATCGCGATCTCAGCTATCACCATATAAGCATCAGAGGGAAGGTTTGGGTGTCTTACTCTTGGAAGATATATTCTATCTATCCCAAAGTGCTCAAGACAAACAAAATCGACTCAAAAGGGCTTTCCGACACCGAAATGGGGAAGGAAACCATCAAGATGTTAGCCTCCCAAAGCGGATTGGCACAGGGATGGGCCTACTTCTGCTAGAACTCGCTCCCCTCCCTGTGTGATGGTGCAAGGCGATTGACGAGGGAGGAAAAATTGGAATATGATGGGGTAGTTTACTTCGTCGTCTGACGCTTTTCGTGGGCGGTTCTACACAGAGTTTGGAGTGAAGGACAGGAGAAAACAGAAACGGATCTGCGCCTCCGTGACCCTGTGACTGCATTGACATGTCAGTGCAGTCGCCAATAGCGATGGCCGTTTTGATTCTTGCCCACTCAAATGCCGCCGACATGCTGCGATGTATGCGGTTAGTTCCTAGCTGTAGGGTGATTTACTTGAATGGGTTGGTATACTTAATTTTCCTGATAAGAGTGGGGTAGTGATGTTTACTTAATTTTCCTGATAAGAGCAATCGCAGACGAGGACTACTGAAAGTAGGGTAACCACTTACTGCACATACCCTGAGAACGGAAGTCCTCTGGAATATACGCAATTTCAAGTTGTGGCCTTAAGTGTCCCTCAGAACCCCTTCCAACAAACAACTGGCGTTATTCTGGACGAGTCTCGCCGCGTGACGAGCGAACAATGTTCGCTGCTAAGAGTGGGTTTGGTTTACTGCTAGTGGCGTAATGGTTGGGAGCCCTGCTAGAATGTTGCTACTGTTGGGTTGACGAATGTGATGTCAGTCCTGCCGCTGTTTCCCATCGCCCTTTTGTCTGGCCGCGAACAGTGAACTTCCTCGCGAGGGTCAGCAACGAGGTGGCGAGCGGATTCGGTCAAGTCCCTAGCGATGATGGTCAACTGGCGATCATGGCGATGGGTTCTTTGATCACCCTGCAAGCAGTGCAGATGGAGGCCGCCGTACGCATCCAATGTCTTTGGGCAATGATGTCGTAGGCATGGCGTGGCGGAAGCAAATGGCGGAACTAGGCAATAATGCCGGAGCCACTTGGAGAATACAACCGACCACATCTTCCATACATTACGGTAACCCCAAAATTTCCCCACTTGGAGAATTCTCGTGCTTCGATATGTGTTTGGAGTTTGGGGCATGGAGCTAGCACGCCTATTCCTTAGAGCTCGGAAGCCTCATCGACGCGCGAAACGCTGGTGTCTCCAGGGGAAATCGAATCTTTGCTGCAGTTGATTCGCAATGAAACTTTTCCTCCATGAGGAGCACTATTTCCTGATTTCTCCTTTGAGTCTGTTGGAACTGCTTTCAAATTGCTGCGGTCAGTCTTATGGGCTTCATGTAAGTTTTAACACGAAGCGCAATTTATGGCGAAGGGTTTCTCCTACCTTTAAAAGAAATATTGTCATTGTAATTTGATTTCAATCCAGCCAGTCTCCTTATAAAGCTCTAAATGGGTAATTGTTTACATTTCTTCAATTCTGGTTCCACTCTAATAATCATCCTTCTCATATTTTTTTCTTATTTTCAGTCCTCCTGCGCCGATGAGTGCATCCTTAATCATTAAAGATTTCTTCCCCGATTTTTCAGTCAACGGGTGAGGTAGAAATTATTTGACGTTTCACATTTAATCGCAGAGGCGAACGTGAAAGTAAAGCTAAAGTTGCGCCACATGGGAGTCAGCCATCTATTCTATAAACTACCGCTCTGCAGCAAGGACAGTCCCCTTTAATAGTATATGCATACATGAACCACATTGGCTGTCTTAGCCTGCCTTGTACTTTAAAAGGGGAAACTTAGGGTATTATAATGATTGAAAAATAGGCTCGCCTATGAGAAGTGAAAACTGCGAATCAGTCCGGATCGGATCCAAAAATAAAAATTGAAACGTAAAACAAGCCCCTTGAGGAAAAAAATGCAGTGGATGAGGTACGCATGTAGTATTGAGTTTTGATACTAACTCAGGATTAAACTGAGTGGCTACCATTAGGTGGTGGAAACGCTTCGTTACTCGCACTTTAAATCCTGAAACCTGTTTTGAATGCAAAAGTTCATAGGAATCGCAGCATTCGCACCACTCGCAGTAAACGAGCCCCATTCACCCATTCAAGTAAAATCCTAAAAAGCCCGATTTACCCCATGGAACAGAGCAATCTAACTATTTCTGAAATTGTTTTTATCCCGTTGGGAGCATTATCAATATATGAACCTCGGAACTAATTATATCTTTAGTGTTTTTGTAATTCCCCCATCATACAGCTGCAATTATCAACATGGTCAATCCATGATACAGCGGTTCTCTCTGATAACTGCATGCAAATAAGCTCTGTGGGGGAAAAGAAAGCTTGTGATCAGAGCTCGAGGGCCCCGGTCTAAAGGAAGCCATCAGTATGGATGAGGAATTTGAAACAGTGTCATGTTTTCTTGCTGACAGGAAGAAATTAAGATGTTCGTAACCGTGTAGTTCAATATGTATTCTACTACTTTTGCTACGACCTCCACGCAAGTTTTGGAGGAATACTTTTCTGTGATAAGAGGGCACATTGCGCGATCCACCAGATGTTTGGGGTTGGTTGCACCCATGCTTGCTGGACTGCATGCTCTCGTGAGACATATAATAACTGTTGTTGAGTTGTACACTACATACATCAGAACTGCAACCATGGCTAAGAAATATGTCTCAAGGAGGATCTCATGCATTTTTTCTCCTTTTCAAGTGGTGAAGGATAGGTTTAAACAGGTTTAGCAGCGATCCGTCGAACATATTTAAATCTTGAAAACAATCGATTGAGGACAGAGTTGGATCATGGCTGTAGATTCTTTTCTCTTTTCTTTGAGTCATAAACCAAAACGGGCGTAACGTAACCGTTCTGTGTTGGGGAAGACGAGATGCAGCTTCATCCAGCATGTCTTTGTGCACCTCTAATGACTGTTGATTGATTCTGTTGTCTTGATCATGGGCAATATTGCGTGCGGGTGTGGCATCAAATAGCAACCTTACTAGTTTAGATGAAGGCTTGTATTTGTACTCTACGTTCTTGCCTAATGCAAGATCCGCCGTAAAAGTCTATTCGGATTTCCAAGCGTCAATCTTATCAGCAGTAGACCTTAACTTCTTAGTCAAGGTCTACTGTGCATGCGCAAGCCACGGGAGGAAAAGTTGACTTGTTACTTTTAAACAAAGTTGTAACCACGCATGCCTGGACGCCTTCGGACAACGCTTCGTAGTGATGCACTATCCACTAAACTAAGGACGCACAATACGAAGCGTATGATAATTTATTCATGAATGACACTGACTCTGCATGCCTGCCCATTATCAAATGTGTAACCACAAATTAGTCGAAGTACTAAAATTTGCAAAAAGATTCTATTGCTCTTCAGAGTTCTGAGATTATAGGGTAAGCATCTATTAATGTAATATTTCAGGTGTTCGAGTCTTTGTGGTTTCACGTACGTCTCAGCAGGCATGTGCATTTATAAAATTCCGGAAATATCGGCAGTTGTCTTGTATGGGGAGTTGCTGCGCAGTCACAGGGGAATCTGACACAGGACTGCCCTGTGCGGTAACGTAGACCAATATCGTCTTCTTTATTGCATACCTTGCGGCTTGAAAATTCAATAGTTTTGCTTCACACGACTTTCGGCACCATACGGATTAATCATATGTACAGTACACCTGTTTACAGAACTGTGAAGCCACACTGTCTTGTTTTTGTGCTTTACTGGCCCTCGCTCGCGCCCGGCTTTAGATACACATTGTAACCCTAGGGACAAGTTGTCCTTCACCTCGCATGTGCATTTGACCACTCTTATTTGTTTTCATTCACGGTCCAATGCAGGACCTAAAATGCCCCTCAGGCCACAGCCTGCGACGCACACAAGGAGTTACTGGCACTTTCCCTGCTGTTGTAAGTATTCCCAATTAATCGGATGGAGATGGAACAGAAGAAACAAATGGGCACATTCATCAAATCTACAGTATAGATAATTTGATCTGGAAATCATCGCTCCTCAAGCTCAAAAGATCAGACTGGCTACATTTCACCCTCAGCACTCTTCATTGCAGTCTTTTTCCGCGCATTAGCAGTAACCTCCTATGCGGCATGTTAGCTTGCTTACGTCCCCTCTACTTGCTGGTAGAGTAGAAGCGCCATCAGCGCCTGCCGTAACCTTTCATGTATATGCTCATTACCACCATACAAGTTGACTAGGTATCAGCCATCTTATCTGTTACAGTAAACGATCCCCCTGTGCCCTTCTTTTTCTGCAGTCCTAATAGACACTGGATCCTTACTTAAACGCAGATGACCCTGCCAGTGAGTGGCGAGGGAAAACTCTTCAACGAGCTACAGCACATACCTCCTTGACGTGTACAATCAACGCTTCACCATGCTCGCCCACGTCTTGCCAAGAAACCCACCCATATCAATCGAGCCGCAGCAGAGAGCTTCCCTGCTCAATCTAGAGCAGGCTAAGACGCCTGGATACTCTCTCGATCTCTACAACGTCATCCAAGGGAGGCTCGACACTCTTCCGTTTACGCCTAGTTACAGAGAAATTTGGAAGCGGGTATCTCCGCGCCCGATGTTATTGGACCTACCGACGTATAGAAAATTCGCAGAAATCTCCTCCTGCGTCGTTACAGGAGTACGTGCAGTCGTTTCACAATGGTCACAGAGTGAACTGCTTCAGCAACAGCTCCAGGTTCATCCACGCATAAAAGCAGTTCTAATGAAAGCCCGAGCAGTATCATCTGGGCACTCTTCGTCCCGATGTTCTTCTCGGAGACGACGGCTCCCTGCAAGTCTGCGAGATCAATGCGAGATTTCCCCTGAATGGTTATCTCGTGACGGCATATGCGAATGAGGCTATACACACGTCGTCAATGGAACCTTCCTCTTTCTTGGCTCAGCACCAAATGTCCGCGATTAGCTCATTGTTTTCTTTTCTCCCGGACTTAAAAAGAAGGATTCAAAAGGATGGAGTGGACACTGTGTGGATTATTAACTCAAAAGAAGAGGGGCATGACATCACACTTCTTAAGGCTGTGGTTGATGTGAATGTACGCCGATGTGGCCCTACCTCTCTCGCATGTAGCAACGGAAGTTCCGGATTGTACTTCAAAGAAGAAGATTCTACCATGACAGAGATACGGTCTTGCGTTTTAGAGCTGGAGCAAGAAGAATTTTTGCAACTTGATGATGACGTTTTAAACGCTGTTGCAGAATTGTCCTACAAGGGAGCCGCACTGAATGACCTTCGCTCTATTTTCCTTGGCCATGACAAAAAAATGCTGTGCGTTCTCCGGTCTGATGACTACGTGATTGATAGTCACAATCGAGAGCTTCTGAGGAAGTACATCGTACCTACAATTATCCCCAAAGATGCGCTTTGTCGTATCCGGACTGGGGGAGGGTTCCCTTGTACTAAAGCCGTCTCTCCTCGGGAAAGGTGCTGGTATCATCATGCAGAAAAACATGTCCGATGAAGAGTTCTTAGGCCTCACACGCAAGAGTCTGCAACAGGAAGACTATGTCGTGCAAACCTATGTAAAGCAGAAGAAGTGTGAAATCATGCAAGTTAACGGAGAAGTTAATCTCCTAAACACGGTTGGAATCGTGAACACGTTTGACGGCAAATTTTATGGTACTGGATATTTCGCAGCAACGACAAAGATACCATCTCTATGTCCTACGGAGGTATAGCTAGCTTTGCTGTCCTCCCTGTTTTCAAAATACCGCCCTGCGCCCGTTCGATTTGCTCCACGCTGCAGACAGCTGATACGAAAAGAATTCTTACATCACTTGCACGGGATGGCGTGGCTCTCATCGGAGTGAGAGAGTCCCTTCACGACAAGTCGCAGCTTCTCAAATTTTTGAAAGAAGGTCTCGGTGCACACTGCCGCACTCACAGTGACGTTCTGGAGAAGTTTGGGATATTCGTCCAGCCAAGAATTGGACTCTAAACCATGCGCGGTCCCACACAACGAGGGCTTTTGAAATCCATACCGATGCTTCCTTCGAGGTTAAACCCCCGGAATTTGTAGCAATGTCAGTGCTTCATGCCGACAGGAATGGGGAGGTCTCTTCTCTCTGGCGAAGATATCAGATGTAGTCAGCCGTTTAAGCGAAGATTACGTCAAAACTTTGATGAATGTGGAGCCTAAATGGGTGGTGCCGCCCGAATTCTATCGTGCTGAGTCCGGGGACACATTTGCTCCGGTCCTGATCTCCCGAGACAGAGCGCGTTTTCGAAGGGATAAACTTGGTGTTGATCATTTGACTCCGATTGAAGCTCAGGAATTCCAGGCGGCCTTCCAAACCTTTTGTAACGTACTTGAAGACGAAATGTCTGATGGATTTCTCGTTCCCGAGGGCACCGTGGTTATCATGGATAATCAGAAGTATGCGCATGCTCGGACTGAAGTCACAGACACAGAAAGGCATTTACATAGGGTGCGATTCGACCTTCCTGCCCTTTCTAATCT
This sequence comes from Kappaphycus alvarezii, assembly GCA_002205965.3. NCBI lineage: Eukaryota > Rhodophyta > Florideophyceae > Gigartinales > Solieriaceae > Kappaphycus > Kappaphycus alvarezii. The sequence continues at coordinate 481,869 of NADL03000049.1, read as the reverse complement.
TAACGACTCTTGAGTGACAATAGAACGAATGGAATGAGATTCAAGAAAAATCCACAAACATGATGTTTTGCAGCGAGTCTAATTGCTGGCCAGAAAAGTTTATTCAACCTTCTAATCGTCGATTGCTTGATTATTCGAGCTCGGCTAGAATAATTCCTTTCTTTGGGCCCTGATTTTTGCCGCACATTTTCTTCAGTAAAGTAGGTCTGTATCGAGAAGGCTTGCAATCTAGGGAGGATTTTAGGGAGCGTAGTTCCTTCCCTATTACTGTGTCGGTATACCCTTTTTGAGTCGATTGTGGTTGTCCGGAAAACCATGGGATAGATCGGATAGCCAGCTTTTTAGGGTAATTTAAGAGGTATTACTCGGCACCCTGTAAGATATTTCCGGGCCACAACCGACCATATCTTTCAAATATTAAGTCACCCTACATTTACCCCAAACCTTTCCCCCATTTAAGGAGGGATATGAATAGCTTTAAATTGCGAGTAGAGCAAAGACCAGAGTAGTACACACGTAGCAACACTGCGCTGCCGCGATGGTGCAGCCCTCAAGTTTGACTTAACGCCCCGCAATGTTGCGTGGTTGACGAAAGCCTGGGAAATGCTGACGGCGAATAGCAAAAGGAGGGGAGGAACAAAGGGGAAAGGTTTGGGTGTTTTACTCTTGGAAGATATATCCGACCTATCCCATGGTTTTCAGAAACCACAATCGACTCAAAAGGGTATACCGACACAGTAATGGGGAAGGAACAGGGCTCCTAAAAAGCTACCTTCAGGCCAGCCATCAAGCAGACCATTGGGCTTGACGGCTGCTGCGGCGTTCCTTTGGAGGAACAAAGTCTATCCAAGTTATCCCTAGTGCCTTTATCTACCTGAATAGGAACGAGAATTGATGCGGAAGCACGGTTTTCTGTAAGAGATGATTTGCAAGGTCTGACACGACCTTGGTCCTACAGTGCAGGAATGCATCAGCGCCAGAATTTGCAGCAATTGTTAAACGAGAATAAACCGACGCATTAGTTATGCGATCTGGTCGTCTCTGGCGAAAGCTATTGTGTCCCATACACCTGTGCACGTGGCCGACGTGGACCACCCGGTTAACACTTAGCTAGCAACACAGTCGGTTCCTGCACCCCCGATATTGATGCAGTAAGGTTTTCAACTGATGCGTATCATTTTCTGAACTCAACTCCGTTAAGAGCCTTAAGGTTGCTGAAATATGTTACAATAACTCCTCTTATGCCTACGAAGCGTCACTTTCGGCAGATCTTACCTAGCGGAAACGCTGAATGCTACCGCTAAGCTATATCCTGAGTTTGTCATTGCCCCTCTCGCATTGGCCACGTTCATGGTTATTTATAAGCATATCGGGGAAGTACTTGGATGGCGAGTCCACAGAGAGGCTATTACTGTTGACAGGGATAGTTTGCCCGGGGATCGTATTCTCAGGACCAGTTATCCCAGGGTCTACTACCAATGCTCAGGACTAACGCAAAATAAATTCTTCTTAGTACAGAAGTTGATTTTCACTTCTGAACTGCTTGGGTGTGCACTTGAAGTTGTCTCCCAATTTTCTTGCCCTCTACTCGAGAAAGCAGTTTACTCATCTTACGTAGAATTTATACCTAGCCATAAAGTCTCAAACAAGCATGCGAAATACCACGAAATGAATGAAAAGGAATGTTGTGGACGATAATGGCGAATAGTAGATACTGTCATGATAAATATGCAGATTTAATCTCAAAATCTTCATATTCGAGATCAGAGCCAAGCAATACCTCCAAAATATCCATACCCTCAATATAGTCCCTAAAGTTCTGTTGAAGAGCCCAGAACAATAGATGGCATTCTCGGGCATATTAAGCTTCTACAAACCATCCTACAGACCCTCAACATTCACTCCATCAACAGGAAAGTCCGATATTAATGATTACAGCCTCGCTATACTCTCTGTTCTCCACAGAAACTCCCCCACGGTTGAACACCAGTGGATCTCATGGGCCCACCCAGTTCTACCCACCTTCAAATCCCTCTATATCCGCCTCAGCCTCTTCCGCAAATCGGCGGCGGATCCATTCCTGAATGCATTCCTGCTCTATCCATATGCCCTAGTTCTCTTATCCAGGTGGATCATTGGACATTAAAGCCAATGATTGCAGTTGATGGGAAGGCAGGCTCTAACCGATTTTGCGAGGATGAGGGACGGCCGGAGGTTAGTCACGTTAACGAAAAAGAGGGTTAGCCGATGGAGTGGTTAATGGTAAGTGCCTTGCATCAATGACGTTTCTATCGCATATTAAATAGGGGAATGTTTTCGATAAATTTCACTGCCTTGGTTGAAACAAAAATTCGAGCATATGTTGCAGCTTTGAATTTTCGGGCTTTGGGGGCAAAATAGAAAAATCTGCACGATAAAATATCTGAATCGCATTTGGAGGAATAGGCGGGTAACGACTCGAAAGTGTTTTTTGGGAAACTGAGGACCAAATATTAAAACAGAAAATGAAAAATGGATTCAAGCATTGAATTTATATTCGTAAATAAAAGAACTTTCAGGGCATTTATTTTTTAAAAGAAAAACGATGAAGATTGGCTTAAAGAATAAGAGATCATGGATTTATCTCAGGATGAGGGAAAAAATAATTTGCAAAAGCGGCCAGTTTCGTATCAGCAAGGGGTAGTGGATCGCTACATGGGCAGAAAAAATATGGAATTTCGTGTACTTTCATCCCTTTCGAATGTGAGGAGAAACTCAGAGATATAAACTGAAGCTCTTGTACGAAGTATTTTATGTACTGTATAATCTGATTCAGTAGGAGCAAATGCATTTAACTTGATACGTTTCGATTCCAAGAAAATTGGCGATAGGAGTTGTAAGAAATACATTGAATAACTAAACGGTTTATGCAAAGTGAAATAAACGAAATCTTAGCTAAATTTTTTTGTTAATATTTTGAATCATTAAAATGAACTGGTACAGACTTTGTGTTTAAGCTGTGGCTACGGAATTTGCTCGAAATATAGCTTTTAGAGGGATGAATTTGTTCTGAAACGTTCGTTCCTTACTAATGCGAACGCAAGCCGCAGCGTCTGTGACGGCAAACGCTACATGCCTCATGAACAGACTCAATCCCATATTTTAAAGGAAAGTATGGTCGTTCCTTGTGGAATTCCACCATTAGACACCACAATGCACGCAAAGAACCCGAACAATAACCAACGTTTCTTTCAAAATTATACCACCCCAAACGTTACCCTTTCTGATTGTTATTTATTAAGTCATGTCTTTCCAAGGAAAGATATACATGGCTTTTGCGTATACCTGACATTTTTAATTTGAACGGAGTTCTGCAGTATGATTTAGATTTCATAGGGATTATTACACGGTAAAAATGACGTCAAATGAAAAAGGAATCACCGAAAACTAAACATGAGAATCATTTTGTGTGACTAAAGTGATACAGTCAACGTTTCCGGGCAAGAAAAAGGAGGGACAGATAAGGAAAAGTCACTACTATAGTCATAAACTCTAAAAGGGCATTTTATTACACCTTACTTAGACGATAGGGAGCTGATCAAAGGTTTTGGTTCAAAATTGACTCCCAACTCGCCTCTTGTCTCTCAAAGAAGCATTTTACAACTTTTGTAGACTTTGTCCGCAAAAATTCAATAATATTACGCAAAGCACCATAAATACAGGAAAATAGTTCACGTGGAAGCAAATAATTATAGAAATGACATTCAGCGGAAACTAAGCAAATACAGTCGTCAAAAATTTCATATTATGCATCATAACCTAGCACTTTCCTTAAGATATTATTATTAACTATGTAGTACGCACAAGTACTCGTAAACGTTACATGATTTCCTGTCCCTACTTGCAATGAATACATCTCACTAAATGCAACTCCAACCAGATCCATGGATAGGACCACAAGATTCAGCCAAAGCGTTTCTTTCCCTCCCATATGACCCGCTTCGACCTCTCCCCCTTTATAACCGGACTCCTCGACCCCCCTTTCTTCATCTTAGGACTCTTCCGAACCCCTTAATCCTCTTGCTGCCCTATAGAAGTTATCAAGGGCCACCCAATCCTCGAAGCACTACACAGACTTACCATTTCCCGTTTCTAATTCCATTTCCTCCAGCTTTTGTGCTTCTATCTTTACTAAATGCCAACCGAAGAGCTTCGTCGGGGATTTTCTTGTTTGATGACGGAAGTAGTCCTCAATGCCGCCAGTTAGGCCAGAGGGGAGTATCCATGAGTTAGTAAAAGCACGAGGATTGCAAGATTTTTTAATGCGGCGGGAAGCGCAAAGTAGGTGCAAGGTGGAGTTAAAGGATGCATAAAACTTCGAGTGTTTATTAAAGGGCCGCATATAAATTAATGCAGGGCTCTATAGGGCTCAAGCAGAAACAGAAGACTCAGATTGAAAGTATTTCTGAATCAAGAAAGACAAAAAATGGATTTGCCGTGGACAATAGTGGAAACCGCTTTTATTTTATGGCTAAAACCACGTGAAAGAATCTTAATTATGAATAAAGATATTTCAGGTCAATGATTATCAAAGTAGCCCTGAAATACTTAAAAGAACTACTGGTAAAGAAGATGTTGATAGTACAGAAGCGAGACAAGGAAAAAAAACAGCATGGGCAAACGGGAATCTCGTCGCGTAGAAGAAACAGGAAAAGATATAGAGAAGAAAAGGAAAAAAATTCTGCGCGTAAAAGAACGTACCCAGTTTCACATTAATTGTGCCTCAAATACGTAACGCACTCTTGCATCTAAGCTGATCTTGTCTATGAAGCCATGTTTAGTTGGCTTCTCTTTTAGAAGATACTAATGAGGTGTCAGTGGACCCCCATATGCAAGCCTCGGGGCGCTCAAAAGGGCCGGAGCGTTTACCATGAAAATGTCCGATTATGGCCCAAAATTTATGTTTTACTGCCCTGCCTAGCTAGGCCTCCATTAATTGCTAAAATCAGGAAATTCAAGAAAGCAATGTAAAAGCCTTGCTGTAAACTGCACCATTTGAATAACGCAAAAATTTATAGCTTATTAGGACCGTGACTCACTCCCGAAAAACGGAATACTCCTTAAATTTAACCTGTTGCAATTGAACCGACATATGCAATCTTGTCGTAAATCTTACAGGAAAAAATTAAAGTACTTTCGCATGTATTTGTTTTGCTTTTTTGATCTAATCGTAGTATAAAACACTTCTTGGTGACTCTGCTAAGAATTCAAAGTCCAAAAATTCACATTAAATTTTAGAAAATGACCCTGTCTTCCAAATATCAGATTATAGCATTCCCCTCACATTTTTGGAAACGACCCTGGTTTCCAAATATAGAACTGCACAAAATTTCCTCTTTCACAAGTATTATGGTTTCCTTGATCCTTAATTATTTACAGTATTTAGATAGATACATCAAAATAACCCTCTGTTCACTACTTGATTACGTGGTTGAAAACAAATACAGTAAAAACTGCGGGTTTGAACCGAAAATTATACTGCTTTGAAACAGTACTGATTTCGCAGGATTTTAGTTTAAGTTCTTTCAGTTCGACAAGATCAAAAAAACAAAAAGAAATACGTGAGACCACAATGTACGGTGATATGTCTTTAGTGTCCTAGAAATCCAAAGGATTGATACCTGATTGGCCTTTTGAAAGTTTTACATTGCTCCTATGAGGCTGTGATAAAGCAACCAAGCTAACCCACACCTCGTTAAATCAGTTTCAGAATAGGCATCATTTTTGGCTTTGAGTGAAGCTTTTCGCCAACTGACGCGCTGCTGCCTGTTTGAGAGAGTCTCTTTGAAGGTTTGAAAGTATCTAAAACCATTTGAAGTGGGGATTGTGATCTGTTCAGGTGCAGTCACAGTCTTTCGTGGTATCAGGCAGCCTGTCCAGGCGAATGGAAGTAACCCAGAATTCGGAATGCTTGCCGTAGACTTGAAGAATAATTTAAATCTCTGGATTCACTTCTCCCTCCTTTCATGTTATGGGAGCTACCGTCATGGGTTTCATTCTTTTATTGAAATTAGTCCCCTTCTTATGGATCTAATATTAAATCAACCAAAATGTGTGAGGGGCACTGTGGCGACATGGGGGCTCCATTAAACATAGAGGCACCAAGAAGATGCACAATGACTGGCACATAGAACTTCGAGTTACCTCCGGATTAGAGCTTATAAAATGAAAAGATATGAAGTAGTTCAGAATGATAAAGGTCACAATAAGAGAACAAGAGTATTCTGTGGAATGCACCTTAAAAAAGTTCCCTGACTCGTTATTTGATAATTATGTCTAGCTCCGTTTTAAGTTCAAATCGAACATTTTGCGGAGAGTGCTTGAACATTGTTTATAGAAAGAAGACCGTTAAAAAGTGTTTGCAATGAGTCGAAAGTAAATAGGTTAAAGCATACCAGTGATATACGGATACACGTTAGTGCGCGAACCAATGTAACGGAAATCTAGAAGCTAGGAAGCACTGTGAGAAAGCGAGCACATTGCAGGGAATGTAGAAAGTCACAGGCCGCTAGCAAAGTGTGCGAATGGATCCATGTACTTGTTAATGACTCTGTTTAGCGAGAAACTGAAGGTATTCTCTTTAAGCTCAGAAAATCCCTCCCGCGACGTTTCTCCCTTCACTTTCTTTTCCCTTGATACTCCCTCCAAATTATTTTTCTTATACTCGATTAAATTTACATTACTTCATATTCTTTTCCTTTTCTCGTTTCTCTTTTGATGTGCGATTTCCATCTCCTTTGAAAGTAAATCGCTTAGTTTTCTCGGTTTATTTGATCTTCTTCGCCCCTAAATATATTTTTTCATAATCAATATTTATACAAGTAATTTTCGCCTGAGATCATCCTACTTTAAGACCGATTCCCGCCTACGTCTTCAATTCAAAAAGTCTGAAAATATGAACCTTTTGGGGCTATTCAAACCCATCGGACCCCGCCTAAAATGTATCTTCGTCCCTGGAACAACAAAGAAATTGATAATTTACACGCCCCCTCAGCAGTCATGCACGTACTACCCCTTCTCGCACTATAACCTTCTCCCTTTTATTTCCCTCCGGCCCATCCGATGTAGAGGATAAACTCTGTCTTCAAACCAGAAAAAGGCTGACGGAGCTCATTACTCATCACCTGGTGGAGATTGATGGACATAAATCGGTGAAAGGGACTTGGAGGAACAGTATCGTAAAGACAGGGGAGTGCTTCGAAGAATGGGTGGTGCCAGAGTTTTTCTGCGTGATAGAATTGCTGCACCAATCGTAGAAGAAATTCTTGGTTCCACGCGTGCGCTATTTCAGGGGAGTAATTCTCCGGGGTAATCGCCAAGCTCGGTTTTCCACGGCTCGTTATCTCAAGGAAATTATTCCCGGAGTAGTCGGCAGTCGGGGACTTGCACTAATCAACTTACCGGACAGGGTAGAGATCATACCCAGGTACCGGGAGGAAGAGCATGGTTGCTTGTTGCAAAGTTGGTATTTGGGTTTGTTCTTTTTATTCAAGTCGTTGCTTCCTCTGCTCCCGTAAGAGCAGATTGAAGTCCTTTTATAGTTTAATATCCAAATAGAAATCATTGTATGAAATAGTGCACCCTCAGAGAGGATGAGGAGAGGAATCAAATGATTTGGTGTGGGGACTAAATGAGGAGAGTTAGACACCAAATTATTTCATCAAAGTGAATCAAGGAGAGTCAATTTGATTTTTATGGCGGGGATTCACGACACCAGAACTTTTTTAACTTTTTTCTTTTTTTCAGCTAGGATAAATTCTTCTCCGTCCATCCAGCTGGATTCAGGTTAATCTTATTCTGGCGCATCAACTAAATCATTAGATAGTAGTTCGGCAGGACGTCTTAACGAGTAAGTTCGTGTGCCAAGTTTTTTTCTTGGATCCAGTCGATAGTCATAATATAATGATTGACAAATAAAGACTCTCTCATTACAGAAGCGTCGATCTTCAATTTTCTCTCGAGATTATGGGCATTCTTCGCTACACAGTTAAATGTCGTGCGAGAGGCAACATAGACATCTAGAGGTAGCTCAGAATCAAGCACCTCACATACAGTATTCCTTACGTAGTATGCTACATCATAACCGTCGACAAGGGCAAGCAACTCTGCCAACAATACAGATCTGGTGACTTTACAGTACTTTTTGCTACCGTAGTGCAGAAAATTTGCATGGCTATCTTGGTCAGCCAATAAAATAATGAAACCAGCTTGCGATGCCAAATTACCTTCGTTACCAATAGAGGAATCGGTAAACAGAACCAATCGTAGTTTTTTTTATGTTCACGTAGTTCTTTTACGTTCACGTAGTTCAATCCAAGGTCATGTGTCTGTTTGCAATAATCGATAACACCCATGAGCTTTTTCATTGATGATTCAAAACCCTTATGTATCTCGCCAATGCTTAGCTGCACACAATACTCGATAACACCAATGAGCTTTTTCTTTGATGATTCAAACCCTATCTATCTCGCCAATGAGTAGCTGCAGACAGCTCGATATTTCTGGGCGGCCATTTTTTACTAAATGCTGTATCTTTGCCCTGATGCTTACAGCTTCCGCCTGTGTTGAAGACATAGGTAAATCCTTCAGTTTCCCGGCACTGGTCAGCATGTACTGGCTAGCAGAGATGCGTGATATGCAAGAAACGTTAAAAGTACACTTGTATCTAACCTTTAAGAGATTCCTCGGCTTTGTTTTGAACTTGCTAGAGTATCGTTCCCAGTTTGCCAAAAATTTCTGGGAGCCAACGCCAAAAGAGTCATCTACCTGCAGTATTGTTATATGTCTGGGACATTCTTTCTGCTTTGCCGACGATATAAAATACAGCGGTCGGTGACACTTTACTTCATTTGAGGGTTGTTCATATGATGGATACTGTAAGTGATGAACCAGTGTAGTCCAGATTTTGGTATCCCATATAATAGCTTCACTGCTAGTAAAACAAAATCTGAATGTAGTCCAATTTCTGGTGGCGGCTGGAGATATACAGGGCGTTCCAACGTACTCTTACTCTGAGTGTAAGACTGCGTGATATTTCTTGTGTATGCTTAGTTGCCTTGTTGCATTGTAGCCGTACAAAGCGCTAGTCCTTGTCCAAATTTGGATATAGCCGGAGACTTTGTGGGAATCTCTTTAGCCCCTGTATCACGATAACGACAGAATTGAATGGTCCCTCCCAGTCTTTGACTTGTTCCGATAGACTCGAACTGGGGCGCCATACTGTAAGGCGTCTAATTGAGATTTTTCCCATCCATATGGCCCGCGATATTTTGCCGCGAATGATAGCTCCCGTCTAGTCTGAACCCTAGATACCTCATACATTGCCCTATCTATGGACTTTGCCGCTCTGTCTGCTGTGGGGCGGGTGCATTCCTTGTGGGACGAGGTATTGCGGCAAAAACGAACAAGGTCGGCCAGAGTCCCTCCGGTCCTAAGTAATCAGTAAAATTCACGGAGTGGCATGCCATGCATAGTAGATCATCCGGTAAATCATTTGGTAGTTCATTACTGAGTTTCTCATAGGCTTCCCTCAAAAGTGAGTGGTGCCTTTCCACGTGGGACATGGAGGAGGGATTCTCCACTGGCTCTTGAAAAAATTCGATTCCGGTTGCTTTCGCTGATCCAATAAACTCTTATGATATAAATTGTGAGCCTTGATCGACTCCTAGGTAGTCTGGTGGTCCCATGAAGACATCCGCCAGCATCGTAGTAGGGCCTTACAGACTGTTCTGGATGAAATATCTTCTAGGAAAGCTGCTGATGCGAAGTGAGTTGTATCATCAACAACGTGAAGTACTGGTCTTTGTCTGTTTCTCGCTCGTAGATACATGATGTCCACAGCGACGCAACTTTTGAAGCGTCCTTCGTCTGTAACAACCTTTAATTTGAAACGCTTTGGTTTCTGGTCTAGCTCAACATAGGTAGCACAACTTTCCGTGAGCCTCTTTATGGCATCTTCGACATGGACGGAATATTCGTCTGGCCTTGCCCGTTTCAATAGTTTTCCAAGTGCTGTTACGCTCGGATGTCGAAATGACCGATGCAGTTTCACCAGTTCACCATAAGTGTGTAGAGCATGGTCCGAGAACCACATGGATACTAGAAAATCTTTTTTCAAGTGTAGCTTGTGAACCTTACCTCTGAAGTGTAGACAATCCTTCTGTACACTCAAGTACATTACAGTATCTTTCAGACCCTTACCATTCATTAGTGTACGGATGTACTTCTTCATGATGTGTAACTGTATATCTCACACCAAGCCGAATTCCGGAAAAGGTATGGAAATTACTGCAGATCCTATTGTGTACTGTTTGCTGCCCATTCCATATATGCACCTGTTATCTGTAGAGGTCTCCCCTGGAACAATGTACTCGCGACAATACGCCTTATATTGTCGCAAACTCATAATACTCCGCCGATTTGCTCCTGTGCCAATGGTGATACCATTGAATTCTGACGGACTTTCTTCTGTCTTCAATACAGGATCAATTTTTCCAAGCTCAGCCTTGCGATCCCTTAAATTACCGCAACTGTGCAGGAAGTTTTGTTTGATGGGGATACTTCTAAAGTCTAGTTGTGTTTGTAAACCTCTTCCGACACCATCACGAAGTCGTAGTCGTCGCCGGACTCCCCTCTCAGTGAATCGCTATGTGTACTGCCCCCTTCTGCGATAAAAACGCCGACTACATCCTCGGCGAGAACATACGCGCCGTCTGACTTAAGTGTCTGCCGAACCTTATCCACTTCTAGCTTGGAATGGAACTTACGCGCCATGTGTGGTTCCCCACAAACCCAACAACCTTTTACCTTTGGTAAGCGCTTCCGGTCTGGACCTATTGAATATCTGCCATGCTTCCTTCCTTTGTAGTCGTGTATGCGTTGTTCCGCGTGGCCCTTGTACCTCTGCCCGAGCGCTAAGTTAGCTTCATCATCTTCATTTCGAGAATAAACAGCGAACTTAGGTTCGCTAGATAAAAGGGAAGCAATCCTTTCAACTACCTCGTGCGCGGTCCTTGGTAGTGGTATATTCAATGCCCGTTTAATATCTGGAGTATCGGCGGATGTCATTAGTTGGTCGCGCAAGAATATTTCCTCCCTGTATCGTGGGTGTAATTGTCTTTGGATCCTGCCTAGTCTAGCAGACATGTCTCTGAATACCGACAATTGAGAGTTATCGGGATTCATACGACACCAAGCTGTGAACCGGGTATCGTGCCATTCTTGTAAGAGTCTTGCCTTTTGCTCATCGTAAGTAAACCATGACAGTAGTGCGTTTATTGCATCTTCGTAAGTGTAGGCGTTTCCCCTTACATGTGATCCGAAGTATTAAAGTGGTTCTCCTTCTAACATCACAGGTAGGCCTTTTAGTGTTTCTTCAGGAGATAGATCGCTCATTTGTGCTTCTAGTTCATATACCTCAACTGCACCAATAAGATCTTCTTCCCATTTTCCATTGTAATTTTGTCGGTTACCAAAAGCTTTCATTAATCCATGGAACCCTGCTGATTTCCCGTGTATATGGCTGCAATTCTCAGTGCTCTCTGCAGTTCCTGGTTTCTTCAAATGTTTGTTCAGCTTGCTCAGTCTCCTATCCATTATCTTTGATTTCTCTCAGTTTCTTTCCTCAAAAAGTTGTCAGGCATCTTCCTGACAGCTTTTACGGCTTCAACTGCAATTTCTGCTGCCTCTAATGCGATATTTGTGTTTATGAGTGTGCAGCTGTCCGTCATATTGACCATAGCTTCCTAATTTGGTTTATGGAATGTGTCCATCATCCAACATTCAATGAGAGTCTTCTCTCTAGAAACCCCTGTTTGCATTTATTCTCGACCCCGCGTTCAATATGAAGAGATCTGACTAAGTATGCTTGGTCAGTGTTAATATTTGCTAAGCTTGTCTCCGAGAAATCGCTAGTATAATCGCTTCAAATAATGTCAGCGAGATTCCCAGGTGTCTGCTGTTGCATTTTGCACCAAATATTCATGTAGTCATCCAGTTGGGTTCTGTATGCTTTCCATTCATCGTCAGTTCCGGTACAATCAGGTGGTTTTGGGTCAAACATGCATCGTCTAAAGGAATATGCGTCATTTTAGAGAATTTAGTATCCACCATATCGCTTTCTATGGAGTCAGTCATATCTTCCTGTAGTGGGCCTAGCTATAGCTCTGAAGTTATATAACTGCTGCATCAATCGTAGAAAAGAAAAATTTTATTCTTTGTTCCACGCGTGCGCTATTTCAGGGGAGTAACTCCCCGGGATAATCGCCAAGCTCGGTTTTCCACGGCTCGTTATCTCAAGGAAATTATTCCCGGAGTAGTCGGCAGTCGGGACTTGCACTAATCAACTTACCGGACAGGGTAGAGATCATACCCAGGTACCGGGAGGAAGAGCATGGTTGCGTGTTGCAAAGTTGGTATTTGGGTTTGTTCTTTTTATTCAAGTCGTTGCTTCCTCTGCTCCCGTAAGAGCAGATTGAAGTCCTTTTATAGTTTAATATCCAAATAGAAATCATTGTATGAAATAGTGCACCCTCAGAGAGGATGAGGAGAGGAATCAAATGATTTGGTGTGGGGACTAAATGAGGAGAGTTAGACACCAAATTATTTCATCAAAGTGAATCAAGGAGAGTCAATTTGATTTTTATGGCGGGGATTCACGACACCAGAACTTTTTTAACTTTTTTCTTTTTTTCAGCTAGGATAAATTCTTCTCCGTCCATCCAGCTGGATTCAGGTTAATCTTATTCTGGCGCATCAACTAAATCATTAGATAGTAGTTCGGCAGGACGTCTTAACGAGTAAGTTCGTGTGCCAAGTTCTTTTTTCTTGGGATCCAGTCGATAGTCATAATATAATGATTGACAAATAAAGACTCTCTCATTACAGAAGCGTCGATCTTCAATTTTCTCTCGAGATTATGGGCATTCTTCGCTACACAGTTAAATGTCGTGCGAGAGGCAACATAGACATCTAGAGGTAGCTCAGAATCAAGCACCTCACATACAGTATTCCTTACGTAGTATGCTACATCATAACCGTCGACAAGGGCAAGCAACTCTGCCAACAATACAGATCTGGTGACTTTACAGTACTTTTTGCTACCGTAGTGCAGAAAATTTGCATGGCTATCTTGGTCAGCCAATAAAATAATGAAACCAGCTTGCGATGCCAAATTACCTTCGTTACCAATAGAGGAATCGGTAAACAGAACCAATCGTAGTTTTTTTTTATGTTCACGTAGTTCTTTTACGTTCACGTAGTTCAATCCAAGGTAATGTGTCTGTTTTGTCATAAAATAAAGAAAACCGTGGTCAAGTTCCAGAATATTCCCCTCTCTCAAAGAAATGGAACATTAAGATGGTATGATAAGGTTTTGGGGAACGGCAGCGAGAAAAATTATCCAATTCGAATGTAATAAATATATTAAGGGACACTGGGGAGGTAATCAGAAGAACAGAAGTATATAAAGAGCAAATACGATTGAAATATAGTCGTAAACCAAAATTCTTCTCTTAGTATATATAAGTCGTAAGGAAGAAATACAAAGCGCTCTTCAGCACTATCGCACAAAAATTGTAGCGATGCAGATTTGAAAATAGACTGGAGGATGTGTAGCGAAAGTGGTGAAAATCAGAGCTGGGGACATCTTTGTAGGAAAACTCTCTCCTTAATGAGATGGAACGAATTAAGAATTTTGTTGATGAGAAAGAAAAGAGAAAGAAAAGAGATCGGAAAATAATGCATCGTTAATATATTCCAATAAAAATTTAGAGTAGATAGATTAAATGGAAATGACGGCAAAAAATAGGCGCAAAGTAGGTTGGTAAGCATTACAAAAATATAAAGTGGTTCATTTAATTTTAATTTCGACGCTATTTTTATTCTTCGGGACGGATAATTTTTCATTCTGTTTCACTAATATTTAACTGTTCAACATGACTAAAATCATGATTTGTGATAAGAATGTCATTAAACGCATCAAAATTTGAGATTTTCGCGAAGGCCGCTAGGGGCTGTGTGAAGTCCTCTTAAAAATCCAGGATTTGATATTACTCTTTAGCATAAACGTCTCAACTAGAAGAATTTTATAAAAGTAGAAGATAACGTAATGAAAACTGTAGTGCAATGTTCGTTGCGCAGTTCTTCTCGTCTAGGAACGGAACACCGTCAGACAACGAGAAACCAACAACCACACACCAAGACCCCTCAGGGTGTTTGCTGTCCCTCTTTCTCTTCAAGCACCCTGCGATGCAGTAGCACAGCTCTCCGGTGGCGAGATGAAGTGGATCTGGAAGAGCTGAGTTGATTCCTTGGACCTCTGGACGGTATACTTGTCCTCCGGGTTGTGATGCCGGACCTTGGTCCGCAGAATGCTAGAAACTTGATAAGTATCGATTCCAAAGAACCGTAGAAATCAGGGGCGTAATATTGGACAAAGAAGAGTAGTAGTGGGTCAGCAGTGCTGAATATCTCCTTTGGAGATAAGGATGTTGTCAACAACGACAACCTTGAAGTTCCTATTTGTATATAAACGCCGGATTCTGGGCCGCCAAGTGTTAATAAATATCACAAACACAAAAGGGGTATTATAGTATTGGATAGAGAGGGGGAAATAAGAATGGGGAGCCCGGGCAGATAAACGTGGCTATAGATAAAGTTGCTGTTGGCAAGGTTTCTGCAAAGGCGGAAGTTGGGAGTCAAATTCAGAGCCAACACCGTTGCGGCTGTTTAATCTGGGCCCCTAGTGGCCAAATAGGTATAAATAATAGTTAGCTAGGTTGGAGTTATCTATGATGGCGGGTTGAGTGAAGTTAAGGTCAGCCAAGTAAGGGAGATCCAAATTTGATATAAATAAAGTCGACACTTGGCCCAATAGGTGCCTTTCACTTGCGAAAATATCAAGTCCAATTTGGGCGCCGAGTGGTCCAGATTGCAAGCCCTCAAACCCTCTCGGGTGGGTATACAGTACCAGAAACAATAGTGGGCGACAAGCGAAAATTGTCCCTACTGTACAATACAATGCCTGCTGGTTAGCAGTGAATCAGATCAAAAAAAGATCACCAAAATCAGCTCTGCCGATGGCAGTACAATATGAGTGCCAATTGCACTACAACCACATCAAACAGAATATGGATTTCGTAAACAAGGAAATTGGAATTTTCTTCCTAGCAAGTAAAAGTATTTGGTCTTGATTATGTAACCAGAAAGATAGGCACGACAAACATCATATAATTGGAAAATTTAAGCAGAGGAAATAGTTCTCGTTAATTTACATGTGCTGTGACTTTATTGGCCAGTAAAATGTAATTAACAGTCTTGCAAGCAAGAAAATAATGTAAGAAAGTAGATTGATAAAGTCCTCAAAATTTGCGGAAATTCATAATTTTTCAAGCATGGGGTTCCTCTATTTATTTTTGCAAAAGCTATAGTAGTCCTGCACATGTTCTGCAAAAATATTCCAGTTTCTTAAAAACTTCAATTGAAAAATTAAGTTTATCAACTTCTCGGCCACTTTCAAAGCGCAGTATCTTTTAAGAGATGAATATGTAGAACACGAAAATCCATACCTTAAGGATGACAGTTCATTGAAAAATGCTACGTCTGCATAATGAATGATTTCTGAATATACTGCGCCTGACACAGTTTGGACCTAAATTCAATTTTATTCACTCTTGCACCTGCAAATGTGGTGTGATAAAACTCTAAAAACGTTTTAAGAGTTTCTGAATAGAATCAAAAAGTAATCATCAAAGAATAGCAATTTAAAAGGCCGCATACGTCTGAATAATTTCCGTAGGATTAAGAGTCCCTGTTCTGTGAAATCAAAAGATATATCTATTATCTTTATCATACCAAGGTCTTTCTTTAAGTGCACATTCTTCGAAAGACTACAATATTATACTGAGTCAGACAGTATTTAAAAATATTTCAGTAATTGAAATCGTTAATTATCGGATATTATTGTTTGGTCTTCAAAAGGTACAGTTTTCGTTCGATTTCAGCGCCAAGCTCCTAATTTACAATCTTATAGTAAGTAGAGCCCATTAAAACGTTTATTAGTACCAATTTAATATTAAATTTCAGCCCCAGTAAGCCTTTTTATTTTATCTAGAGGGTAACGGAACAGCAAATGCTTATGTGGTAGACTAAGAGACGGGCACGGGTTTAATACTCAATTAAATTAAGAAATTTACTCCTCATAGCGTGCTCGGTTCGGCAGCCATATTTGCAGTAAAATACTCAGCCGGAGATAATTTCTCATGGACAGTGATCTTTTCAAGAATATTACTTTTCGTAGTGGTCAACGTCGACAAAGAGATGAGTCTGTAACTTTGTGCTTTTTTAAGGGCATGTATTTATCTTTCAGATCTCAAAAAAATTGGAATCTGAGGCTCTCAACATATCGAAAAATCAGATCTTTTAACTTTTTTTCAGTTTTTGCTACTATATTTTGAATGCCAGTTTTGAATTCTAGACCCTTTTAAAAGCTGATATTGAAAATATTTCTTTCTGATGACGCGTACGTTGATTAATTTGGATGTTTTCTATATGGAAAATGAGAACTGTGATTGATCATGGATATATAATAAATAAATGCTCGTTATTAGGTGTTGTAGGTATTTTACAGTTTTTGGATGTTTCAGGTTCTGTAGAAGTTCTGGGGAAAAAAAAGAAATTACTTGCTGTTGCACCTATATTTCCTCATAAAATTTTAGATGATGTGCGATGTTTAAATTTGTAATTAGTGCGATCGTCTTTCAAAAATAACTAAGATCCTAAATCTTGGTTATAAATCCCTAAAACCTCAAATACTTTGTTATTTAGCTATAAATCAAATTGTAGTGGGTTCCTCAGAACTTTAGAAATAAGTTAATTAAGTCATTTTATTCCGGTACAGCTTTTTTAGTAGCGAAAACAGTACCTAAAAGTCTGGAAAATCAAGGCATTGGCCAGTATTTTTCAATTCTTGGTATTGTAGAGGACATAGATTTGATATTTCACAACATCTGAATTATAAATGTTGGATAAATATTTTAACAAGCTATCAGATTTGGAGAATAAATTCATGAAAATTTACTGTTATGTTCTTTGGCATCTTGTAACACCCAGGAATATTTTTCAATAACCAATAGTAGAGAAAATTTGGGTCACATTGGAGAAGAATACAAAATGGATTTTTTTTTTTTTGAACGACCTTTGAAGTAAGAAATGTTATAAATAGTTATGCCCTGGTGAAATTGCAACTAAAAAATTTTCATACTTAATTATGAGTCCAGCTTCAAAAATGCCTCTTTTCATTACAAGTAGCTCAAAGGAAACTTTTTATAAGTATGAACTGTATTTACTGATTGGAGACTCATTTCTTCTAGTCAGTGATCTCTTAATTTTCTCGTTGAATTAAAATATCTCAGTATTTTTGAACTCTTATTAAGGAAAAACTGAAAAAATTGAAAAAGGTTGAAAATTAAAAGGGCTTGAAAAGATCCAATGGAAGTTAATTAGTTGGGAAACTGTCCTATTTAGCAAAAGCAGGCGAAAATTATGAATAGGCTGTGTAGACTGAGATTGCATAAACTTATCCATGTTATATGTATATTGGGTGGGAATTAGTGTAAATAAAATGAAGGAAAAGAGATTAATGGGAGATTTTATTAAATATGATAGGTTAAAAGGGTTTTTAAAATAAGATAAAGTCGTCTTCAATTCTCTATAACGCTTGAAAATGTTTTTGTGTTCCTTTCAAAGTTTTTATGAAATTTTTTCTTGTTTCCAGGGACGGCAATATACCCTTCTGAAATTATTGTTAACAAAAAAAGTAAAGATAAAGGCATCATATGATGTTTTTCAGACATAATTACTAAATAGTCAGCAACTAACTAAAATAAAAAAGTAATATAACGTAAAATTGTTTGCTATTAATCTAAACCGCCATACACATATCCGTAAATATAAAAGAGGATAAAATCCTTGTATTTTTCCTTTTTTAATTTATGCAACGTTGGTAATAAAATGAAAAGATTGCAAATTATTAACCCTTCCTTTTTTAAAGGAAGGTTTGGATCAAAAATCTATTAATTGCTGCCCACTTCTCTAACTTAAATACCAAATTTTTCCTGAAATTTTTTTTTGCCTCGAGTGAATTTTTAGTAAAACATTCTTTTCTTATTTCAAATATTCTTTAATTATGCAACAACATGTGTACAGAATACCTATTCCTCTACTTCAATTGAATTATCTGTGCTTTCTGTAATATCTGCTTGAAAAGCCACTTAAATATTATCAGTATTAGCAGCGAAAAAATTGATGGCGACGCAGTACAATTTTACGCAACACTAGCTTCTTATTCTCTCGATTGCACGGGACATAATTTCTGTTGACTTTCAATCGGGAAGCCAATAATCTATTGTCTATATGCGAGTGTACAATCCTCAGATGAGACACACTTTGTCATCATATGAAAATAAACTATACTTCACAGTACAGCAATTTGCGTTTTCATATGAGGGCAATTTTCCCAAAGACAATAGAGAGTTCTATTTTCAAGTAGAAAAAAGAAATTTTTTCATCATTTGAAGTTAATTAATGGACTAGTCTATAATTGGGGCTATTTGAATAATTTAATAAACCTACTGAGCTATGCATTGAGGTACTATACTAAACGGAAAGTTTATCAGAAGTCGAAGTCTAAAGCAGTAAATACTGCTTATCGAAAAAAAAGCTACCTTTTTTTTAAAGATTTTCAGAGTGAAGTCTGATTGATTTCAGACTACATACTGTACATCAATGCAAGCACTTACGCAGAGGTAGCATAAGACCGTTAAGCTCCATAATACTTATTTTCAAAATAGAACAAGATATTAAGTTCAGTAGTTCAGAGATAAACGTCATTCTGCATTAAACTATAGAAAAAAATTAACAAAAAAAGTATTGCTTTCCCCTACGTCTCGAGAAAATAGATTTTTGAAGGCTAAATAGTTATGCGTGGAGAATACAGAAATCAATTTGCCCGTAAATATATAATTATGGCTGGAAAGGGGACAGTAAAAATACTAGATAGTGATGGAATAAATATGAACGGTTTTAAAACAATGATATGTAAACTTGGAGGGCTGAAGTAAGTTATTGTAAATGGCTAATGCGATATTTGGGGTTTTTATGAGTTCGTATCATACAATTACTTTCATCTCTAGGGTTTTTTACAAAAAAAGAGAGATTAAAAAGATATTTTTGGAAATTCAATTAAAACTTGTCCACGTGAAAAAATACAACTTCAGTAAAATCATTCATTTTTTCTTGTGTCTCAACGCAAATTAATTTTATAGGCAAGAAAAGTTGAATGATAAAATTTTACTGTACAATATCAAAAGGGATTTTGTTCTAAAACTAGATAATTATTCATATTGAATGAAAGAATTTTTTCCTCACCAATTATTGAAGTTTTGGGCCAAATTGTTCTTAGTGTGAACCAAATCGGTCATTTTATTTCGATGGGATATCAATACTTCCTAAACTGTATTATATTTCCCCGTTTAAATATGATTCATTCATGCATCGCTTCCAGCCATCTTATATACGTAATACATTACCAATTAACCTTAAAAATTTTTCAACTGATAAGAATTTTTGATCTCACCTAAGAAAAAGTTTATGCATTTGAATTTTTACCTTAATTATAGATTGTGAAAAAAAATTTCATTGCACTTCAAGAGAATCTTAATTGTTTTTAAGTAGTTTCTGCACATAGAAAACACAATAGAATTTAAATAAATTAGGCTTCATAATTTGATAACTTCATTAGGGGCCAATTCACGGCGAACGTGACCTCCCTTCAAAACCAAAGCTCATAATAATATTTGAAAGAACACTACAGAAATTTCGATCTAAGATAATTTTCATCTTTCTGATTTTACAGAAAAGTTCACCCATATTCACCTTTTCCCCATTGCAATGAATAAGCCGATTTTTCTACAGTAGATACGTCAGTATCACATATGGTACGTTAAATAAGCTCTCAAACTTCTGTTTTGGTCCGAAAAGCAGTGGACATACCGAATTTGTATTTACCGATACGCTTCCAATTCGTCATTAGTAACTCTTTTCCTTATTTTCTGAAAATATGGGGAGTAAAGTTTCGACAGTATTATATGCCTGACGTTTATTTCGGAAATCAGGTGTATTGAAAATTGTGGAAGAGTAGGGATTGTGATGAACTGACAATAATATGTTTTCCGAAAACCTTTATTGTCCATAGAACTATTGTGAATGACGCCGTAATTGTTTTTAACATTACACATGTAGTGATTGAATATCGGTTCTATAGACTTCATGATGGAAAAAACTGCAGTAAAGGACTACCTAAAATGATTTCATTGTGGGTCAACAATATTTAGAGCTTCACGATGAAAAATAAAGAACTCGAGAATATCCAAACATTATTTCTCCCTTGGGCCATTTTTACGGAGCTAGTAAATGCAAAAAAAACTAGGAATATTACCTATCCTAGTGGAAAAGGAATATCCGAGAATACCATTCCAAGTTTCTAAGATGTCAAATGTACAGTATCACCGTAATATATCGAGCTCTGGAGATATTGAATAGATATTTGTAGCTAAAGTACCGCATATTTCGCCATAAAGGTTTTTTGGTGTGTAACCCGTTTGGGTCCATCTTCAATTGAAGAAAAAAACTAGTTAGAGGAGATTACGGAGAAATTTATTTTAGTGCAATATGTATGATGAGGAATCCGTTTAACACTACTTTGAATTTTAGAGTATCAGAACAAAAAGTCTTGAAAGTTCCGCGTTGGCTAGAATCTGTGCCTAAAAACTAAATTTAGCCGTACTTGACCTCTAAATCAGTCTATTCTGCACCATATTATAAAAGATTATAAATATTTATAAATATCATATCGTCTTACTGGTTATTAAGTGCTTCCCCGCTTCATGTATACAACAGTCTCCCAATTAAAAGCTTAGTTAGGCGGGCCACTAGAATAAATATTACTTGAACAGCAACTTCGAATATTTTTATGGTTCAATAGAATTTTGTAGGAAATATGTACGGAAAAGATACAGCGATAAAAAATAGAAGAGATCCGTCTTCATATTTTATGAAAACACATATTATGCTTAGGTATAACGAGTATAGTCTTTTTTCCTTCAAGAGATAGCACTGAAGAGGTCTTCAGTTGTAATTAATTTTTTGTCAAATTGGTCAATATCTCTCTCAGTATCCCCATGTAGTGAATTCCGGGGTTCCACTGTCTCTATTTCTGACATAATCGTCCTATAAAGTTTTAGGAGAAAGTCTGCATTACATTTGCATAGGTAATTAATTACTGAAAAAGTTATATCTCATAATAGCGAACTTTCTAGCCCAAAAATATCATGATGTAATAGTAGGGGCCTGAAATCCAATTCCAAATACACTGTTTGACGTAAAATCAGTTATTACTTCATAAGAACGAAATAAATAAGACCTAGTAACCACTATATTCGACTAACCCCTTAACTGACTCAAACGAAATCCGCAAGACACAATAATACCAATCAATTACTACTGAAAGTAAGAAAGTCGGCCTAACGTTGGGTTAATTTTCAATAAATTATACCATAAATTGCGCTTTGATGGTTATTTAGTTGTATTATGAGTGAAAAGATGTATTTTGACAAAAATTACGTAATCTTAATCAGAATATTTTTTTCAAAAATTTTAGTAAATCAGCAACCCTAAGTAATGAAACCTACGTTTTGGGCAGATTTCCTCAGTTTATATCCCAAAATATCCCACATCGTATGGCTAAGATATTCTTTTGTAGCAAGATAATTTCCTTTACTCTATTTTTTCCTTGACGCTCTTAAATTCGTCTTTACAGTTTGAAATTTAAAATTTTCATCAAAACTGAATGTGATTACTTCTTCTCTTATTTTTATTTCTTTATCTTGCTTTTCAATAACGCCGTGGTTCAATTACTTCCATTCGATTAACAATCAATTACATATATTCTTTTCCTTCATATATTCAACCACACAAGGCTACATATGGTTTCAAATAAAGCCACTAGAGCAGAATAAATGAGTTAAATAGAGTATCTGCATCCAGAGGAATACTGAAAGCTCGTACGGTCTCTATGGTCAGCCGGCTGACTGTGAACCACTATAGAATTTACAGAAACATTTTCCCATTTCGACCGAGTCACTACAGTAAACAAATGCATTTTATCAATTGAAATGTCGCTAAATGTATATGATGCCGCATTGATGAGTCAGAAAGGTCGCTTCATGTATTTATTTATGTCTTCTAGAAGATGATGTAGGTCCTCGTTCTTATAGTGGGACAGTAGCGGGCCACTTCAAATTAGTACTTGACATTTTTCAAATATGGCTACTAATTGTGAGAGATCTTTGGAAAATACAAATTGACTATCCGCTGATTTTTCTCCACCAACTAGATCCCAGCTGTGATTATTTATCTTCAATAAATCTACAGAAACGCCCGTTTATCTGAACGAAGTCAGAATAGTTGCCCTTTTTGTCAGGTGCAATCGATACCACTGAATAAATCTAAATTTCCATTAGAATAATCTTGAATTGGTTTACACTGCAGAAGTAATTGGTTGAAGAAGGCTTATTATTTAACAAGCGAGGCGACTCGAAAGATAATGATTGACCCTAAGTGATGTTTTTCCATGATGGATGACCCTATCACACATCTACGTCACCTATCACGGTAGTCTAGTTGTGCGCTAAGTTCCGAGCTGTGCTTATTGAAGGACATAATGCGTCGTTTGAGATGTTCAATGCAGCATACATGATCTGTTTTCGACCGGCACTTTAGGAAAAATTACATGTAAGTCGTCACAGGTTATCATCAGTGATACTCAGAAATTCAGGAGATAATACCTCTCAAAAAAATTCTTCCACGACTCCACATATTTTGCATGACAAAGATAGGTGATTGCGATAAATGCAGATTTTTATCCTTTAAATTTTGACATCCGTAATTTCAAAACTTATTTTAGGTTTCTAACCGATTTCAATATCCCTTTAAAGTTTTTCTTTATTATTTCTCTGCCTATGTCTTATATAAATACATTTTGAAGCAATAATGGCATAATATTTCTGGTAGCAGATATGCAGCAATAAAAATTTGAGGGAAATCACTCACCACTTTGTAATTAAACCTACAATCTTCGTAAAAAATTGAACTAAAACTTTTTTCGGTATCATTTGTTCAGCTCTTTAGTTTCCACTACGATTCAGAGAGAATATTATATATCTCCCTTGAAGATGGCCAAATTAAAGCTGGCCACAACTGAAACCTGCGAAGATATGCTTATTTTCCCCAAAAACATTAAGCAAGTATATAAAAGCATTGAAAATTCCAATAATAAAAGCATCGTAAATAAAATACCTGAGATCTAGTGAGTAGACATACATGTAATGTCTGCTTTTTCCCCTCAAGTTCTTCTCGTAACCTTTGGAAAGACGACGAATGTTCCAATTGTTTTCATGAGATACAAAAGACATATTACCGCAGATTATTGATATTGAGGATAGATTTATTTCGAAATAACTAGTCGCATTGCCAAATAATCCAAAGTTTTGGAGATCACGTTCCCTAATTCCTCATTATATTGTTCACATGTCTTGTATATCTGAGAAGGAACTAAATTTTTATACATAGTTGAGTACATTTGGAGCTCAGTATCGGTCTTTTGATACATCCATATTTAATAAATAACCGAATTAGGTTCCTTTACTTGAAGTTATGTCTTTGCGAAAACCATTTCAAGGCGCGATAGATACATTTTTACCGTTTGTTGAAAGTATTGTTGAAGGAAATGATAGATTTCATGAGATCCGATTGTTTCCAGCGCACGGGCTTTTAGAAAATTTAAATCTTAATATTAGGCGCGCTTGTAGTCTAAATTAATATTCTATTTTTAAATTCAAACTATCAAGAAACCTACACTGAAAGCCTTCTTCTCATGTAGAATTTGTTTCATTCATGCTAAAATGCTTGATTATCAAATAATTGTCTTTTATTTTCCTCACTGAATTCCCATATTCATGTTAACATAATCTAAGTCATATTTAAACGGCTGAAAATGAAAAATATTGTATAAAACGAAATATATTAGCATTATATTTTCATTATACCCGTAGATGAGAAATTTTATTATTGATATTTTCAGTTATATTTTATTGCTTATCAATAATGAGAATCGATTATTTAAACTGTTTTCGCCGCCATTAATTGCAATACTAATAATATGAGCATAAATCCCAATGTGAAATTTACTGAAGTCGTCTATGGAGCAAGGGCTGCTCAAGAGATAAATTATAGATATATATGTGACGAATAAAGCCAGATATAGTTCTTATTTTCAAAATAATTCACATAGAAACCGTATTGAATTCCATAGAATCCATTTATCACCTTTTTATTCTTCTATATCTTCAATCACGCTTTCGTAGTCTTAGAGTCAGATACCAATACCCGTTAATGTGCGAAATTTCGAATTGAAAATTTTAGTAATACTGCGATAAATTAATGAATTAATAAATATGTAAAGATTTATCCTTGTGAAGATTTGAAATCGATTTAAGCGATGATACTAGATTTTTCAGTACACTTGAAACGATTCTGTTATGATTCCTGCTCTTTAGTCATAAATATTGTGTGTTGACGTTTTCAAAACTTAGGAGGAGAGAGTTAGAGAACACTGCTGAAAAAAATACAAAACAAAAAACAGGAATACAGCTCAAAGGAGAAAATATGTACACGTCATTTAAATTCGCACAATTTTTGATTTTTTGAGCATGATAATATCAACTCACAGTTTTTGGAAGTTTTTCGCATGACACTGGTTGATGAAAAGGAACGGTATGATGCTATAGAATACCTTTTTTCATCCAGAACCTCTTCATCATCCAAACACTAATCCATCATCACAATATTTGAGTACTCTGGGAAATACTAGATGCAATCACTGAATGAATTCGTGAAAATTTTTTGTATCTTTATCATTCAATCGCTGCATAGAGAATCGCAACTAGCTTAATTGGTCATAACGTTCGTTAGGGGGCACTTTGGTGAAACGCATGGTCTTTTCAAACATTTCATCGGTTCTCATTTCTTTTCTAAACTTTGTATCTAGAGATACTAGATTTTGAGTTATTCAGATTACTCATATTAGTTATTGAGGTGGTCTTACTTTTACCTTGAATAATCGATAATTCCTTTTCGTGGCACAAAGGATGGAAAATATGCTCTGTGTTTCCCCACAGATCCGGAATTCAGTGAAATATGTAACCTAGCATGTTGAAGAAACATCAAATTTTGTCCTTGACTGGGTTAAGCACAGAAAAAGATTTATTTGACTCGTAACGATGATAACAGAATCCTCATGGTTCCCAAATATCCTTGATTTGCCGTATATATATGAGATTTCAGCGTTATCACTTGACCAATCAACATAGGGTATCCAAATGACACGCAGATATAGAAGATAGGTCGTAAATTGACCTCGATTGCTTTTTTTGTAACAATACAGCTCCATTAACTGAGTTCTCGTAACGAAGTGTGGAAGAGTCAGACCTTTTTGCCATATTTTGTTGTGTTTTACTGAAGACAGTGGTGCAAGTACTAATTGCTGAAATAATCGAAGTTTATTGAGAGCCAAATCTTTTCATTGGCCTTTATCTATTATTGTGAGGATATTGGGCCACGAAATGCCCGACAGTTCCTAATACTGTCATCCTTTTTACTGGCGCTAGATTTTTGGGTTGTTCCGAGAACATATGTTGCCGCGTTCAAGTAAAACAGAGAAAAAGGCAGCCAAGGCGCTGTTAAACGAGTATTGGAGACTGTGGTAGTGAGTTTCAGAAAGATGGTGGCGACAGTTCAATATAGTGTACCTGGATTTGTCAAAGCCCCGAGATGAGTTACCCTTTTAGAAATAGCGCCGTAGCTCTCCTAAAGAACTTCTAAACTTTTGCAAGCCCAGTAGTAAGTACCGTAATTTAAAACTTTGTTACTAGAGAACAGAACTACCTAGAACGTAGCTAATAAAACAAACGGTAACATGGAGCGTCATACCAAGTAAAGGTACTGTAGAGAGAAATAAATAGGCACGAATAAAACAACTAATTTGTTGCATGGAACGTCAAGATGAGTATAAAATGATCAAACTTCACTTCTATACCATGTGGTACTAAATAATCTGATTACAGATAGCAAGCAAGTCTAGATTGTGGATCTAGTAAATTGATAGACTCGGAGGAGTTCCCTTTTTTTTTGTGAAACTTTGATTCTTCTAATGCAACGACTTTTCTTGATAAATGAAAACATTAACCCCAGAGAGAAAATAGGTGCGCTGCTGGTTTGACTCAGTTATTTGTGTGCGGACGCAGCCACTCGATTCCAATCCTAGTTGCCTTTCCTCTGTCTCTAAACTTCACTCTTGTTGTCTTCCCTCCGACCGGCTTAGTAAGCTTTGGCTTCGGGGGTTATGGTAAAGTTATTCGGGACGAAACTGCTCGGATTACTATCCTTCAACCCTAGGGCCCTGTGACGCTGCTGCTTTGATGTTCCTCCCCTTCAGCCACGATCCTTTCGGCGAGGCTTAATGCTCGAGCCTAGGCACTTGCAGATATGATCTTCTCGGATACGGCACTCCCGTTGCTGTAGATGCTGGAGAAACCTTGGTCACCCGTTCTTTTCCCGGAAGATGACGTCTTTGACTGGAGCTGATACATGAGGGTTGGTCCCTAGAAGTTTTATTTTTCGGCACTGGGCGTTATCCTGAAGGATGAGGGTGAAACAAAAATGTTACAACTCGCTTGCAATGGGAAAGAAAGGTAAATCTAATGGATGTTTTGACCTTCTGTCGGATTGGAAGGACTCGTAGCACACACAAACTTTTGTCGATGTACAGGGTGTGGTGGTTAAGGCGCACAACAGGTAATCTCTGGTTCAAATGGTTGTCTTTTTCGGTCCCCGGTGAGCAGGCCGGGGCCTCAGATCGTGGTTTGTAGAACAGTCCGAATTTTAAGACCCTCACTAAACAGTACTACAATAAAATATTTTCATTCAAAAGTTGCGACTACAGTACCAAAATCTCCAATTTCTTATGGTGCCAGCGGCAGTACTGTATGAAATACAATTTTTGTGGCCCAAATTTGGACCACAGCGCATTACAATGCTGTCCATAAATTTCTCCACACCATACACAATATTTTAACAGAGTCATTTTTGCATCGAGGCTCTGCCAGTGGTGGCCATGCCTCCAGCTCTCGTTCCAAAGATTATTGTTACCTCAACAGAGTTTTCCTACAGTACGGCTTTTTCGTCAGATGCAAACTTCAAAAAAAATAGCTCTTGAATATAATTCAGGATCACCTGTGCACCTCTGTAACAGCTCAGCAATTTCAATTTTTCTTCGGCTGGAAATTGTCCGTAATCCAACCCTTCAACGTATCATACTGTACTGTACTGTGCTGTACAGTACACCGAAAATTGCTTCACATGTGTCAGTATTTTCGGCCAGCGCCGGCGGTGATCGCTACTTTCATGGCACAAGGTGAAATCAGGGTCTCCTGCGCTATACTGTATTCGGTACTGTATCAGTACTGTAGATATCGTAATCGCTTCCATCTCTACATTGGAGGGGCAGGGTAGTTGATAGCTCCTCACCGGCATATCGCTGTCTGTTTCCCGCCCTCCGCGGATCCACGCAGAACGTGCTTGTTGCGTCCCTGCAAATTGTCTCTGAATTCCCCCAGTACAGAATACGTTCAGTGCATCAAGACCACAAGTAGGAATGGACGCCTCCGAACAGGTCAGGAAAGATAACTCATCAGCATTACCCCGTCCATCTCCTCTTACAGAAAAAGCCGATTCGTTGTCCTTGCTCACCAATGCTCCACGCGAGTTGCTCGACGCAATTGAAACTGCAGCCGCTGCAGCAGCGGAGGAAGGTTTGTCCAAGAATGAGCTCAAGAGGAGGCAGAAGGCCCATCGTAAGGCAATAGAGGTGGCACAGAAAGCAGTCAAACGCGCTGAGAGCATGAAAGCAGCAAGTGGCAATGTATCGAGCACTGCCACCGCTGAAGGACCGGTTTTGAGCGAATCCGGGGAGAACTTGGACCCTTCGCAGTACATTGCCAATCGAAAGGCTGCTGTTAAATCTGCCAAGGACAGTGGCGGAATCCTTACCCTCATAAATACCACGTTGACATGACCATCCCAGAGTTTAAGAGTAAATTTCAGGACAAGGTCAATGATGGCGAGCAACTTGACGGTACGGAAGTTAGACTCGCCGGAAGGCTGTATTCGAAACGGGCGGCCGGTAATCGCCTGGTATTTTACGATCTCAGAGGTGATGGTGTTAAGATTCAAGTCATTGCAGATGCAAAGAGAGGTGGTGACAGCTTTTTGAGCACACACAGCAACTTGAGGAGGGGTGATATCGTTGGCGTGAAGGGGTCCCGGTAAGAGCCGCAAGGGCGAGTTTAGCATCTTTGTCAGTGAAATGATTTTGCTTTCTAGCTGCCTGCACATGTTACCGAAAATTGAACAGGGGCTCACTGATTCAGAAGTAAGATACAGGCAGCGATACCTGGATTTGATCGTGAATCAAGGAACCAGAGATGTGTTCACCAGACGCAGTAGGATTATCAAATTTATACGTCGCTTTCTGGACGACAGGGGCTTTCTGGAGGTCGAGACACCGATGATGAGCGCAGTTCCAGGAGGAGCCACCGCGAGGCCGTTCACGACGTTTCACGAAGATTTGAAGACAACTATGTACATGCGCATTGCACCGGAGTTGTATCTCAAAATGTTGGTTGTGGGTGGTTTGGAGAGGGTTTACGAGATTGGCAGGAATTTTCGGAATGAGTCCATTGATCTGACGCACAACCCGGAGTTTACGGCATGTGAGTTTTACGCTGCCTATCTCGATTACAACGATCTCATGACCATCACTGAGACTATGCTGTCAAGCATGGTAATGGAGCTAACAGGAAGTTTCAAGATTGTGTACCACCCAGATGGGAAGCCGGGCCGCGTCGTTGATATTGATTTCACTCCTCCCTTCAAAAGGGTGTCAATGGTGTCTGCACTGAATGAGAAACTTCGTGCAGTGCTGAACGATCCATCTTTCTGCATTCCAGAAAATCTTGATTCCGAGGAAACAAGAATGGCACTGGATGATCTCCTGGGGAAACTGGAGCTCGACTGTGAAGAGCCTCGCACCACTGCTCGACTACTAGACAAGCTCGTAGGAGAATACATTGAACCAGAGTGTGTTAACCCCACCTTTATTTGCGATCACCCGCAAATAATGTCTCCCTTAGCGAAGGGACACCGGTCGATGCACGGAATGACTGAGCGCTTTGAGCTCTTTGCGAACGGGAAGGAGCTGTGCAATGCCTACACAGAGCTGAACGACCCGGAAGTGCAACGGAGCGGTTCAGAGCGACGCAAATGGATGTGAGCAGCGGTGATGCGGAAGCCATGCCGCATGATGAAGACTTTTGCGTTGCACTTGAATACGGGTTGCCGCCCACTGCTGGATGGGCCTCGGAATTGACCGTTTGGCGATGTTTCTGACTGATAATTGTTCCATCAAGGAAGTTCTGCTATTCCCGGCGATGAAACCGAAAGGAGAGGCGTGATGAAAACTAATCAAGGACAGGAAGGGGGTAGCGGAGTTTTACACTTTTTTTTTCATGCTTTGTACACATCTGTACGACATCGCAACGGGACGATGGGGAGCTGAGGTGGTTGGTCTGAGGTGAGAGATAAGTCTGCCTCGCAGCGACTAACTCAGTTGAGGCTTGAGATTTTAGTGGTAGGTGAGGGATATGACCGCACCCAGATGAGAGAGTGAACTTTCGAATCGTTAGGTTGCGAAATTAACGTAGAACCTGAGGGTAGACTGATGGTGCGGTAAAAATGACGACGCATGAATTTAAGAGAAACTTTGCTTAGATGACTAATTTGCTAGACGAAAACGGTGGAGAGCGGCGGGAGGGTGGCCTTTGTGCTTGCGAAGGCATGTTTCCGGTTGCTCAGGTCCCGTCTCGAAGGCCTGGTATAGAAGATTATCTCCGACCAGCTAGAGTGTGGATAGGGCACGAAACAAGTGTACATTGGAAGCGAGTTGCGGTGGCCCGTCACGGAATCAGAAATGCGGGCAGTGTGTCGGTGGCGATGGCGGTGGCGTGCAGAGTTGGGCAGTGAGATTGCGGGGATGGGTGAGAAAGGGGAAAGAGGGGTCAGTCGGACGGGAGTTGCAAGTGACCGCGATGGAGCATGACGATCAACTGCAACTCGCGGACGAGAGGGTCGGGGATGGCATGCATGTGGACGCGGAGTTGGCGCGTGGGGTGGTAGAAGCGGGGAGGGAGCGGGTGAGGAGGCGGAAGCAGTGGCGGAGGGTGGAGTGTGGGAGGGTGGTGAGATCTTGCTTGAGCTGGATGCGATCTTGGGTTGTGACGGCGGTGCGGAATTCGGCGGCGATGAGACGGACGCGGTGGAGGTGGAGTTGGTGGAGTTTGCGGCGGGTGTTGCGGTGGGTGGGGAGGGAGGGAGGGGTGATTTTGGGAGGGGGTTTGCTGCTTGCAGCGTTGGAGGAGGCGTTTTCGAAAGGCGTGGTGGGTGGGAGGGGGGGGTTGTTGGACGGGGGGAGGGGGTAGGTGAGGGGTTGGGTGGGGGGGGGAAAGGGGTAGGTGCGGAAGATGGGGGTGGTGGTAGTTTGTTGTTGTTTGGTTTGGGCGTGTGGAGTGGAGGGCGGAGGTTGTGGTTCGAGTGCGGATGACGGTGGAGGTGGCGGATTCATTCACTTGGAAGCTTTGGGCGGGTGAAGGGTTTAAGGGTGAAGGTGAAGGGATTCGCGGATACGCTGCAGCCGGATACGGTAGCTGGAGCTGTACTTGCGTCTCGGAAGCTATTGTTATTTGCATTTGCATTTGCATTTGCATCGGCATCGGCATCGGCATCGGCATCTCTGCATCAAGCAATCGGTATAAATGTAGCCGCGAGAAACTCTACTGTACAGTACTGTACAATACCGTACCGTACAGAACCAGTACACCACCAAAGGTATTACAAACCCTAAATCTACATTACAGCACAGAACAAACTTACAGTACCGTTACTTTCCCCCCTACTTTTGGTCACTGACCATCAAGTCCACGTGTAACTACATTTCGCGAGCCAAGCGGTACACCCTTGCCTGCGACGGCATTGCCGTCCCACCCCGATCGCTCACCTGCCATCCACCTCGTCTCCCGACATGCCTGCTAGCCGCGGCTCCACCGCCACCCGCAACCGGCCGCTGCTGCACCCCCCCCGTCCACTGCAGCCCCCCACATGCGGCCCCCGTGAATCCAAATGATGTCCAACACCTCCACCTTGCCCAACCCTCCTCCTCCGCACCTCCTCCTCCTGCCACATCCCCACCCCTCCCGCCCCAACTGCCCCCCCACTGCCTTCCGCCCCATCCCCCACTGCAATCGCCCCATCATATCTTGCCTGCCCGTTTCCCTGCCTGCCATCCCCACCGCCACCACTACCCACATGCTGCGCATGCGCCCTGTGTCGCAACGTCGCGGCGCAAAACACCCGGCCCGCTCCAGTCTTGCCCGGATCCTGCTGCGGGGCCAGCGATACTGGCCTTGTCTTTGGCTTGCGTCTTTTCGCCGCTGTCCTCTTCTCCTCGCTGTTCTGCAGGCACGCTCGCATTGGCTATGGCTTTCCTCGCTTGTCCCGTCGTCCGACACTTGTGATTGCGCCGGTACGTCGCTGGTGGTCTGCTGGGTTGAGGGCTCATCGTCGTGTGCGTTGGAGCTGCCGCCAGTTGCGGGCACTGAAGAGGGGGCTGTGGGGTAGCGGCAGAACGCCTTGAATTGCTTTTGTCGTCTTTGTCGATACTATCTCTTTCAATGTCGCCGATGTCGTGGTCGTAGTGTGTTGTATCGGCTTTGTTGTCTGTCAAACTTGTCCTGTCTTTGACTCGTTCTGGGGACTGGATTTGCCGTCGCGGAGCGGAGGTTTTGCGCCGCTGGGTACTAGTATCACCTCTGCGTCCTCTTCTTCTATTGTCGACGCACTGACCTCAATTTTGTCAGGTTCTTGTATGGGCTCAGTATGCGCTGATATCAGAAACGTGGGCAGCAGAATGTCTCTCAACTGGTGCAGTGAAAATGTGTGGCGGGAGTGATCGAGCGGATCCATTGCTAATCTGGACAGTTGCAGGCGGTCCCACACGTTCCCAGATGCTGCCAGAAAGTGGTCACTCGATCTTGCCCACAGAGAGAAGAGTCGCTTCAGTATATCGTAATGATTCTTGTGTTTCCTTGGTCACCGGTAATATGTCAAGGTCCTCGGCAAAATTTTCACGATTTTTACCACAATATCGCTGCAGAACAAGTCTTGCACCATCTGAGAGTTCGATTTGCAACGGACTGGTGATCTTGCCAAATGGTATTAGCCTTCTCGGAGTCGGTACATCGGAATTGTCATGCCTTGCGGCCCGATCTTCTCCCATCTGAACTGCAAAGGTGTGTCTGCTTGAAACAGAGGGAAGCGTCAACGCAAGGTCACGAATATCTGAAACTCGCTTTTCTTGTATGCACCGCTTTGTCCGGTATCGAAATTTGCAGGGGCGTTCGTAAGATACCCTGCCGGTAAATTACCGGACTTTGTCAGAGAAAATCCCAATAGCAAATGCTCATCGGGGTCACATACCAAATCGCTCGTTTTCGTTTCATCCCATAATTTGTCCATATGATTTTCCAACACAGGGGCTACCTCGGCGTTGTACCTGCTCTCAAACGACTCTGGGACAAGAATTCGGTTTGTGTCGGTGATCACTATGTGATTGTGCCACAAAGCCTTTGCTCTCAGGTCTTTTGCATCACCCTCTAGGGCCCGAAGTAATCGCGCAATGATCAGCCGCGTTGAGTTTTCATCCAGTATACGACGGTAATCGTCTCGCGAAGTCATTCTTACGGCAACATTTGGGATAAGAAAAAGGAGCAGAAGCAGAATTGCGGCATACAATGATTTTCGTGGGCAAGGAAAGTGTAGATACATTGGAATTCCTAATGGATATCGGCGTTTGCCCTTGCCTTTCTTATTATTCCTTGCGGCAGTAATAATATCGTTCATTTCAGCGCTCTGAAAACCTCCAGCAAGAAAAACAGTGCCTACAGCGTCATAGTCGTTTTCTTCGTATTTACGTTGAGGTCTTCCTTTTTGCTCATGACTGGAAACAGAAGATACTGAGTCTATTTGAGTGGCATCATCGGTACGACGCGGTGTGCGGAAGAGACTAGAGCGAACCCCCGATATATCACTAGGCACACCACTTGTTTCTATCCTAGCACTTTGTCTGCAGTATGTCCAGATGAGGATTTCTGCTTGGTTCCTCCACGTTCACTGCTGCCAAATTGCTGACCCAATGTTCTTCTTGTATATCCATTGTGAGGAGCGTT
Organism: Kappaphycus alvarezii; assembly: GCA_002205965.3. Lineage (NCBI taxonomy): Eukaryota > Rhodophyta > Florideophyceae > Gigartinales > Solieriaceae > Kappaphycus > Kappaphycus alvarezii. The sequence goes on along the minus strand of NADL03000049.1, from coordinate 448,321 downwards.
TTGTTTCATAGCAGCCTTCCACAATTGCCATTTGCTGTATTTCGGAGGCCGCGCGTTGAAGGGCTGAAAGTTGCAGATATTGCCGGCAGTGTACTTTACACGTCTTTCGAAGCAATGCAGTCTTTGCGAACAGTATTTTCCATGTGTTGAACTTCCAGTGGGGACTTGCAGCAACTGCTTCTAAACGAGCAACAATGATGTCGTCATCGTATAATTCGAATTGTGTGCGTTAGGAAATGGGGAGAAGACACTGTTTCGTATTTCGTCGTTATTGTCCAGTGGTCACCTAACTGTATCGCAAATCAAATTTAAAATGACAATTGAACCTTGGCTCAACGGAAGAGCAATCACGAAAAGGAGAAGGATGGGCAAAAGGAAGTGAAAAAAAGGAATGAAGCATAAGCGATGGAATCGGCGGTACCGCTTTTAAACTTTGTGCTTTTCCTTCAATGGGGCACGCCATTTCAGCTGCCTTACTAAGTTTGCAAGCCGCCAAATTAGACAATCAAGTTGCTCCAGAAATAAAATAGCTGCGACTGTGGCCATTTTTCTTGCGTACGCGTCCATGCTCAAGTGTTTGTTGTCTTGGTTAAACTCAGTCAGAGCAAATGCGAATGCGCGTACAATAGGTGCGCGGTTTCCCCGAATCCCTCAGATGGAGTATCAGAGGCCTTTTTCATTCCAGGAGGCTGACCACACCAGTTACGACTTCACTAAGAAAATTTTGTTGAGGCTCGCTGGCAGTGCCATCACTATTGGTTCAGCACAAAATCTAGTGAGACCAGTGAACCCAACTTGAACTACTGCCTGTCAAAGGTTGTTTCAGACCGGAATATCACGTAGAAATGAGGTTTGAACAAATACTCACATCCTAAACAATCTTGACAAAAGTTTCCAGCATGCTGCTCTCGTACAATGTTGGGCTGAACAAGTAGCCATGGCCAGTGAACTGAAAAATGGGCCAGTGTCGCAAAGAGGTTGGTACCTCTTTGTTCTCATTGCAAAAGAGGCCGCTTGAGAAAAGATCATGCGTAGATTCGCACAGGTTTTTAATTACACTTGCTATGACCAAAAATGGCTTTCATAAGGCATCTGCTGTAAACAATGCAGGCCTCGTTGCCCACACATCTTCGCCCCACCGTGATTTAGTTCGTCGAGTATCGCGATTAGACGATTAAACCTCTACAGACAATCCCAGCCGCACTCAGGTCAAAGTTGTTCGTTCGTACTACTTGTTTCAGTGCATCTATGTCCTAGTTTTGTCAGCATCAGTCCTCATCTACCTTGCTCCGATGAATCGAGTCACTAAAAGGACGCATACCAATCGAATTGATGGTATTGATAAGTTTAAGCATGTCGGTTTACAATCAAGATACGTAGTATCACCTAATTTTCATAACTAGGGATACTGCTACGTTTATCAGGTCATCTTCAGCCGGCTGTAGCTCAACAACCTGCTGAACGATACCCGGCAAGTCGGAGCAAGTCCCTTTTACAAGGGCTGTGCGCCCAACAGTGCACTCCTCTAAAAACATGTTGCAAACTTTGTCAGCGATCTTTCTATTTCCAGGGTACCTACATAGGATTCTCCCGAGATTCTCAAGATTTGCTCCAGAATAGGAATACTTGGTCTCCTCCTTGCAAAAAAGAAACTCCGTCTTGAACTGTCGCTTGCCTCGAGAGTTATTGTCCGAAAAAAAGAAACTGCAGCCTCTCCCACCGCTACGTAGTCCTCATACTGAGAAGTCGTCCACCCAACAGCATTGACGGGCTCGATTTGGAAAAGCTGGACGTGAGTCGTTGGTTCAAGGGAGAGATATTCAATTGCTGCGACGCAGTTTAGCGCTGCTTTTCGATGGGAAGAGGTCCCAACATCCTTACCCCGCAGCACTGTTTGTTGGAAAGCCTCAACAAGAACTTCTGCGCAATTTTCCGTCACTGCCTTTTGACGCCCATAGCCGTCATGGCACAACAGCTCCACTGCCTTTGATGCGCAAGAAACTAGCTCCAGCTTGTGCGGGAAGAGTCTCAATGAATGAATGACCCTCTCCATAATCCCCTCGGAAAGACTCAGGTGAGCGTGCTCCTCGTTTGATTCGATTACGGTATTCAGCAGTTTGATGCATCTGTAAAGAAGCACGCAATCATCGTTGAAATGGTGCAGCAGGTACAGCAGTTCCTGGATCACCCCCAGCGAAACGACGTGGTCTTTGTTGGTCTTCTCACGCATCACAGCTCGCTCGAGACATTGCAAAGCAGTGTTCTGTAACGATCGCGCAGCCCGCCACTGCCGCACACAAACCATGATCCACTCCAAAGTACGTGACTGAAATATTGCCGTCCTCACTACATGTCCCTCGCGGCAAAGCTCGCTCATGGCTTTCATTCCGGACTCCACAGTGCTTGAGTAAAGCTCGAAATGGGTCTCCAGTAGGGTTCGCAAACTTTCAACACCATTTTCCTCCAGAAAGATACTTCGCGCTGCCTTGGACCTTTCAAAAACCAGAGCCAAGAAGCGACAAATCTCCTCTGATAACGAAGAATTCACTGGATGAGCCGCTAAAATGCGAGAAACAGGCCCTATCACATCATGCTCAAGAACCTGACTGCAAGTTACAACTTTAGCGATGCTAAGTGCCCTCATTGTGTAACCGCCTGTTCTACAACTCGGATGTCTTTTAAAAGACGTAGTACTTCCACACACCGTTTGAAAACACTAAGAGCTTCTGCGGAAGTAAGGTTTCTAGAAGACGTCTTTAGTGCTGCCCGCCCGGATGAGGCTATTGAGGAAAAGCTGGAACTAATCGACAAAGAGTGGCGCCTACTTGGTTTGTTATCTGGGATATCAAAGAGGCGCTATCACATGATGTGACGGGTTCCCCAATTGTTGAGGAGCTCGTCCTGCAATGGGCCTTCCCACGCACGTAAAAGGGGTCGTCATCGTCTTCGTCACTGCTTGCAAAACATTGAATATGCACTTGATATTGCGAAGTCGATTGATTCATGCTTACTCTAGGATGCTCAATGCAATGAACTACAAGTAGGCCAGGGGTACATATGTGGCGCTTGTATTTCAAGGATAGAAACGCATATAATGCAGCTATTGCAGCTGGTGTGTAATTGCCCGATTGGATTAACAGCAAAAACAGAGGCAAACTTGCTCGGGACGTCGTCTGAGTGCTCCATGTATGGAGTCCTAAACAAAATTGAATGTCATCAAGTGCTGCAAAGGAGAGACATAATCTGACAGCGAGTGAACGCCCTCACGGCAACCGACAGTAGTGACTCAGTGAGATTGCTCATTATCGTCCGGTCATGCTTCACTGACCTCCCCTCCCCCGTTGAAGTCGTCCATACAAAAGCCAGGCTCAATATGTTTTGGTAAACACCTAATCCTTGGTACCCTGACAGCTGTAAACACCAAATTACCACTGCCGGAAATGCCGAGATGGGGTGACGCAAGAAACATGCCCACGGTGTTAATGGCATCCCCTTCACCATTGCGCTCAAAAATCGCGGGCAATCCTCTGACACAGTGATATGGCACAGCCTGCCCCCCACCAACCTCTCGGGCCACCATATCCCAATCGACCCTGCGCATCTGCCTGACATACAAGTCTCCGGCGGCCCAATCCGGAGTCTCGTCACCATCATCCAACGCACTCAAAAGCACCTCCATTCCATCCAAGGGCCGCATTCTTTGAAGACTACTAACCTGAATAACAAAACGGTCATCCCAATACACACCCGGCCCATCAATTTGTAGTGGCAAGCAGGCCCAATTTCCTCTCAGGCGTCTGCTCTGCATTCGACCAGATTCCTGATCCGGCTCCCGAACCCAAAGCATAACCTCCTCCGTTCCCTGAGTGTGCGAATGACTGCGACGAGTAATCAGGCGTTTGGCAAAGCGGCCGGTGGCGGGGCGGACAACGACACCGCCGACAGTTCTTCCTTTTGGCATATTCTGTAAGGTTCCCTTTTGATTGACTTGCAAGATCTCGTCAGCCAAGCGGACTAATTGTTCATCGTAGGGTGAGACCGGATTCCCAGAGACATGGGCGATGAGCCTCGATATGACATGTAGCGCGATGCAACGTCGATCGGAGTGGTACCATTCGGCCAACAGCGAGCGCCTGACAGCGAGGTAGCCCCAATGACTGGCTTGTAAGACGCATTGTTTCAAGAGAAAGTCGGACATGGAATTTCGGTGGACGATCATATCATGAATGTTTTCCGTGTGTGACAAAAGCTGAGAAAAAGACATAGAGTCGCCAAAAAGGGAAGAGAGACGAGAGCGGGTATGTGGGGAGTTCCGGGAGGATATGTTCAAGTTGCTGCGGAGACTGATGGAGAAGGGGGCGATGGTAGGTGAGGACTCCTTCAGGAACGACTTGAAGATCATGAGGAATAGTATGATCGGACAGTATCTGTTGCTTAAGAACGGCGGCCTGAATACGGTCGACAGAAGTATCGGATAGAACGACAGTGGATAAACCGTTCTGCAGAGCGGTTCGCACGAATGGTCGAAGGGCGGAGGAGGACGTATTTTTGGTTGGAACGGTGTGAACTTTACAGGACTGAAAGGAATTGAGAGGATGGGGATAATCAGATGGAACCAGAAGATGAACGGGGGATTGGGAGGTGTGGGAGGAAGAAAGCAGTTTCGCGAGGTGGAGGTCCTCAGGATGCGATGGACGGAGAGGGAGGGCAATGGGAGGGTTGCGCGGAAGATTCAAAAGAGAACGGAGAGAATGCGGGAAGGGGGCGAGATGGCATGGTAGATTGAGGTAGATGGATCTATGGCGACCCGTGAGTAACGACGGTTGAACAAGGGAGGCATTAAAATTAATCCAGACGGTGGGCGGAGGATCAATCTGTCGAACAGCATTGCTTACAGTTTATTGCACGTGTACATAGCAAGCGTATCTGTAATGATTCATTTAGGGTTGATATGCTCTATCATTTGAGTGGTGTTGTCCAGTACAGTATAGTACAGTACAGTACAGTACATACTGTAGTACTGTAATGCGTACAGGACAGGGCAAAACGGCAGTAGTAAAGTATCATATTAGGTCTCGCCATGCAAAGCTGCTGCTGCAATAGTGGCCACTCTGGCTGCCAGTATTGCCACTGACCTCGTCCAGCGGGATAAGCTCAGGGATCTGGAACGCGAGCTCACACGTTACCTGCCGCCCCCCTCCGACGGCCCAGACCGCGACCCTGGCTCCGATTTCCACCCCATTGCCTTCGACTCCCAGGGGGGAATTTTGGTTACTTTAATGTATGGAAGATATGGTCGGTTGTATCCACGCAGCCTGGAGTGCGTTGGGCTGGACAAGTCGTCACTGGGTATCACCATGTAACATTCCTTACAGGCCGGCTCAATGCCAGCGAGCAGGCATGCCGCGTTATACTTGATGGCCGCGGCAGCGTGCCTTTGGGTAAGCACCGCCCTAATCTCTCTATAGGTCTCCATCGCTCGGACGGCCACGTCCCTAGCGACATCGGTTAGACCCGCGTACGAGTCTAGGTGCCAACCTCCGAGGGTGGATATCGGGATAGGCACAAGACTTCCTCTAGCAGAAGTCGCGAGCAGGGGTTCATACCTTCTGCGCTTGGCGGAATTGCCGCATTCAGCGAGGTGAGTGGATTGAAAGTACGCACTCTCCTGAAGGAAGAGTGCGTACTTTCAATGGCCCGCTGACATTCTCCTCGTGCACCCCCCCGTGACACTGAAGCTGGCTTACCAGACCGACCCACCCCATGCGACATTGCCGTTACGTCACCGTTCAAGCAGACCTCCACGACCAAAGCGACGCAAGTCGCTGGTGGGGCAGCCGCCCTCACGCACCAACGCAAGGTCCAGGACCTACAGCACAAGCTGTCAAGGCGCCTGGTGCCCCCCTCTCTGCCCTCCCGCGACCCAGGTTTCCGATTCCAGCCTCTGGTTTTCGATTCCCTCGGTGCCCCTTCTCCGGATACAGCATTATTCATCGAAGAGTTTGTACCACGTGTAGCCAGGAAATGCCACTCCTCGGACGCTACGATTCGCACACGCATCTACCAGCGTATCAGTTCCACTTTTTGGTCGTCGGTGGCTATGGCCATTATGTCGCGGGCCCCACTGCACTTGACCTATGTGGTCCATCCAGTTAGCTCTTAACTGAATAGTCGGTCAGTCGGTGTACACTCAAGATAAGTAAAGAGTAAAGATTCTCTCAAGGCGTAAGGGGGTTGCCTTTCTGGGTGAACCGGCTCCCGCACCACCCAAATACTGGACGAATTTATCCCTCGTACAGCTCACCGATACAATATTTCCGGCAGTGTGATTTGTCGGCACATTTATCAGCACCTTAGTAGTGTCATGTGGTCGTCCATAGCGATGTCCACTCTATCCCGCACATCACTGCACGTGGTCGACGTGGAACATCCAGTAATCTCTATACCGATGAGTCGAATCAGTAAGTGTGCCGTGCGGACACAGTTTGAGCTAAAGATGTAACGTTAGAACAGTGCTCCTTTTGCCCAGTTCTTGTATAATGTGTTAGATCTCGAGATTTATTGGGCGCGTCGCAAGACTGAAGTCAAGAGTTTGGGCAGAGATGTGGTGAACATTTATTTCAGAGGTGAGGGTGCAACTGTTGAAGCACACCAGGAGGTCGAAGGTCAAGTGCTGTAGTGGGCGGTGACAAAAGAAAGATATCCTGAGCACTGTAAGCACGTTTGTTGGAAGATGGGCTGTAATGGTGGAACCTACAACGGGCACTGTACAAGCACACATATAACGTACGGTAGGAAAGTAGTGGTAAAGAGAGAACGGGAGAGAAAGAAAAAAGAAAAGAATAGAAAGAAGAGAGAAACCCAAGCATCAACTGGTGTTACGACTACAAACAAAAACAAAAGCAACACCATCATGGTATTCTTGCGAGAAGGTGATTCCGAAAAAGCTGACTCCTCTAGCATAAAAGGAGTCAGACTGTTCGAAGGACAACAAGATGTACGTCGTTTCTTCTTTCATTTGGAAAAGGTTGTCATGCGTGGAAAAGAAGATGACGAGAGAAGCTTTGAGCTACTCGCCAATCTTAACGGTGAAGCCTTCGAGTACTTTTCGACCGATTCACTGACGATGGAAAGATTACGATGAAAGGTTTAGACTTCGGGAAGGTTCAAAAGTCATTCATTAAGCGCTTCGAAATACGAAAGGAGCCACAGAACATAATGCTTTGACGAATGGTATGTCCGCGAGACTGGACAAGAACGAGCTCTCAACTTCTCTACATAAAGTAAACTCTCTGTATAACAGAGCATCGTTCAACGAGGAGGCAAAATGTGGCCACTTGCGCAACATCATGATGGAAGTTCCCGAGCTGGCTGCTTTTGTATCTAAAGAAACCCAGAAGACTGCAAGACCATGAAAAAAGTCGTAGAAGACTTCGGTCGCGGCAACAAGGCATTCTAATCCGTCGAAATCAGTCAAAATTGTCTCTTCCTTAATTCCAGCGACAGTATTGGTAAAGAAGTGGCTGCATTGAAGCCACAGGAAAACATATCCCGTGATTCCCAGATCAAGGATGGGAGGATAAGATAGACACTCTGGCGGATAAGCTAGCAGATTTAACACTCCTGATCAAAAAGAGTCAAGCGATGCAGACAAGTTGTCAGTCTAAAGGAAAAAGTCCCAGGGCTAGTCAGGACTGATCGGATAGAACCTGTACTTATTGCTGGAAACCGAGACACAGCTCCAGTAGATGCTGGATAATCCCAAAAAAAGACTAGAAATGCTCTTCATGTGGAAAGATAGGCCATGTCGAGGAAAACTGTTGGTCGCGCCTTCGCGAGAAAGAAAAAAGGGAAATAAATGTGATTTAAGAATCAACTAGTGGCGAAATTGATAACGTTCCGCCCAAGGGGCAAAGAAAAATGTAAGATACCCATGTTGGAGAATTGATAGCAGTGAAGAGGAGTGCAGAAAGGTAAACGGTCCCAAAGCAGTAAAGAATGGGAGATAAAGTACCGATAGGACCTTTTCCAAACCCTGGTGCTGCATCGAGAGCCAAGAAAAGGGTGACAGCCAAGAACACCAAAAAGAAACGGAGTTCGAAGAATAGCAAGAAGGCGTACTTAACCGAACAGACGCCGAAGTACGAGTTGATTAATGAGCTGGCCAATGGATCATCTGGGCTCATGTTAGGACAGCTTCTACGAGGGGACGCGGTTGAAGCTAGATCCGAGATTGTACGGGTTCTGAAGGATAGTAAATCTCAGAAAGTGATTGTGATAAATGCTACAAATCGTCCGGTCGATCGCGGCAGACGCGTTCTGAAGCTAGCTCGTATCAAGGTAATCGGGATGATGGCTTATGCTCTACTTGATTCGTCAGCAGTACCGAATGTATTGTCCAAGGATATTGCTGACAGGTTAGCAGTATCTCTCGGGGAAAAAAAGAAGAACATCACAGTGGCTACGGGCGCAAAATCTGCTGTTACGGGTATCCTAAGGATGTTCCTGTCACTTTAGACGAGGTGACAGTAGTACTATAATTTATGGTGCTCAATGAATCACCGTTTGATTCAGTTATTGGAGGCCCATCAATAAAGTAATACTGGATCTTGGAGAAAGGGTAGCTTGATTCACTACTGAAAGGAAAAACGTTCAAATTCCCTTGGAGCCTGGTCACAACCGTCAAACAAGCCCAAAGAGCGAGACGAACAGCGAGGAATTAACCTCAGCATCGTTGGTTGTCCCCCCTCCAGTTCCGAATCTGAAAGTGAAGAAGGGGAGCCAGAATATGTAATCATGATCGAAAGTGACGTAATTAGAGGCGAAGCTTAACTCGCGGAGGAACCCCTCCTCACCAATATCGGTGAGATATTAAGCAACAGCGGCGTTATGGCATTCTCCTTGTACGACTTAAGGCAAGCAGATGTACCTATCAAGCACTTATTCGAGCTCAAAGATGGATAATCCACCGCTATCTGAGGTTGTCATCTATCACTACCGTAAAATAAGATCGTGAGGGAAGAGTTGAACAAGATGCTAAACGCAGGAACTATCGTCTCTTCTTCGTCCGCATGGTCCTTCCCAGTAGTTATTGCGACTAAATTGGATGGAAAGACACGTTTTTGTGTTTACTTTAGAAAGTTAAAAGAAACAATGATGCAGAAAAGTTGACCCATCCCCAAGCTTCAAGAAATATTTGATAACCTCGGCGGCTCTAAGATTTTTACAACCCTGGATTTTTTTCGCTGGGTACTGGAAAGTACGTCTAGCCGAGAAATTCAAAAAGAAGACCACGTCTACTTGCAGATATGGCAACTACCAATCCAAGTTATCCCGTTTGGAATAATGAACGTACCGTTCACGTTCCAATGCATGATGGACAGGGTGTTAGCAGGAGTGGAGTTCGTCAGTGTCTACATCGAAGATGTAGTTATATTATCGCGAGCAATAACCGACCACGTGGAAGACGCAAGGCAGGCATTCGGGCGGCTCTCTCAGTATGGCGCCAAGATCAAGATAAAGAAGTGCTTTTTCGAGAGGAAGGAAGTCAGGCTGCTTGGACATTTCGTAAACGAAACCAAAATGAGCGTTGACTCAATGAAGATCAAGACCATCCGTCAGACTCCATGGCCAACGATCCAAACTGAGTTTTGTAGCTTTCTTGGCCTCGCTGGTTTCTATCGAAGATTCTTCCGTGGATTTGCGAGAATAACGGCAGTATTGTATTAGGGTACATGGAAAAATAGGTCGTTCGAATGGACAAGGGAGATGAGACAGGTCTTCGAGAGCCTGAATATTGCTCCCACATCTCCTGCAGTCTTAACATTTACAGACTTCAAGCGGCCGTTTATAGCTGAGACGGACGCATCATCGGTGGCTATCGGGGCTGTCATCTCCCAGAAGAGTTCCAATGGTACTATTCACCCAGTGGAGTTTCGTCAGTCGCACCTTGACAGCAGGCAGAACACAAATATCCAACCTGGAAAGAGAGAGTCTTGCCGTCGTAATTCCTTGCGGAAATTCCGGATGTATCGTTCTATCCGGAACTTTTCAGGTTAAAGTCGGATCATCACGCGCTGAGCTATACTTTCAAAAAGAAATATGTACATGGACAACTTTCAAGGTGGTTAGATTTCTTGGCCGAATTCAATTTCGAAATTGAATACATACCTGTCGAAAAGAACAAGGTTGCGGATTTCCTCTCAAGAGTCCTCCACTACAAGGGATGGGCCGAGAGCCAGACGAGGGCGACCTGTTCATAATGAATATAAGAAATCAAGGATTTGAGTCACTTGACCCAGAAGCAGAGCTTGGAAACATCCAGAATTACTTCGAAGGTCGCGATTTTAGTGAAGCCGAGGCGTAGGAGCGACAGAGAATCAAACATCTAGCAAAGAATGTTCTTGCTTGGGAAAGAAAACTAGTGCTGTGCACTAAATCGGGGCCGAAACTAGTCCCAGTGGTGTTCGAGAGGGTTTCAATTCTTAAGATTTACCACGATGAGCTGGGGCACTGGAATTCGAAATCAACGGTTCAGATCATCAGACAGAGATTTTGGTGGCCGAGATCAGTGACGGATATTACACAGTACGTCAGTTCTTGCGACTCCTGCCAGTGTATGGGACCACGACCGCGTTACGAAACGAACCACGGACTCCATTCTGGAATTATTACACATCATCTCTATCGATTTTGCTGGACCCTACCCCCCACAAAAAGGGGTTCGCGCTTTATCCTTATTATTGTAGAGCACTTCAGTGGATGGCAGTTAGTAAAGGCCACTTCCAATGCAACCGCGGAAATGGTTAGGAACTTTACCGAAGGTGAACAGTCGTGAGCGTTAGTGTCGCATGTTTCACAGCTAAAGCAATGATAGAATACCTACTCGAAAGCGTAATCTAGAGGAAGACGGTCTTTGCATACTCCTGAATGTCAAATGGGAGGGCGGAACGGATGATTGGGACCATTAAGAAGAGTATTGGTAGGGTAGTTCAATCCCATCAATGTGAATGGGACATCGCTCTAGAATCAGATGTTTTCGGCTACAGACGAAGGCCGATGGATGGAGGAGTTTCCCCATTTGAGCTCCTCTATAGAGTACCTCTGAAAATGATACCGCGAGAAAGGTTGGTAGAAATGCCGAAAGAAAGGACATTATCAGATGAGGGACGCAAGGTGCAGCTAATGTGACTCGACTCGAGCAGGGCAAAAAGGATTCCACAGGAGAGCAACAGGCCCTACGGTACCAGGATAAGTTCGTTCGAAGTCGGATACCTAGTACTAATTGCCTGTGGACAGGCCCTTGGGACAGAGAAGAGAAAAGCATTGAAACCACTGTTCTATGGGCCCTTTGAGATCATTAGAGCCCGCCACCGGCGGTATTTCCTGAAGTCAGAGAAAGGACGCTTTAACCACGGCGCGATCTATGCAAAAAGCTTGGTGAAATACATCAAGTGCAACAAATATAAGGGTTGAGATATCATCTATCCAGTCAACCACTGCCTAAAATCTCCGTTAAATTTGAAATTAATCACCACATGCATATTGAAAGAATCATTAAGTAGCTACGCACATATCAAACTGAGTCCAAAGACCTTTTCCGTCTTTTCCGTTCCCTTTCCATCGCCGTCTTCCTTGCTTTCTTTGACCTCATTTCTTCCTCGGTGAGACCATGGAGATATATCTCGAATACGTCTTCGAACCAGAGATAATCACGTGGATCGCTACTTCCACTGTAGATAGCTAGAGAATCCTCGGTCAGTCTCATTGGGTACCTTTCAGTGCAGTCCAATATCTTCAAAGGATAGGAACGCCCGTCGAAACAAACCGCGTGAAGCAGCTGTTTAGTATGAGCCATTCCGGGGAGCCATCGGCTAGGAATTTTGAACACTTCATAGTCAAAATTTCCCCAGTTCGACCCTGGCTGATAGGGGTGTGCTTCTAGACGAACCCCGTAGTTTCGTCGAAGAAGGGGGCGTGTCGGGTCTCGAGGTTTATCGGGCGCGTCCAAGACTGAAGTCAAGAGTTTTGGGCAGAGGTGAGGGTGTACCTGTCGAAGCACAATAGGAGGTTGGAGGCCAAGTGCTGTAGTGGGCGGTGACAAAAGAAAGATATCCTCACCACAGTAAGCAAATTTGCTTGAAGGTGGGCTGTAATGGTGGAGCCTGCAACGGGTACTGTACAAGCACACATAACATGCGTTAGGAAAGTAGTGATAGAGAGGGAACGCGATGGAAAGGAAATAGAAAAGAAAGAAAGAAGAGAGAGACCCACGCATCAACTTGTGTTACGACTCCAAACAAAAACAAAAAAACACCGTCATAGTGCATTGCTCTGAGGTGACCGGTGTGTGGTGAAAGTTTATTGCACTCCTGACGAAAGGCTTCCTTACGGGCCAGAATATCAGGGTGATCTTACCTTTGAAGACTTAAATACAGGCACGCAAGACCTTGTCCGGAGAAATTGAATATGCGATGCAAGGGCTTATCATGGTGCATGTGGTAGGGAGGTCCGATGCATTGGAATTTAGCGATGGGAATATACTACAGTGGTGGTGTCTCGTAACTGTAGAACCTGTCTGTTGCTGAGAAATTTGTTGCGAGGAAGTTCCATGGTCCAGGTTGCAGCTTTGCGGGGCTGACAATACCCATGGCACTCGGTGATGGGGGAACCAGCCGGGAACCACAGACGTGCGAGATGACGCGGGGCCCCCGGAAGATGGTAGAGATGGAGAAAAATGGGGGGCCCAATTCGTATCGTGGTAGGTGCATCGCGAGGTGAGAAACGCCGATGCTGGTGGCCTACGGGCCTATCAAGGGTGTTCTAAACGGAGTGGTAAAGAAGATATGGGTGCGTAGAGGGTATTGTCGTAATATATTACGTAGTACCGAGTTTGATCCGTATATTTTGAGGAGATGTACTCCGAAGGATGCCGTGGTCTTCTGGTTTCCTTTGCATTTTAGGTAGTGGCCTGGCGCTTGGAAATGAAACTTGAAGCCTGGTGCTGTAGCATACTGGTGAAACCAGGATTTGGAAGATGGCCTGTAAACGAGATAAATGTGTGGTGTTGAAGTTGCTACTCGAGTACACTATGTATGCCAAGAGATTCCGCTGAAAATAGAGGTAGTCGCGATGGAGGTCACCGAGGTTGCTAAACAGGATTGATTTTGTAGGTACATGCTGCGCAAGAACGTGCGGAAGACGTGAAAAGTACGGACGTAGGCCATGTCAGAAGTGAAGGCCGCTCCATGTAGGAAGTAATGTGTGGCTTTTTGATTACGATGTGCACGTATGATATTCTAGTCGGGTGTATTTATAGGAGGATGATAATCATGCCGATGTAAGGGGTCTTTCGGATAGATGGATTACCGTCGATTGGATTTTGAGTGGTAAAAGTGAGTGGGACTGGTCTAGAGTGATCATTTGAATTTAATAGGTGGCTTGTTCATGCGTCTGTCGGATTCCTAGCATTGAAAATCGTTGAAGAGAATCTGAAAGATGGAAGGATCGTGGGAGTAGAGGGGTAGGTCATCAGCAAATAGTAAGCGTGGAGGTGAATCTTAGGTGAGTGCTGTAATATTACCGTATTTTCTTCACAGTAATGGAGGGGATTTTTTTCTTTTTTTCATTAGGGTCTCAATTTTTTTTTCTCTTCTTTTTCCTCTATCGCAAAATCAAAATGACTAAATTCTACGTTGCTCCTGTAGGTAGGCACGCTTCCTAAGGTGTTTGTTACTCCTGAGTTGGGTCCCTAAATCAATTCTCTGCGTGACGTCAAAATCACAAACCTTACGACTTGGACGCCCCACCGCTCTGTTCTTCCTCTCCACTGACCTTTTGTATCTCCAAAATTCCTCATGTACTTCCCTTTGCCGGTGACTCAAGAAGTCTATCTCGCAAGCAGGGCAGGAGAAAGCACGTTTATTCCTCTTTCTGCTCGTCTCACTTCGTTCACAGTTTTTGGCGATCTTTGTGCTACCAAGAATGCTCTTTCAATCTCCTGTGAATCCAATCTTCTGTGAATCCTCGCCACCACGATTGGTCCCCTTAAGGCGCTCCTAGTGTGAACATATCCTTCGAAGGTCGGCCAGGTGAGACGGGTGAGCAATTCGAAGATGAAGCAACACCTGGAAACTGTGACACGGCGGTGGAATCCGCGGGGTAGCTAGAAGAAACTTCTTTAGCCTCTTCTTCAATCAGCGGATGCCTGGGGTATCTGATCTTCGACGATGACGGAGCCACCGAGTTATCATTACGTTTTTCACCGGGAAGAGTAACCTCTCCCTCCTTAAATCCACCCAGCTTCCTTTATCTTTCTCCCACTTGCATAATTATTGATAATATTGATGGTCCCTCTGAGCCTGAAGCAGCTTCCTTATTGCTCCAGCCCGAAGCCTTTCGGGCATCTTTAGCTGAGTTCTTGCATGAAAAATGGGCAGATAATGCCGTTATTACCTCTTAGGACTATAAACAAGCGCATTGAGTACCAGGAGAGAGGGGAAACTGAGTTTATCGAGTATCCCTCCCCTTAACTTCGATACGCACACCATAGGTTCGGAGAGAGATCGGTTAAAACCGCTTTGGAGATTTTCCTTTTCATTGCGTGTCGCGGGGGGGAGGATGGGTCAAGACCCGAATGATTCCCGACCACGGTTTATATAAAGAGACAGCAAATTCTCAAAATGTAGCAAGAAAGTACTAAAAACCTAGAATATCATTAAAAATTTGGTTCGACAGTACTGTACTAGTGCATATGGTTGTCGTTGATACGCCATGGAACCTAACTCTAGTTGCACGCGGCGCCACACAGTACCGGTCCTTGTCTCTGACTGGCTGTCGGCCAATACTTTTCTATTTTTTGCTTACGAGACCGGGTTTTACTGGCCAATTATTTTTTTACATAACAGCGATACCGAGGCGGATAACCGTTTTTGGGTGCAATTGGCTCTTTTCCGGACAGTGAGGGGAAGAGACATGCTTTTTTCTGTGTGGGGAACACTGCGTCCACAGTCTTGCAGGTGGATGACGTGGTCCCAAGATTTAAGGATGTAGAAGGTGAAGAACCAGCAATCTTCTCGTCGTGTAGATCCCTCTATTGCGATAAGTGATTTAAATTTAAATAAAGGGTCTTCTACGCTGTTCTAGGCCTTTTGAGGACGCTTTGGGCTAAAAGGCTTGGCGGACTACGCAAACTTGATTTACAGCATATTTCGCCCATCAATAACCCGCACTTGGTAGTCCTTAGAATAGGCACATGTAGGTAGCATACCTGAAACCCACAACCGCTTCATATCTGTCTCCTTATTGTACCATATAGAATACTTACGAAAAACAATGCGTAGCCCCCCTCAATAACACCATCCTTCACTGAACCACTTATTTCCTCCCTTTCGTCAGAGTCATCCAAAAATTCCTCTTCACCCCTTTTGCTCTACCCACAGCGGTTCTGAAATAATTTGAGAGTTTTGAGCTGTAAAATGTAGTCAGCGAAAGAAATAAAAAACAAAAAGGAAAATAAACATACTTTTCAAAAGCACATTGCGAAATTCATCTTGTTACAGCAGACCCTGAAGATGATGCTGAAACTTTTTATGAAACAAAGGATCCGCTTTTCTGAAAATGGCAGCGGTTTCCCGCCCAGTTATTTAGCCTTTTTCCAGTACCGCTTTCAGAAGCTTAACCGGGAGGAAGTTCTTTATAAGTTGGACCACGTTGCTGCTGACCTCGCAAGTGAGGTTGATCAGGAGCATTTTTGCCTATTTACCTCTATATAGAGTTGTTTCAATGCTATAGAGCGGTCTCTTTATTATTTGCTGAAGAGAGTGTTTGCGTTTCCCGCCAAGTCTTTTTTTACTATTTCGAGCCAAATTTTACGGCCTTTTTTTTTGGTTAGTTACTTTAGAAGTGTGCAGGCCAGAGAGGATAACACACGGGCTTTTATTTTTATGTCGGGAATGCTATCCCTGAGCCAGAAAAAAGTGTAGTACGAACTGGCTGTATGCTACATTCTGCAAAGTGCCCAATATACCAAACTGTTCTCAACATTGCTCCCGTAGCTGCTCAATAATTGCTTTCTTAGTCTAGTATACTCCATATTTGTAATGCTCTACTGTATGTAAATAGAGATATTGTACTTTCTATTTTACTTTCCATACTATACTGTATATTGCACTGTACTGTATTGAGCGGTACTTCACAAAATATATAGTATTGCACAGCATTATACTGAGTACAGGAGTACAATACTATGAAGTGCAAAAGTATGCTGGAGTTTGTAGAAAATTGGAATTGGTTGGGTTTGATGTTGCTCCGGTCAGTCAGAAAGACGCCTGGCGTGTTCTTTATATAGAGAAAGATTGTCGAGGGCTGCTATATAGTTTCGGTATCTGAGAAGCAGTGAGCGTTCCGACTGGCTACCATCCTCTTGTACAGAGGTGCTTTCCAGGAAGGTGCTGGCCAATAAGAAAATAGCTCCTGACTGGGCTGTATAAATTTGGCTCTTCCGTGAGCTACTGTATGTACGTATAAAAGGCCATCTCTTCCCCTGTAGGTTCGAATATGCCAACACGCCCCCTCGAAAGAACAAATTTTCAGCATTCATAGTTCATGGCTGCTGCTGCTTAGTTAGGTGACTTTCAATTGCTTCTTTTGGATACGAAATCTTCACGCTGCTGCTGCTGCTTTTCGGAGTGCGTTCCTGGTGATGCTTCCATAAATAATGTAATTTTAACCACAGTTGCATTCTATGATACGAGCTTATCATTGAGGTATGAACCGTGTATACTTCCTGCTTTTTTTGCTCCATTTATAGATTTCTCCAGTTTGCAAACTTGCCCAGGCTTTGCCAAAGTCCGAGAGCAATCTGTAGGCTGTTCCATGTAGATTGGAATGTCTGATATTCTGTACAGATAGGCATTTGAGATGTCGCCCCCTTCTAGAATTAGTTTGTTGGCAGCGGCAATGGCTAACATGAGTCTAATTGCCTCGTGAGAGGCAAATGATGCATCGAAAATTTCCCCGTCGGAGTCCATGTATGCATTTTGACGCTCTTCCCTTAACGTGCAGTGAGCCTTTGCCAGGTATTGCTCACCAGTAGTGGCCAAAGGTTTAGCGCGAAATGTCCATTTATTGCAGCGGTTCGGGGTACGTAGGACGAGGTTTTCCTTTTGTTCAAGGCGCTTTATTCCCGATCGATGGCCTCCGCCCATTGTGGTATGTCACAAGCCTCTGCGAAAGTTGATGCTTCAGTTGCCCTGTTCACGATAGCCTTTGCCTTCGGAAATGCCAATTCTGGGTTCTGCTGGTGTATCGAAGTCAAACATTGAATCAACTCATCAGGTCCAACTTCGCAGTAAGTAATATTCACTAGTCATTTCTATCTCATGCTGGCGAGCAAGTACGTCTAACAGTGATGAGATGCCCTGCAACTTATTCCTGAAGATAGTAGTGAAGTCGGCTCTTCTGATAACTCTCACGTACTTGGACTCTGGAATATAAACTCGAATAACCCTAGTGTCCGATTACATTCCAACGAAGTTCCAGATCTCGGATCCTGGCTACAATTTCCTGGCCGGTTCCGTATAAGATCAGTAAATGAACGCAAAGCCAGGTTGAACAAATGTTAAAGGTGATTTGAAGTCAATCACCGTGCTTGGGTCCCAGAGGCGAATTAGAATGTTCCCATTGACTCTTGCAGCAGGAAGTCAATTACGTAGCCAATTTCCATGTTTCAAGGCATCGCCCCACAAGTTCTGAGGGGATCACTGTCGAACAGGAGAAATATAGCCCTTGTCCAATGCTCTTGCACAAGTCTTTCTGCAGTTCCATTACTCTCTGGAGCTCGTGGATGTGAAGGAATGATCTCTATCCCACAAGAATGAAGGTAATTCGTCATCTATGTGCTCATGTTTTCTCCAGCCCGGTCGAAACGAACTCGCGTCATTTTGTAGCTCAAGGTCGAGAAGTGAGTTTCAATCATAGATTTGTAGTTTCGAAACATAGTAGGAAGCTCGGACTGATTTTTGGCCGATAGGACATCAGATTTAGTAATGTCTGGTTCAATAAAGTGAATTTCATACCTATTTCCAGCCAAGAAAGTCATAAAAGGACCAGAGATATCTATGTGAACTTCGCTCAGAGATTGCAATGGCTCTTTCCCAGCCGGCTTAACTGCGGATTTCTTCATTTTTCCAGTCAGAAAAGGTACACATTGGATGCGTTTGAGGGTTTTGCGTTCGACTGAAGGCACATAGTCGTGCTGTCGCGATAATTGAATTTAATGATCCGTACTTATGTGACATGTCTTCCTGTGCCATGCCAAGCCTCATCATCTGCATTAGTCGGTCTTTCTGCTAGATACGATCGTTTAATCCCATGTTTCGAGCCTAAGGACATATAATAGAGGCCATTAATACATTAGATGCAGTAGATGATGTCCCTGGTCTCTAAGGAGAAATACTTGAAGATGAAGCAACGGCTGTAGTTGAGTATCGACTCAGAGAAGATTAAATTATAGTACCCTGTTAGAACGCTTACAAAAATAATGTTAGACTCAAAGTTTGGCGCGCTATAGGCTTCAAAGTATGCATCTATATTCAAGTATGCATCTATATTCAATGAAAAGCGAACAATGCCTTTCCCGAAAAGAGATGAAGTCCGAGCAGCCGCTTGAACAGTCTCTTTAGAAATTTTGGCGTAAGAAATGAAAGAAGAACGACTGTGGAAGAAAAGAGGAGTGGCACGAGAATCCATGTATGCCTGGTTCTTCTTCGTTGCTTCAACTTTGACAAATTGACTTCGGAACTTGTATTTTGCCATATTAGCTCTGTATTGCTGGTGGCTGTCGAAACCAGGATTGGGCGGTAATATTGTTACCCGTTGTTGAGAACCTAGTCGTGAGCTTCGCCCCATGGAAAACATGGCAGCGTTGGCAGAAGGCGCGAAATTTTGTTTTGTGGGCATAGTAGTTTTGCAGTTTCCCTGCGGAAAGTTACTTTGAGCATGCATTTCATTTATGTGAGCTGGGTAAGAAAATAGACGTCGGCCTCCAAGTTCATTGTATGACTTTCTGATGCGATCATTCCTTTCGTCTTCAGTGCATTTGCGAAAGAAATTGATAAAATGGCCCGGTTTCCCACAATAATGACAGGCTCCTGGATTCCTATTGTTTTGACAATTATACGGTCCATCAAGACCATTTCCTCGACCATATCTGCCTCTTCTATATCGGGAACCTCGCCCTCGTCCACGACCGCGTCGTATGGAAGCATCAGATATATGAGCTTGAATATGGGGCTGCTTCCGGTGTTCGTTATGAGGTTATTCGGATTTGAACGTCTGGAAAGTTCGGCTTATACTGCGTTAATGACATCTTCAAATGATTTATTTGTTTTTGAAGATAACATAGACAAGGCGACAAATGACGGCGGCAGAGACCTTATAAGTTTTGATGTCTTTTCTCGGTCTGGTAATTTCTGGTCGTAAGTTGCGAGCTCGCCACACATACTGTTTAATTTTTGATATGCTTGTGCCAATCCTTTGTTTCGGCAAAAACAGCATGTCCAACTTGTTCCTGATGTTTTCTAATGCCTACTCATTTGATGCAGTGTAAATGCGTTTCAGCTCGTTCCATAGGTCCAGAGCTGTTTTGGAGTCGTCATTTGCAAAGTCTAACTTCTGCCATAGCGGAAGCACCAAGGCCGAGGTATTGACGCTTTTTGCCTCTTCATAGAGTTTAGTCCATTCGCTTCGCGAGCCGGATGAAAGATAAACTTAAGTGCCTCTCAAGCCAATCATTGCAGCATCATCGGCTCTAAGAATGGCTCTAATGCGCCTTGCCCAGATGACGTAGTCAGAGGGCTTATCAAGCGGTTCGAAACAAAACAGTCTCTTTGATTCCTTTGAGGGATCCATGCTAGCTCTCAGATTGTAAATGGCTATCGGCCTCTTCGCTAGGAAAGTTCTTGATTTTGAGTACTTAAGGAGTTGAAAGAATCGGACTCCCGGCCCCCGAATACTCACCGGGTGAGAATGCGATTTATAGAGTTTACTGAGTCTCCCTGCGCTAGTCCAGGTCGAGTGTAGCGCACCAGCACTTAACGTGAAGTATCACTTAGAGTACAGACTCTCGGCCCACGGTAAGACATTCCGGGAGTGACGCGAATTTCAGCTACTACTACCTACTTCCACGCGAAGTAAAAGAATGCGCAAATGATTCCTGCGAAGCTTCCACAGGAGGGCTACTAAGCCTAACGGCTCAAACTCGTTACCTATCTGACTTCTTACGAGAAGTTGCTCAGTCAAGCCTAAGCGTAATTGAAACCTTTCGGTTCGTATAACACGTCAAATCACCTTCCCGTTTTTTAAAACCTTTATCTGTGCAGGGCAGCGAAGCCCAAGCCTGGCCGGTAGAGATACAGCTGCGTCAGGATATCTTTGCTTCAAGTTGCCTCCGCTTACGCTTCGGTTGGTTTTAAGTCCAGTGGACTTTGAATTCAAGTAAATGAATGAACGGTCTGCGAGTGTACTTGACGTCTTCCAGGGCTAGATGTTCTGATAGGTCTAGTTAATTCAACGATGAAAATTGCCGATGGCGGCAAGACAGCGAAGATGAAGAGACAGAATAGGCATTGAATGGAGAAATAATGAAGGGGAAGGAAGTAGTTGTAGGGAAGATGATTGATTGAAAGAGAGATAGTGAAAACGAGGAGAATCAGCGTAGAGGCAGAGTTGGAGATGGATAGTCACAGAGAGGAGAGTGATGTAATTGATGGTTTCAGGCGATGCTACCATGTAGAAAGTTGGAATTGGTTGGGTTTGATGTTGCTCCGGTCAGTCAGAAAGACGCCTGGCGTGTTCTTATATAGAGAAAGATTGTCGAGGGCTGCTATATAGTTTCGGTATCTGAGAAGCAGTGAGCGTTCCGACTGGCTACCATCCTCTTGTACAGAGGTGCTTTCCAGGAAGGTGCTGACCAATAAGAAAATAGCTCCTGACTGGGCTGTATAAATTTGGCTCTTCCGTGAGCTACTGTATGTACGTATAAAAGGCCATCTCTTCCCCTGTACGTACGAATATTCCAAAAGCGTTGTGCAAATACTACAATAAACCGCGGACTACCATATATGGTATATTGTACAGTACAGTAGTGGACAAAAAAGATAAAGAATTAACAGAAATCAACATCAATGCTTCGGCTCTCGAAATTGGTCCGGAACTTGCACTGTTCTTCATATTATCGAAGGCGCTGAGAAAGCTAAACTCATCCGTTTTATACAGAAAACTTTATTTTTTGTGTCAATCAAGTTCATAGATTAAGACCTGGACAAAAGATAAACAATTTTCAAAGAAGCAACCAGAGTTATTTCGTTTATTCTCTTTCAGTATAAAATTGAACTTCCATTAGCATAAATAACTTTGCTGCTCCTTCTGGGCATAGACGAGACAAGATTATGCAAAATATTCTTATCAATTTCGTCCCAACATTTCATAATCCTCCCGACAAGCGACTCAATTGTATCAAAATTCGTTCCGTTTTCATAGACTGCTTTAGTCAGAATACTCCATAATTTTTCAATGGGATTGTGGTCTGGACTGTACGCTAGCCGATCCAAAAGGCCAACATTCTCATTCCACAGCCATTCTTGTACAACTCGTGCTCAATAGAATGGGGTTCCATCTTGAATAAACATACAGTTCATCGGTAGCTCATCGGTAAACTGTAGCAAATTGTCCAGCAATATCTGTAGATACGACTTATCATCTACAGAACCCCTCAAAACAACAAGGGGTCTCTTCCTTGAACCACAAAACATTCCCCATATCATAACTCCACTTCCTCCGTTTTTCCTCCTCGTAATTGTGGTAGATGAGGCCCGCGAATCTTGCCATTTGCACGCTACCCTTCTGGACCATCTAAGGTGAACTTCTTTTCATCAGAACAGATGACGGAAGACCAGTCTTGTACACTTCAACCCCTCCTCTCCAAACATCAGTTGCGACTCGTAATGATGTGCCTTGGTTTCATTGCTGGAACAACCTGCATCTTCTTGAAATTCATGAATTTATTGGCATCAAGACCGCGGCGGATGGTCCTCGTACTGCACTCGAACTGCGGTGCCTTCTTGATGGCTGCAGAACCAATTCCAGTTCTCTTTACTTCCATCAAAACCCGTTTTTCATCTGCCGCTGAAAGTTTTTTCGGCCTTTCCGGTGACTTTTTGTTCCATACTCCTTTTGCAGCCTCAAAAATTTCAAAAGACTGTAGGACTTCGGCATAGCTCCGTTTTGATCTCCTGCGGAAGCCATGTCTCGTGGGTAAACGTATGAATCTTTCCTTTTTCCTCGTCAGTTAAACTTTTTACACGCCCCATGATGTATTGCTGGGGTCTGCCAATTCTGCAAATTAGAATCACATCTATCTCAAACTGAATGGCCTGAATGATATTGAGTTGCATAGGTTTAGTATTCTGTATTTTTTGGCGGCTAATCGGTACTCCAAATGTTTTGTTTATCATTTTGTCCACCGCTTAATCCATAATGTTGCCTGTCTCGAAAAATAATTGCTTTATTGTAGAACGAGTTGCTCTATCATTTTAGCGGCTTTAAAAACATAAACAAAGGTAATCATTGCAGTGTTTTCTCCTAAGCTGGAGCTGCGATGTTCAATTTTCTCGATTGTTTATCTTTTTTGTCCACCCCTGTACTGTGCTTTATTGTACTTTACTATACAGTTCCAAATGCAGTATTTGTCGAAACTACCAGAATACTTAAACTCTATAATGTACTATTTAATGTCTTCTAGTGCAGCGATTTTGCCGTTACTAGTATTTAAGATCTGCGTAATTCATATTTTTCTATATACTATCGTACTTTTAGCGACTTCTAATAGGATCTTTGTAACGTGAAGGCCACTATTATCTTCCGCAGGACTTTTCGCTAGGGATTTTAGCTAGTAGTTAGTAGATATGGTAGAGATAGTCGACGGCATCTACTGCCTTAAAAAGGCCTCCCCGCCTTGAGCAGAAGGGTCAAAGAAGAACATTATTAAATTTATTTTCAACCTATTCAGCCGTCCTGTATTTGCAAAAATATCTACCGTTTTTTCAAGCTCGCCGCTAACGCTGCCAGTCTGCTTTTTATCCCGTAAATTTTACTACAGTTTTCTGTAATTTGCTGAACCGTATGCGGTACAGTACAGTACAGTACTGGTAGTGTGGGTGCGAGTAACGGGTGTTGGGATGTACAAATATTTGTGTTGAATTTTAAAATTTTATGTTTTGGCGCGCTACTGTATTGTAGCGGAAATAGGCCCCTAGGGGCACCTATGAAGTCCGTATAGACGCCTGTGCCTCGGTGGCCCTGGACCACAGATGAAATCAGCTTGTGGAGATGAAACTTGGTCAAACGTTTGTGGCTGAATCTACGAGGTAGCCGCAACATAAAATGGATTTTATTGCATTTTGCGGGAACTGTCGACGCATTCGACAAGAACTAAGGTCGAGTTCACGTGTCGAGTAATCTGAAAAAACCTGAAATTATACCTAAAATTCAACATTTTGAGCACCGAAAAAATGACTTCTATCTGCCACACTATTGAACTAAATTACTTCGTTCAACTTTTAGGTGAAAGTGCATAGATGGGTGCTTTTTGACAACTTTTTGTTCAAATCGGAAAACGATCTATTTTTCTGTTAAAAAGGATGATTTAGCGCAATTTCACAAACTTGCACAACCTTTTTTGGATTATCATAACGGATCCATCAGCGCCTATCAAGAATATCTGAAAAAATCTCGCTGAAACTTAATCCTCTTTTATTCATACAACGACTTCATAAGTCTGAACTACTTCCGTCCGAAAGCTCATAATCAACATCCAAACCAGAGTCACTCTCGCTGCCAACATCATCCAAAATGCAACCCATTTTCCTGTACTTTTCCTCTTCCTGCATAGGCAGGGAGCAGTAACGTCGAAAAACTCCGGAGTGTACTTATCCATTTCCAACCTTGTCCTGCTCAGCATCTTTCAAATTAAACGTCATATTACCGCACGCCACCGTCCTTTTGACACTTCCCCAAACCATTTCATAGGGTTCAGCTCGTGCGCTCCAGGAAGGAATAAGATCTTGATCTCAAACCTATCGGTAGAAAATTTGTCAGCAATGCTTGCACCTCATATTTAGGAGTCGGAGCAATAGTCATCAAGTGCGCCAACTGTTGGCCTTCGTTTTGTTCCGCCACCAAACGATTGGACAGTCCTCGGCACGTCTCTCCATTGCTTAGCGGCTTCAATCATTCGATCCTTGTTCCACGAAGCCAAAGGGGACGCGTTTCATCAGTGAGCTTCGTATGATACTTTGCTCTATCTAACACAACAACACTTTGCCCCATCAGATTGCAGTTTGGGAAACACGGTTTGCTCAAGCCATTCGCAAAACACAATAGAGTTCATTTCAGAGTGATAGTCTGGGTCCTCTCGCTTTCTTCCAGTAAACAATAGTAAACAGCCAGGCAAAAAGTCCTGTTTCAGAGGAGCCAGATGGGACAAATAGACCATCTCCCGACCCTGACGGTACTTTGTAGTCCACACCATATGGGTCGTTCAGAGCGTTGCCTGCCATCCGTATTGTGCGCAGCCATGTTTTTAAAGACCCATGTTTCGTCTTGGTAAAATATGCGAAATCTTCTGATCGTACCTCTTGATCCATTCCAGATAGTCATCCCTCATATTGATAATGTCATGACGTTCCTTAGTAACTCATAGTGAGATCGTCTCTTTTGATACGTAAATCCTGAGGACCTCATAAACGTCGAAGCGAGCTCCGGCTCCACGTCCAAATTGGCCTTTCAGTTTCAATTAAATCTTCACTGCAGTTAAACTTTCCATTTCAAAGCCTCTCGTGCAGCAAGTGAATTGAAGGTAATTGTTTTTTCGTTTAGAATCAAATCTCTAATAAGTAGCCTTATGATGGAAATGAAAGTATCAGGTACTGTGGAGAGTTTTTCTCGAATGATTGTAGAGTCAGTAGGACTTTTGTTGACATCGGCTTGACATGTCAACTGTGCGACAGTCTTTGCAGAAACGCGTGTGGCCGTGGCCGTTCTCTGCCCCACCAACCGCAGAGGGATGTTTCTCCCGGTCTTCCCTGATTCAAAAAAGCATCGAACGTCCCATATCATTTGCGCGAGAGGCTTATATATTTTGTGCGTCTTACCGTCTTGCGAATGGTCTTCTTAGGGCGTCCTCGTGACATGTTTAATGACCTGTTTCGGATAGAAGCAGGTGAAAGGATGTGGCGTTAAGGTTAATTGTGAGTACTATTGTAGTTCTAAGCTAGATGATTCTAGCTTAGAACTGCAATGGTACTGACAAACGGCTAGATGGCTTTTAGCCGTTTACCGGTAAATGAATAAGTATGCTTGTGCTCGTTACGTATCATGTAACGCCTTGAAACTACGTCAGTTTTTATTGGTGCAAATCGCGGCATGCGAAATATTTCCTGGATCTGATCGCTAGCTGTTTTCCCTTCTATTCGAGTGTGCCAATAGGTGTCCGTTGTTGCGTAATACCCCGAAAATATCAAAGAATCATGCCAATTGATCTCTAACGTTCAGTAACTCAATATCTTAATTAACTTGACGGCTATAAAAAAGTTTTAAAATTTTTTAGAAATTTCATTGAAAATTCTGTTCATTCTCAGATGACTCGACACGTGAACTCGACTTTAGTGGTCACTAGGTATCCAAGGTCGGACTATCGAGACGTCGAAGAAGGATCTTGAAAATCGGGGTTTGCTTGGAAAAACCTGTTGGCGAGAGAAGCCATCAGAAGAGACCAAGCAAGATACGTGTGTACGTAAGAATAACAATTAAGATATGTAGAGCCTTCGGGCCAGGAGCAACCTGGCCGGCGTGGACGAAGAAGCTTCGTTATCGGGTACTTACAACACGTAAATCCAAGCTGTTCTGGACGTATAGAGCCCAGAACAATATCAGACTTCGGCACAGGATAATGTTACCACCCATTCTATCAGCAATGCTCTTGCTGAAGTAGTAGATAGTCTGAAAAAGGTTTCAGCAGTTACCACTGATCTTTCGGAGTCCATTAAGGCAAAAGGGGATCCGTCCTCGGGGCCGCCAGATAACACCAATCAATTGAAGATCAATACAGCCGCAACCTCGGCGGTGGATAGAGAAGAAATCAATGAAGAGTTGATACCCATTATATCGCTTAAAAGCTGTAAAAGGCTGGATTGCAATCCATAAAGTGCCGCAGACTCGGAGACGGCTCCTTCGTGGATGCTAAAGCCACGTGAATCCGTCTCCTGGGCAAATTTCCAGTACGGCTTGAAGACTAGAGAAAGCTCCTACCTTTTGAATTCGACCAAGAGGCCAAAGAAATATACAAAGGTGTTGCCAAAACATATCTGGGGGCATCTATGGACTTAATTTGGGACAAAATAGAAGAAAGATTGTGCAATGAAACCAACTGGCCGACTTGCAAGAGAACTTCTTCACAATTCAATGGGATGAGAGACGTGAGTCAATAAAATTGTACGCAGAGCGTATAAGATCCGGAGACCGTGGTTTCCAGATCCCGATAGCCAACAATATGTTGTGAACAGATTCAAAGCTGGCCTACCGCCCAAGCTAGTGCAACACCCAAGGTGGTAACCAGGAGCTTTGATCCGGTGGTTAGTCAGGTATCTCAACTGGTTTCAGATCAGCACAAGGCCTCCAGGGAATCCGTATGAAGAAGTAAGGGAGCCCATAAGGCCACCTTAGACTCAGTCTGAACATCGACGAGCTCCGGTCAAATGCTTCAACTGCAAGAAGACAGGTCATCTTGCTAAAGACTGTCGGAAACGGATGTCTAATTCCCGTCCACACTATAAATCAAACCACCACGCGGAGGAGGGACACGGGGCCGAGGACCCCGTCAAGGAATTAAATCTCGGTACCCAAGCACCCACGGAAGATAGTCACGATCAGGTGTGTGCATGTAGCTAGCCAACATGGCCGCGCGGATCAGAAGAGGAAGAAGTTGCCGTGAAATTTCAAGGATTTGGCGAACGGCTAACAGTCCGACTAGATAGAGCCGCCCTTTCCACATGAGTTTACAACATATGGTTCTGGAAGAAAAAGGGACAGATTGTGTGCCTCAGTGAGGGAGAGGCCGAGTACGTTGACGGATCCCAAATCGAAGTCACTGGCGCAGGACGGCTAAAGTTCTCGTTTTTTGGACAAGAGTTCTTAAAGCCTGTGAGGCTTATGAGAACGCTTCCCGACAAGACACTCATTGGGAGAAGATTACGTAGGTCCAGAAGACTCTTGCTAGACTTAAAGAGGAACACAGACTACATCTAGATGGATGGAAAGAGAGTGGAAGAACCCTTAAGCTGCAGAAAGGGTGTCCCCGAGACCTGGACCAATGAGGAGGTGTTGGCTGTGGACCCTGTGCTGTCACTGAAAACCAAAAGTGCAGGGGAGCATGGGCTGTTTTGGAGGGTGCCGTTTGGAAAGCGCATATGCGCCTCATCTCAAACTCAAAGTGAAACGGGCTTCTGATTGGCTACTGCAAATGCTCATATGCAACGTGGTGCGTACAAGTGTTGTGGCTCTAGTGGGTTGTTCTGGCCTACACGTGTGTAGCTAGTACATATGGCTATGCTGTACAGTACGGCTGTGCAGTACAGAGTGGACAGGTATGTACGTGGACATACAGTACAGGTTGATGGGTGTTGATGCACTATGGTGATGAGTCAAGTACAGTGGTGGCGGTTACAGTAGTTGCGTGTATACATGTCGTTGCATGTGTAAGAGTTGTGTTGTGAATTTGGGGACGTGTAGTGATAGTGTGGTTTCGTGCAGTTGGTGAGTTAGTGCATACACATGATGACGTGATGTAGTGTTGTGCACCGTTGTGCACTGTTAGTTGTAAGCTGGCATGAAATTGTGCCAGTGTTACTATGTCATGTCTCTTGTGATGATTGGTAGTATTTAGTGTCCCGCTTAGATGGCTAGGGTTTAGTTAGAGTAAGATTTGAGTGCGAGTGTGGCGAAATAGTTCCATATAAGTTGCGACTTGAGCACCTCCAAGTAAAATCTGGCCAGAGCTGGCGAACTTCCTTTCATTCCCCCACCTTCCTTATCCAACCTTTCCTTTCAGCTTCAACCTCTATTAGGAGGAGTACGGTATAGGTGAGGATTACGATGTGGACAAGGCGATCTTGGAGATGTATCTCAGCGAGTTTTCTAAGAAATAGGCCAATATAGAAGCCTTAAGGGACCTTTTTTGGGAACGAAGAGCCATTTCTAAAGTTCGGGGAAGAATCAGTGGCATTCAACACAAGATAAACCTCCTATCCAGTTTCGAACCATTATGCGAGCCAATAAGACGACGTTCGCCGAAAGAAGAAGAAGTGGAGAAGTCTGCTGCGGAGAAGCTGCTGGAATTAGGAGTCCTAGAACCGACCATATCCCCTTGGGCAACCAACAATGTATTCGTCAAGAAAAAAGATGGGGGGCTTCGAATTAGACCAGAGTTTCGGAAGCTGAATGGAAATTACTGATTCATACCACCTGGGAAACATGAGAGAAATCCTGGATTGGCTAGACTCGAAGAATGTATATTCTGTATTCGACCTCAAAGATGGTTATTCCAAGTCGAGCTACACCCGGATTCCAAGAAGCTTACTGCGGTACGAACTGTCGTTGGACTCTTACGATACACTGGGTTACCGATGGAAACAGAGAATGCTCCAGGAACATTTCAGCGCGTAGTCAACAATATTCTTGGCGACCGAAAAGGGAATGATGTTATGGCTTTCATGGACGACACAAGTGTCGATATCATCAATGTAGAAGAGCAATTAGAATCTCTAGCGACTGTCTTTGACAGGCTGCTTATGGCCGGAATCCATCTAAAGCTATCCAAATATGCGTTTGGAGTCCGTTATGCAGAAGTCGTGGGCCATCGAGTAGAAAAAGACGGGATAAAACCATCTCTTCGTCACACAGAGGCCATAACGAACCTTGTGGGGCCCGCTTCAGGCGATGATCTTATGAGATTTTCTGAGCTGATGAACTTCTTCGCATACTTCGTGGATCATCTGCCGATATCGCAGCTTCCCTGTACGATGTGCTGAAAGGAACCGGGTTCTCCAATAGGAAAATGCACAGGAAGCACCGGATCATTCAAGATTGGAATTTAAGCTCGGGAAAACCTCAAAGGAAGGCATGGAAAGAGCTGAAGTACCAGCTAAGTGACCCAGTCTTACTAGCTCACCACAATGAGGGGCAGAGAAAATGTTCATGACGGACGCAAGTTCATACGGCCTCGGATAAGAAGTGCTTCAAAAAATAATGCGGAACATGCAACAAGTATCATTCCTAGCCGTATACTCCGTAAGCAGAAAGGAATTATGCACCAACGGAAAGAGAGTACCTGGCTGTGGTCCATGCGCTTCTGAATGGAGGCATTATCTCCATGGGGAGAATTCATACTTGTCACAGACCACTTTTCCCTCAAATGGCTACCAAGCCGTAAATAACCCTAGCCAAAAGCTGGTTCGATGGGTACTAGAGAAACAGGACTATGATTTCGTCGTTGAGCACCAAAATGGTCCCAATTAGTCGTTTCAGACACCCTGAGTATGGAAGCTGTCCACAAGCCGCTTTTTCAAAGATGCTATGTCGAAAATGTCACAGGTAAGCCTAAAAATAGCCGACGAGATGGCAGGCAAAGAACAGGTTGCAGCAGTCCCTCTTAAAAAAGGGGGCAGTTTAATTCTGGTGCAGAAGGAGAAGAGGGCAGGTCTGTAAAAACCAGTTAGGACGGAAAAGCCAAGTGATGCAGATATTGGTCTCGAAAAAAGAAGGGAGTTTGGAAACGTGTATCTGAAGGAATTTCTCGTCGACGATGTGGGGTTAATCAGCAACTACGGTAGGGACTAGCTACCAGTTTGTAGCGCTAAGTTAATGGTGACCACAGCGATCGAATGGGTACACGGCTCAAAACTCACCGAGCTCTACGGTTTGAGGAATGCGTTAGCAAGATTGCCGCCTTCATACAGGTGGAAAGGCATGGATACCCACACCGCGACAAAAATCAAGAATTTCTTACCATGTACCGTAGCAGAGGACAGGACAAACGGGCACGTAGGCTTACCTAGAGATCGCTCACTTGGAAAGAATATTCAAGACTGTCGCCATTCGATTTCCAATTAATCACACCTCTCTCGGAGAGGAGAGGAAATCTCATTTTTTCTGGCAATAGTGAATGTTTCACCCGCTTTTTCAGAGCACGGATATCCGTGAAAGGAAGGCCGAAAACTATCGAGGAATGGATTTCGATATTTGGAACAATTTACATCTCGTGTCCGATAGAGGTCCAAACTTGACAGGTGTAGTGATAATAACCTGGCTGAGTAGTTAGC
The DNA here is from genome assembly GCA_002205965.3 of Kappaphycus alvarezii. Classification (NCBI taxonomy): domain Eukaryota; phylum Rhodophyta; class Florideophyceae; order Gigartinales; family Solieriaceae; genus Kappaphycus; species Kappaphycus alvarezii. The sequence continues at coordinate 417,887 of NADL03000049.1, read as the reverse complement.
AATTGGACGTATGCAGACCTATCCCTTGCATCCGCAAGGCAACGGGACAGTGGAACCTTAGAATCGAACTTTGGTTGAAGATATTGCCAGCTTCGTCTCTCTAGGACATACCGACTGGGATGACCATTTCGCTCTGGAATGTCTAAGATATAACACTGGGGTTTTCTCAGCAACAGAAATGACTCCATATAAGGTCATATTAGTAGTAGGAGCCTTCGAAACTTGGGTAGAAATGGATATATAATGTGTCTTCAGGACGAAAAAGAGACTTCGAGCGGAGATTATACCGGCTACACAAGAATCTACTCCAGAAGGGAAGAATATAAAGGAGACGAGCCTCGAAAGAGTACGAAAAGCGCGTTAACTCGACGAAATTCATTATTGGAGACCGTGCCCTGTTGTGGTCGGTGGAGCTCAACAAAACCGCAGAGAAGAAAAAAATGAAACCCTGGATCGGTCCCTAAATCGTTAATGAATGACTCTTGAGTGTTACATACCTCCTATAATCCGAAATTAGAATAAAAGTGGCAAGAATCCACGCAAATCGCCTTCGAAAGATTGGTAATAATGTTATAAGAAGCGGTAATCCAGAAAAAGGAGTATTTCTGGAAACGTGAAGGCTGATTGGCAAGAAATCCGACGCGGAAATAAGAAGAAAGGACGGCATCGGAGAAGCGAGATGGCAGTTCAAGGTAAAATTATGCGGTCTTTCATCAGCCTATTGGACACCGGAGACCGATTTGCCGGAGGCTGTGGTACAAGTATAAGATCTCCGACAAAACCAGAACAGGGCAGCTGGAGGAAGAGACATCATGGAATCGCAAATTGAAACGGAAGATTTTGACTTATCGAGAGCGGATTCGGACTCCAGGCCCCTAAAGACCCGGAAGGTAGTTAGCGATTTCATCTCCAACCTCAGTCTTGCGCGAACCAAGAAAAGGCCAGAACCACCGCATAAATGCAAGGGTCTCTAAGTGTCGGACGCACGGATCCCAGCATGACTTTCTGGGTAAGGCGTGATTTTAGCCGCAGAAGGAGGTGTTGTAAGCGAAAAAAATGCTACCGTGTTATAGTTGAGCGCGCCGAAAGAGGACAGAAAGAGGTGGATAAGTACGACAGTTGAGAGGGCTACAAGTTAGTATAAAAGGGGCACGATCTACCAATGGTACTCTGTAGCCAGCGTAAGAAAATTGGTTCTTGGGTCTGAAGTTGACTCTCAACTTCCTAACTACTTGGGACACGACTTGAAGTTGTCTGCCAATTTGCTTAAACTCTACAATAGGAAGCAGTTAAATCAGCTTATATAGACTTTTTGGCTAACTCTAAAGTCTCAAACAGACATATTAAGTACCACAAAATGCATCAAATGGAATCTTGTGAACGAGAAAGACTAAAAACAGATACTATCAGGATAACCATCTAGATTCCCTCGTTACAACCTTAGTCATCGAGATCAGAGGCAAAAATTTCCTTGAAAATATCCATACACATCCAAATATTTTCAGTGCAGTCCATAATTATTCCCTCGAGTGGTTCACAGCATCTGCAATATCCAGATCACTGAAAATATCCTCACTCAGCTCCATAATCGGTGCCCCGGGCATCCCTTTTTACCTTCTTATACACAGTTTCACACTCCCAAAATCTGTGGCACCTGAGCAGTACCTATGCAACGGCAGCATTGCTACTGTACAGTGCACAGTATCCGTCTACAAATATTTGAAATTAAATTTGGTAATACAGTTCGAGCGCAGCCAGCGCGGTATGATAACTAAGCCACCGCGGCATGCCAGCTCAGCCAGCGCTGTAATAATTTTCTCTTTTTTTCGCCAGTTTTGAAAATATCACTTTTCATCGAAATTATAGGGATAGCAGTGGACGCCGCAATAACATTATCCAGCTGGTAAAGAAAAGTTTTGCGCGTCCAAAATTATCGAAAATTACCGTCGCATGACCATTCTCAGGAAAATTATAAAGAAAAAATCTCCCTCATTACAAACGTCACTACATCTCAGTAAATATGAAGACAGAAATTATCAAGTCTTTGAATCAAAAAACCACAATAAATACCCCTAGCGGTGAATTTTTGCTGAAATATTTCATAAGGTGCTCATTGTTTTTGTATCAATTCCTACTGCAACCCTCGGGGCATCTAACGCATCTAGAGATTACGTTAAATCCATAAAAAGTCTAAACTCTCACCGCTTCCTAAGGTACCCTTTGTAAGACGCAACTAATACATGATTTTTACGTCTAAAGCACTGCATACCATCTCGTGGTTAAGATAAATGCGAAACTTGCTATAATACAACTCATAACCCGCTTTGGTGTATTTTATCACGATAACGTGTATCAAATGGTCATCGAATTAACGCAAAATACGATGCAAGGTTATTTTTCTGGGTAAAACTCCTGTTTGAACTAAAATGGCCAAATTTAATCACGGTTACCACACTTTGATCCCATCGATCTCGCTTTCAAACTCGTATATATAGAATGCATGCTCCGATTCATCTCCATCCCCATGGCACATAGAATGCTACTTCGACACATCAATCTAGAAAAAATCATGTCAATACTAATGAAAATGGAACGCACCCAATGAAATATAGACAATAATGAAGTTCAATAGACCATAGCTAAACGCAAGCAATGTAATATAAGTTGTCAATATTATTTAAGGATAACATTACACGGGAAAGTTTCTCCACTCTTTCAACAGAGACACAGGCATCAAAGGAAGAAAATAAAGATCATAGCAGCCACAATCGAGGATTTTGCAGTCGCAGTCATCGACGATGCGATTGACCGTCAACACCTGCGAATGCTTCGCGGCAAATAAGACGTGAAGGTCTTGTAAGCCACCCAAATTATCCTATGCTGGAAACTTCTATAGAAATGAGACGAGATGAGAAGCCTCATCTCAAGTTTTACATTGATCACGCCAACGAAACTCTAGGAACAGCCTGATATCCGCACCGGCGTGTACGCGACATGTATTCATACACTTTAGAATCAATAAGCTCCAACCAAACATAAAATATTAGCATGATAGCAAGGTAAACAGCCAATGTTAGCACTAGGAACTGAAACAGAATCACAATATTGGACGAATGTTCCAAGAATACGGTCAAAAATGGTGAAGTGCATCGGGAATATTCTTGATGAATTTTATGATTAAAGTTCATTTCATTGTACCTTTAACTTCATTGAACTCGATTCTCTTCCGCATATTCACAATATATGGGGTTCACTAGATAAAATGAACTCAAAAAATGGCTATGGAAAGCTATATGCGGTATTAAAATTACTCATAAGCACAAACGAGAAAAACGATTTGAATGCACATAATAGCCATCTAGAAAGTATTGTATTATTCGGCTATTAATCCAACGAGCGACGGAAAGGCCCATTTTTATATAAATAGGGTGCCACATCAACGGCTGTTGTTGGTGCACAAAAATTAGTCCCGTCGTCCTAAATAGCGCCTACTTATTGCAAATAAATTTTATTTCTCTTGTTTATACCCTCTTTTACATGCTGGTTAGAAAGAGAAACATTTTAAATGTTATCTGTTCCTGGAAAAATGTGGTTTGCGCTATAGACAGTACTCTCTAAGTGATTTAAGTACGCTAAAATTACATCGCATAAGTTCAACTTCTTAGGTAGCGAATCATAGAGCTTAATATAAGTGGTACGCTCTTAATATATTTCACAGTCTCGTCAATCTAAAAGGGAGCGGTATTATTTCGTTCTATCTAGTGGATCACTAGTGTCTCATGGTATCCCTTGTTGATATAATTTTGAGTGCTTTGTTATAATGACGTCTCATCAGTGCGCCAGCAATGTTAGTATTACCTCTGAATAGACCAGGCTCGCTGATTTCAAATTTTATGTAGATCTCAGTCGCTGCATCTACATCTATAATTAAACTCTTCTCAGTCCTGCTTGAAGATTTTGTTATAAAATCGGAGATTGTTTCAACTCTATTTACCATGTGTATATAGATGCGTTCTCCGTACAAATGCTTAAAATTGTGCCGTATCTTGAATGCAGGGTCGAAGCCCTCAGTGATTGAATACATTTCACCGCCTAGTATTAATCGGAGATCGAGTCTTTATTTGCTGGTGGCACAGCCAAACATGTGGAACTCTCTATTCGTATTGCGGAGCAGTATTGTGTATTTGACCTAAGATTGTAATTAAACCATTATTTACGAAGGAATTTTTTGAATAATGCGCACTTGCAGCGACTTCTCTTAGAATTTCGGGTATTGAAATACATGGTGCACCATTTCAAAAATTTAAGCGCCACATACAGAGGGCTTATGTGTTTTAAATTGAAAATTTGCTTATCAACTTGAGCTCATTTGTTACAAATCCTCATTACAGCTGGACGAGAGAGAAAAGCTTACGCTTCTGTAGCCCGTTCGATTCTTAAATTCCTTAAGAGATGAAACACCATCCGAGAGTGATAAACGCTCAATATACAATTCATGACCTATGAGAAAAGATCTATTATCACCTGAGCACATGTGAAGACCAAATGCATTTATATCATTCCACTCGCGCAATTTTCAATCGAACTTAATGTTGAGTCCCTCTCTCCGAGACTCAAACTCGGGATCCACATCGCCAGCAGAGTTATCAACGTTGAAGAAAATGTTCTAAACTTCCTACTTTCTTTTTCTTTGCTTTAGGTATGCTAATAAATCGATTTGAATGGTATCTGGGCCAGATCATTCTTTGAATACATTGAAATACTGACGATCAAATAGTGAATCCTATCGCAAATAGTTTAAATGGGATGTCTAAGTCTGAATACTTGATCTAATTGTAAGCCAAATTACCGAAGATATTTCTTTCAAGTATATAAAAAACTCATCAATCAAATTATTTTTGCTCTGAGGGCATGCTTCCGTGATATCATTGCCAAATAATTGATTTAAAGAGACTACGGCGATTGAAACTATCATTCTTGTGTTTTTTTGTTACAGTAAGGGTATGCTGTGTAATGAGAAGATCTTCTCATTTTCGTTATGTCATTCGATGACCCATCTTTCCTTCATATCTTTCTGTGAAGTTCCAATACTATTATAGAGAAAAACAATCTGCCTTCCTAGAAATTGACCTGGCCAGGTATATTATGATAATGTTGCCCAAAATGTCCCGTAATTCATAAGCTCGTTTGCGTCCCTCCGCCTCACATTCAGAAAATCGTTACTCACGGTGCTTGGATCACCATTTTTGTGTTTCAGAGATAGCTAAGGAGTCATTTGAGTTGAAATTAGCTATTCTAAGTGACTATTCCACAGAAATTATGTCCTGCATTTCAAGATTTACGGTATCATTATTTTGATAGGTTCTTCTTTCACATCTTGCTTTTGGAATCTCACCAAAACCCTCGCATATCTTTTCCTGTCTGTTGAGAATATACTAACACGTCCTCTTTTATGATGCTTAACTGCCTTACCTGTCACATCTAATACCTTAAAATTTCTTTCCAGAATCTGTTCTCATTATGGTACACCAGAAGTCGCACTCGATTTGTGGATACACCATCACGCCTTTGAGAAATTTGTCGCGGAGTTCCCAAGATTCCCCTTTTTCGCCTTAATTGGCGCATTTCTTTTTTTGCCTCATAAAGGTCTCTTTATTCCAATTTTTATTTTTGTCGTTATATCTATAAGTTTTAACAGTACCCCTGGTATTACACCAAACATAAGTATAGTTAGAGTTGGGAAATTTTATCACCAGATACATTGAGACCTCACTCCCTTCCGTGTATCGGTGCTCAGAAATGACCTTCTGGTATAATTTCCGAAGGAAGAAGAGTTATCTTTCACTAAATCTAGAGAAATTATGGCTTTCAATCCGAAGAAGGTAATAATTGTGCCACACATGTGGCAGAGGTTCTTTAATTGGAGCCATGAAAATTGAGACCCTGAGTCTTTTCGCACCTTTAATTTATTTCCAATGTATCAGGAAGGCAACAGTGTAGACAAGCTTTCCATTCTGCTGCAGTTCTATGAATCAGAAAAGTTGCTCAGTTGACCTTTTCATCCGTTGCAACAACATGCAGAACAATTTCATGCTGAAGCTAGAATACGTGACATCCCTGGACGCGGTTAAGAACTATATATTTTTCCGAGAGACTTACATGAATGCGAAGCGGTTTTCCACTTAGACGATAGAAACTTTCAAATGAAGGTTTAATTTCTTGGCATGATCCGATTTGTTTCTTTTGAGAGTCCTTAAGTCTCGCGCTTTGTAAAACGGAGAATATTACATTGGGTTGTAGATGGTAGGTATTATATTGAACCATGCGACGGTCAGTACAAGTGTAATAAGTTTCAACGCCCTGATCCCATAGAACTACAAAGTGTCCATTCTTCCTAATGAACTCTCTTTGTTATATTGTATCCCTAAAAATGACATTATCTAGGCTACATCAATTAAAAACAAGTAATTGTCAAAAAATCTAATCCGAGAGGAAAAGAACTTTGAAGTCAACAAATTCGAATTTCTATTGACATTTAATAATTAAAGTTTACTGAGATAAGCAGTGTGACCTTTCATTTTTTCTCTGAATTTTGAATTGATGACTTTTTGTAACAGTGCCCCAAATATATCTCTCAGAGAATATTTCATTTGCATCGAGCAGCAATAAGATTTTACCTACCCGAATCTTATGAATAATATCTTTGCGGCCTTTTATATTCAAGCCCTGGACATTCTAATCAGTTCTTTGAAATGTCATGACATTGAAGTATACCTGGGCTCATTGTCTTATATTTTATTAGCCATTAGACTATCCTTACTTTCAGTAATATTACACTGTGCGTTTCCATTGTCTTACTTGCAATCTACAGAAGGTCTGATATTTTTCCTCGTAGGAAATAGATCTGAGAGAGGTACTCAGTTTCGTAATGGTGGCATTGTGTTTAGAACATTATCTAGTTCTTCATTTCTAAAAGAACCCCCTCAAATACTTGCAAACCAGAGGGGTCAGATTGACTGTCCGAAGGAGTATAATTCTAGGTTTCTTAGTAGCTGAGCTAGTAGCGAAGCATTTACAGGACGCAATTGATTTGGTAAATCAAGTCTGTCATTGTCTTTTCGGGAATTATTTATAATTTACCTGAAACTTTTCAGATTTGTTGGTCAAATGGACTTCTAAATCCACCCGTTTCTAGCTGCAATACTTCCGTCGATGAAACTGATTACCTTATTAATGAGCCCGGAGAGTTAGGTACTCGCTGATATTGGCATAAGCTACATTAATCAGAGATGAGGTATGAAATTGCGGTGAGAATTATTAGTGGAAATATTGTATGGGCTAATGGATAATTTCAATGCGGAAATCATTCTGATGCCAATATCTATAGGATGCATCTCAAGAGTCAGTTGTTAGATCGTGAAATAGATGTTACAGATAAGGTTTATCCGGACCTACACGCCTCCGCGGACAAAAACCCAAATGAGTGTCGCAATCGCTCTGTTAATCCGAGCAAGACATGAATTTGCGCATAGAAGTATTAAGCAGTTCAAAGTTTTGCTAGTTCTATTAAGCCATATATCGAGACCGTTTTATCACAACAGAATGTTTGGTCCAGTTTATGTTCGAAACTGTGCATCGTTTAATTTTTAGTTTGAAAAAATTCAGGTTTCATCCAATGTTATTGTTTTATAGTCTATGAATGTTGTGTTTTGTTTGCAATTTTCCTACATAATAAGCATCGAGTACTGTTGAGCACTAAGTATTCGTTTTAAATCGAACATCACGCCCTTTTTTCGTAGTACTTTCAAGGAGTTGGTGATCGGAAACTTGGTCTCTGGTATTTTTTTGTTTTATTCGAAACCATCTAGTTCCTTTGCAGGATGGAGATTCATGTATTCTACACGAGGGCTGGGATTTCCCACCCGTACAAAAGCCGAACTCCAGACGCAAGTTTGTATTTTACCTCTATCTTCCCGCATCATCCAGTACATGCACTCCGCGAGATCATTATAAGACACCCCAGTATTTGACTCCGAATTGCCCATATTTTAAAGATGTTTATTCCTACAAAAAATAATCCCACAGTCAGTCTTTTTAAATTAAATGAGGCCTGGGACTGATGTTTTAACAAAAAACAAAGCGTCGAAAGTTAACACAATTCGGTTAGCATGGAAATTGCTTGGCTATAAGGCACTTTCAGAATGGAGCAATAATATATTTCTTGCTCAAGACTAATAGCTATCTTCAGAACCTACACACTCCAAAACTTGCATGGTACACTTTGCGATGGATTGAATGAAAACAAGAATCAAGCTATCGGGTGTATTGTACAAATTAGCCTCCGATGGTTCATGAAAAGCTTGAACCGTGTCATATTGCCTTTTTATTTTAATCCTCGTTGCTAATCAGTGCGAAAGGTTCTCTATCGAATTAAAGCCAGGTAAAAGAGAAGTGACTTTCAGTAATGCGAAGTTTTTCCCTCTAAACCAATCAAATGCATCTTTACTCACATAAATCGAAGCAATATTTTGTTGACAATTCCACTTAATTGCAATGTTATCATGTTTGGATGAGATCGATACATTATTTATGATTTTTAAATAGTGAGAAGATGCTTGTCAGCCCTCTATGACTACTAAAGGATTACGGTCATGAACTGAAATTCTGCCCCAAGCCATGAACCGGCCTCATTCTTTCTGACGCCCCGACAACACCAATTCTTCCTATCAGCGCTATACAATGGTAGTTGAACTTATCGGGTACATCTAGGCAAAAGAATTTTTCATGTGAAAAAAGTACACTCCCACTTGGCCACAGACCAGATGATTTGAGACCGGAAAAACTACAGACGGATAATCTTGTGAATTTTTGCTGATTCTTGTGCTTTTTTACTTTTCGCTATAAAGTATTAGGTTCTGAACTTAGCAAACGCTGAATTTGACTGGTAGATATTGACGGTTGAAGACGTGACTTTAACAAGGAGGCGCGAAAGATCATGGTTCATCAGAGTAGAGATAATTGTTTGTCGTTCTTCTGGGCTAATTTGTGATTTTGGTGCTTTTTGTTTAGCTTTTTTGTACTTCGGGGGTCCATAAGGAAGTTATAAATCACACAATAGCTTCGGTTGCGTTTTTTTTTCGATGAAGCTTGCGATTCTTGGCATAATGATATGCCAAGATTTGGTCTAGTTCTTGTGCACTTAATTTATTTCCGCGTAAAATTGCTGAGTCTGATGATAGATCTTGTAGCTTTCCTTTAAATTTGGTTCAGTTTGGAAACAAAACGCGGTCGTGTGCGGTTTTTATCACAAATTGCCTTATAGCCATGTCATCCCCCAAGTTAGCCGCACTGTTCGAACTTCCTACCCTTTTTTTAGTTTAAAATTGGTCTTTTTGTTTAAAACCCAATCCTAGCCCTTGTCTAATTCAAAAAGACTGAATCTTGGCTTTATTTTTGAGCAAAAATAATTATTTTAAAAAATATCAGCAGTTTTGTACCAAATACTGGGAATTTGAATGAATTTTCATTGCTAGCTTCTTACCAGCATTTCTTTCAAGTCGTGCTTAACGGCTATTCCAAAGTATTACATCCGCGAAGGCGCATATTTCGCCCCTGAAGACTGATCTGAATACCCGATTTGCTCTTCTATGAACTGAAAGAATTCAATACAGCAGCCACTTGCGTCGAATAATAATGAGATACAGCCTAATTGAGTCGCCATGTTTTCGTTGTCTGTGAACGAGATATCCGATTAGAATTTAATGTGTGGGGTATCCAAGTCCAATTTTTTTAGCGAATCTATGTATGTGCCGCACAAATTTGTTAAGCAAATTAACTGAATTGTTTCCAAAGCTTTCCGTAGTAACTTGAGTGCACTTATTCACTGCGCAATCCATGTCGCGCGTTGCGTACAGTACACAGCACACTGAAGCTTTTGTCGCCACGAACTAAAACAGCGTAAATTGCAGTCTTTTAGGAGTTTCTTTATTTTCTAATATAGCATATTTAGCTTAATCTTATCCATGCTTCAGTCATTACGATTTGGATGCCTGATAAACTAAAAATTTCAAAATCCCTGAGTTCAGACGTAGAATTCAGTTAAGTCGTGTTACAATCCTTCAAAAGTACATCATTTCCTGCATGACTTACAGCGTCGACATACAGTTCAAGTACTCCCTGCAGGATTCCACTCACCCTTTTGAAGAACATACTGATTTCCATAAAAAACCTGAGTCATTCGCAAATCTTTTTAAGATTTTTCGTCATCGGAAAATCCTAGTAATCACCAGAACTACTTAAGAGTACAATGGTTTCAGTGGTTTCAGCAATACACCTTACTCTAACTGAAATTTTGTTTGTGGTTTGACGTATACCTCCCGCATGAACTTTTCAGTAGACTGCAAATACCTATGCGTGACATATTGGGACCAAATAGGGAGGCCAAGAATTACTGCTGGTGATTTCAATGGGCGAACCGAGATTTGTAGCAAACTGGTACCTGTGTGTACTAACCTCGACTTTTACCGATCCCTACCCCCATGTAATACATAAAGATCCTTGTAAATTTCATTCTCTGTGGCTTTGTTCTTTCTGCAGATCACGGAACATCTTCCAAGGATGTCAGTAGTTTTTGAAATTACTTTTTGGGTACAAAATTTTACACAGAATTCCTCTACAGTCTTTCAATTTCTTTAAAATTTGATGCTATTAATTCCTTGTTTTCTCTCGCATCGATAATTAGTAGATATGTACTTGGTAATATATAAATCCTTTTCTGTTCTCTTTTTCGGGATTTCAACTTACTTATTGCAGAATTAATTTTTTAACCGCTTCACAACCAATTCCTCCAAGGGGGGAATTTTTGGGTTATTTTAATGCATGGAAGATGTGGTCGGTTATATCCACGCGGCTAATGCGTTATGTGGAATAAGTCGTCGCTGATGGGTAACACTACAGTACAGTACATGACCTTCCTTACAGAGCCGGCTCAATGCCGGCGAGCAGGCATGCCGCGTTGGACATGACGGCCGCAGCAGCGTGCCTTTGGGTAAGCACCGCTCTAACCATCCCATAGGTCTCCATCGCTCGAACGGCCACGTTCCGCGCGACATCGGTTAGCACCGCGTACGCGTCTGGGTGCCAGCCTCCGAGGGTGGATATTGGGATAGGCACAAGCCTCCCTCTAGTAGCAGTCGCGAGCAGTGGTTCATACCTTCTACGTTTGGCGGAGATGGCTGCGTTGAGGGAGGTGAGTGGGTTGAAAGTACGCACTCTCCTATTGGAGGGTGCAAGGGGATTGACGAACGTGACGTCAAAAAAGTCCGTTCCTCCGTTGCTACCCATTGCCTCGATATCCGGCCTTGTGCGGTGAAGCCCCTGTCGCCGCTCGATAGCCGGATGACGGGCCGCCTTCTGGAGGTCTTGGGCGAGGAGGACGACTTGACGTCGTGTCGTCGGGTGCGGTGCCCACCATGCAGGCAGTGCATGAGGTATTCTCCAAGTGCTTCGATTCTAACCATCACTAAATAGAACAAGAAGTTGGAAGAATTACATCGAGTTAATTCACACGCCTTTCTAAACATTGCAAGCTGTACTGCTGGATAAATCACTTCCACGAGCCCACTTCAACAGAAACCACATACGTTTTAGCTTATACAGCCAATCTAACGCATAAGTAAGATAAAATAGTGCTTCATCAACAGAATAGGGAAGTGCAAAGTGCACGGGACCTAAAAAGTGACCAGCTTTGGGGGTGGTTGTAGCGTTTATAAGGTGGAGGCAAACATCTGAATGTTGCGGACTACAACCAATCACTGAAGCAGCACACGTGGACCAAAATGGCATAAGGCTCTAGCAGCCTGATTTGATCTCTAATACTGCACACATATGCACGATTTTTGTCAACTGCAGAGGCATCAAATCATCTTACACTGTAATGCCTAGAAAGCATATAAATAACAAACGTATATAGAAATACGCGGCAGGTATCGTTACCGTAGTACTAATCCCGTAAAGTTTGAGCTTTCTCATAACTAACGTTTCATCAGAGATGAGAAAAACTGCTTGTATCAGAAGTTTGGCTACGCGTTTCGGTCCATTTAAGCGGTTTCTTTGTGCCCTACAAAACTCAGGATTCAGCCTACAAATTTCGAATTGAGTTTGTGCTGATTTTGCAGTTGTGCAAATACATATAATTGTGGTAAAAATAGGCATCAAAATACGCTGTATTGTGTGTGTGTGTGTAAGGAGTAATACCTAATGAACCGACGGTTAGATGTTAAGTCTTTGGTGCTTACAGTTTTGGTTGAAAAGGTCAATAGAAAGCCTCAACGAAGTTCGCCAAATTGGCCTGCAAGGGCTCTCTTTTAAAAGGAATACACTTGTATTATATTCATATTTGAATAACTGTATTCTCACGTTTTCATTTAAACTTTGCGGACGGCTTTTTAAGACTTTCGCTGCGGTAAAAACATATACACAACTATGGTACTGTTTTCATATATCGAATTGTTTTGATAAAGTTGCGTCTGTACTAACTCAGAAGCATATTTCATCAACAACCGTGTGTTGATACCACATTCCGGGACAAGTTGTAACACCAGAGGTGCTGCTGAAAAAATTTCGGAGCTCAAAGCGCAACTGCTTTACTGATTGTGTTGTATTTTGAGTGAGCCGGTTTCTACACAAGAAGAATTTAGCCACCAAGAATTCAAGCAAAAAACGGCATGCTCGGCATTGATTCAAATATTTACAAGGAAAAGGGCGAATCTTGGAGTTCTTCGAGTGCAAACAATCCAAATAGTTTTCGAAAGACGCCCGAGTCTTACATTTTAACCCTTTGTTCAAACAACCCCCCACGCTTTACCGTGCTATTATGGGCATATCTCCTTCTAATACATCAGTACTGTATGGTTAATATATCTTTACAGTCTATAAAACAGAACTAAAAGGGTATGGAAAACCAAGGACCTGATCGTGAAACCATCAATTGGGACAGAATACGGGTTACCAAATACAAACAAGGTCAAATAGTTACCTTTGCTCAATACTTTAATTACACAATAAAGGCAAAGAAGTCTAAGAAATTCGTGCAGTAGCGCAAAAATGTTTTCAATCTTTTTGTTGACCAAAGTTGATTTTTTAGCAATTATAACATTTTTCAAGAACAAGAAAATTGTTGAAAATCTTAGGAGGGAGAAAATCAATTTCTCCGATGAATTTAACAAAATTGAATAGTGTAAATGGAAAGCGCGAATATATGCTGGGAAAGGACGAGCACACGTCAAGGTGTGAAAGCTCTCTGTGCTTTGTTCTTCTATACTGGTGGTGATACCACTTCTTTATTCCCAACCCGAAGTTAGATCTGTACTTATGTACTGCAATGAGAGCAATGAACTTGATGCCCAAGTCGAATGATAATTCGAGAGTAAAGACAAGACTCCAATTAAGTATCAATTCGAATTGAACTAGGCAATACATTTGAAGTTTTGGAATAATTCGAGTTAACTCATGACATGATTCAATTGTAGTATTAGTTAAAGAATAGCCGCCCTAATTTGTAACACACGACCATCTCTGATGTCGAAGTGCAACTCGAATTATAGCTATTATTTCCTATAAGGGCTCATTACCCATTACTCGACACTGCAATTGACTTCATTTGTCTCAAAGGGTCTTTTAAGAGCATTACTACCTCTTATCTTCGCCAGTGAGTCGGTAGTATTGTCCTTAGGCTGTATAAGAGCGACATTTGAAATTTTCGTGCTGAATATTATTCTCTTGCGGCTGCAATATCTGCTATAAGTCGGCGCTCAGTAGTGTCCATTGATGGAGTTAAAACATAGAAAAGTTGCTTGCTGTCAGTAAAAATTAATAGGCGGATGATTTTGCCAAGAATTCTTTCCAGATAATGTCTAATCAAGAATGCAGAGACGGAACCATCAACAAATGAAATAGTCTCTCGACCCATACTGGATCAAGGGACAGGTCGACAATTATGAAGAAAAAAAAGAATAATTTTGTAGCGATTAGAGGCATCATCCAATAGTATGATAAAAAAAGTTTGAGCATTACCATCAAGATGATTTTTGTGGTTATGAGTCAGCGTAGACAAGAAAGCGGAGTGATTTCTGATCTAGCTTCGCAAAGACGAGGTTTCGAATTAATTTTTTTGTTCAAATATCTGATTATTGAACTCACCTTGCGATTTTTCTCTTTATGTAGGTATATTTAGTGATCGGAGCGGAAAAAGACAGAGCGTACGCAATTTCTGGGCGTCAAAGTACAACCCATGAAAAATTAGCACAAACAGATCTTAAGTCAGTAAGGGATGCGTCAGTAGGTAAAAAATGTATTTTCTTGATGTACTGAGCTTGTGAAAGTCTACTTTCGGTCTTCTCTGAAATGTCGCAGTCCATCCCAAGATATGTAAACCTCTCTTCGTCAGGCAGTTTGATATCTAATTCTTTAGCAAATATATCTTCTATACTCTTCTTCTGATCCAGGGTACTAGACTGAAAAAATTCATCCACATATGATCCAGATAGAGCAACAAGCCTTGTACACAGCCTTCTAAATAATAAGGAAAAAATCACAAGTGCTTGCTACAGCAGAAGCTTATCAATGTGAGACTTGGTCTTTGTCACGCAAAAATAGTCCCACTTTCCATAAGGCCATACAGCAGGCGAATGACTTGTAAAAATTCCCGGGTTGCAATGTCAATACATTCAGGTTTGACTAATTTCTCATTTCGTAAGCAGAAAGCAGATTTAAGTAAGCAAATTTCACATCAAGAGATCAGACATCAAACCAAGGATGGTTGCAACTGCGAGTAAGAGTCGTATATGGATTGGCGGAGATTGTAAGTTTTGTGAAGAATGGAATGCTTTTTTCATCTCTATTGTCGTGGAGAACTAGCAGTGGTTTAAAGATAGACGAGCAAGATTCATTTTGTTTGATGTAGAGTACAAAACATGAGGGAATTATGTTTGGATTTTGACCAGATTCTTTTGCCAATACAATGCGAAACGTGCCGCGCTCCACCATAGCCAGAATTTACTTGCGCTTGGCCCCATCGAACTGGCTTTACCGTGGATTACCAGGGTGAATTATTTCTTCATGTAGGATACTATAGGTATGGTTGGGTTCTTACAGCTGCTCATCATAGGTTGGATGCCTTTCGACTGATGTCGGCCGTAGTTGCGCAATATTAAATGATAGAGGACCTGTTCGTTCACCAAGCTTTAAACGAGCGCACTTGTTATCAACGGATTCAATTAGTTGCTGACCCATATAGTGCTTTAAACCGTCGGTATAAACTTCGGCAAATTCACCGGGTCAGTAGACATGATTGGCAGCTGGATGGGTATTGACGGGATGCCCCGTTGAATCAGAGATTTAGAAACGGGTTTTTCGTACTAATCTCTGGCCGCTTGCCCGGTTCGCATTTTCTCTCGATGATTTGGGAATAATTTGGCGGATACATGAGGTAACTTAGGTAGGACGCCAAAACCAAGCAGTGATGGCACCAAGCCATGGGTACCAACTGTGTTGTTCATTGCTTGCACAGATTCAACCAATGCAATATCCTCACGAAAGCGAATTTGATCGCAGAAAACCTTTTCGTATATATTGAGTTAAGCGGAATGGTATTTCTTTCCATTCCCCAAAGATTCATGGCTCTCCATTCCAGTGGTGGCTAGAAGGATATCTATATTTCCGCAGTTATAATCCCATCCATTCGACAGGAACGCAGAACCCTGAGCAAATACCATGGATTACGAGTAGCCAATGTACGTAGAGGACCAATCCTTAATCAAATTTTTCTACACTGTATTAGTGTCGAAAGCACTCAAAAATGCAGCAGCTCTAAACCTACTACCAGCCTAAATGATATGGAGAACAGGTCTTGCCACACTTCCCCATTGGTGGCTTATAAGGTGCATGATATCGAAATTAATTCGATGATTTAATTTGACCTTGTCTGCATCTAGAATCTGGAACGTGATTTGTCTTGGCGAATAAGGGGTACAGGTCTTACATGACTTGGATATTTGTTTTAGGACATTCAGTGTGTATTCCGGGAGATTTTCCGTGTGGTCTGAAGAAGTAGTCCACAAAGTATCCGAGCAGAAGGGTGGAGTAGATGTCGGTGTAGCTGCTCAAGTTGGTTTCTAAGCAAAATATTTGAAAAGTAGACGAGGACCAACAGAAGCATAGATGCCCATGTTTTTCTCAAAAATAACTTCCATCCGTCACGTACACGGTGTAGTACCCAGTCCATTGCTAAGGGTTGAATCCCGTACGCTTCTATAGTGTCTAGACCAACGGTAAGGGTTCTTTCTCAGGTGCAATGTCAACGGAAATTGTCAGTGGGCTATTTCCGGTAGGGAGTGTAATACGCATGCGACCAATTGCTATTGTACTATGAGGCCCAAAAAGAATATGAGTTCCTGGATGATGTCGGTTTAAACTTGATTCCAGCTTCCCTAAAATATGCCCTTGCTTGAGTCACACCAATGATAGAGCGTGACGCTTCAATGTCAATACGGAGTCCTTCGAATTTATGGGGTCGCCCTTTTTTGTACCCTCGAATTCCGCAGTCGGTTGTTCAAGTAGTGGATGTTGGCCAGTATATTAGGAATTTTACATTTATGACGTCTTTTGTATCACGAGATCTTGTGTCTGCATCTAGCGATGCGTGGTAAAACTTGTGCCCTACGTATCCAGTGAGGCATAATTGTGCCAGGAGTGCTTTTTGCTTGATTTTACAATGCATCTCCCACGATAAATACGTTGTCAATAAAAAATTTAAGGAATCATTACCCTCATTAGTATAAGTTTCTTCAGTTCCGTTGGCAGTTGAATCAGTTGAAAGGAATAGTTTATCATAATCGTTTTCAATATCGGTGAAAGCCTCAGATTCGCCATATTCCTGCATTTTCATCAGTGTGCGCAGTTTTCTGAGTGCCAAAAACATCCAGATACTCTTCGTAAGACGTCATAACTATCAGCCAATGTGAACAAAACTTCGGCAGCAGCCTTGTTGTTCCCTTCGCGTTCACGGATTCTGGATCTTATAATTTCTGTCGTCGGTTGGCTTTCCCATTGCACTCATTACGCTAATTTCCAGCCCTTACGCGTCACAGGCATCTATTATTGGCTCTAGTGCAATAATTTTAGTTGAGGAGCGTGATGACGTGGTCTACGATTTGTAGTAGAAGAAAAATCATTGTTCTTTGAGTAAATTTTCTTCTCAGCGGTTTGATTGGGTATGAATAATGTTCAAAATGTAGACATTGTTATATCTGTCCCTTACGGTTTTCTTGAAGAGTGAGGGCAGAGAGACAGGCATTCCGTAAAATGAGTTGTAATCCATATCCTTTTCTGTACCCTGAGATATATTTGTCAGTTAAGAACATGTTCTTCTGATTTCTCCCATTGAAAATATCTCCAGAAAAGGAAACATATGTCCATCCTGGGTCAATCCTTAGTATGAGCGGCCACCCTGTTTGCGTACTCCAAAATGCGTGAACAGGTTTCAATGTTTCAATATCTGTGCATTGCTTCTTGAATTTGATGCCAGCAAATATATGCCTTTTTGGTGAGTGATTGCGTGGAAGTGATGTTGTTTGAGTTAAATCTTGTCTCTTAGAGATTAAAAAGCGTCCTCAGAAGAACTTCATTGATTACGAATGCAGGAATAGAAATATTTCGTTGGCTATGCCAAGGGCAGATATGGATAAGTTGCACTTGTTAATGCTTGCGTATTTCCGTTCGAATACCAGTTCTTCAAATCTACATCTGGCCATTTACAACGGGGACAACCCCAGGGGATCCAATAACTTAGCATCCCATGCACTGAAGCCGTGCGCAAGGGCCTGTCTGTTTTCAGCGAGACTTAGTTTTGAACTGCCATGCTGAATGCGATCAGTGCCTATTATGAATGCATTCGATGATTCTTCGTAGCCATGTTCTGTTTTTTAGCTGAACTAATATTGGTTTCAATTGGACGATGCTCCAAAAAAGTTTCCTGGTTTCGGGCTGCCAACATCACTAGACAGAGGAGATAGGTAAAATGTTTTGTATTCGCCGTATCTCTGAAGCACCATGGCTCAAATAGAGAGAGGGATGGTAAATTCGCGGAAATGAGTGTTCATGAATTTGTTAGGAATTGGTAAGCCTGGGTTAAGGTCAATATTAAATCCGATTGCCTAAATAATCTTGCATAATGCTGTAAATACCTGTCTTTGGTCCATAGTTTCGTTTGTAAGTATTACATCCGGTGTCAGCTCATTCTTTAAAGCTTCAAGAATCTGAAATTTCGAGAGCCCTAATGATGAATCCAGTTGCTTATAGATACATTCAATGTTTCTTTTGCCACATGGGATACGACTCAGTTCCTGATCAATACGATCCCTTCCCTGGTCAGTAGACTTCATGCTTTTCTTTGCTGCAGAAGATTCTGAATCCATAACTCATGAACCTTGTCCGTTAACAACTTTTTCCATGAACTTGCAAGTGTTCAAAAATTTTGGAGGAGAAAACCAATTTCTCCAATGAATGTAACAAAAGAGAATAGTGTAAATTGAAAGACCGACTACATGCTGGGAAAGGACGAACACACCTCAAGTTGGGGAAGTTCGCTTGAATTCTTTCTTCTATACTGGTGGTGATACCAATTCTTTATTCCCAACTAGAAGTTAGATCTGTACTTATATACTGCAATTAGAGCATTGGACTTGATGCCCAAGTCGAATAATAATCTGAGAGTAAAGGAAAATCTCTAATTAAGTATCAAACCGAATTGAACAAAGCAAAGAAGTTACAGTCTTGAAGTAATTGGAGTTCAAGCATGACATGATAAACTTGTATTATAAATTGAAGGACAGCCGTCCTAATTCGTAACAAAAATGTTCCTGGAGTCAAAAAACTTCCGCTACCAGGACTTCTTGGCAGAGCTAATCAATGCTGAGTTATAGGCGAAGATTGAAATCGGTGTGGGATGTTTTGTAACCATTATCTCACATAGTATATTGGAGAGCCAAATAGTTTCCTTAGAAGCAGTGCGGAGCAAATATAATCTGCTTCACAGGGAGGCAGGGCGACACATCCGTTCTTTTTGTATCGCCTTAAGATAGGCCTTTGAGAAATCATGAAGACAAAGCTTTCGGTTGATTCGTGAGCAGAGCGACAGCCTGCCCAATCCGAGTCTCTTTAACCGATAATCGTAGCGGCGGAAGAGGTCCCGTTACAAATACCAAGATTCATGGTTCCCTTGAGTAGCAATACACTCGCTTCACTGCTTTCCAGTGACTCCAATGAGGCATTTTGCAGTGTTGCGAAAGTATTAACACTGCAGAGAGAATGTCTGGACGAGTTCATATCCTTAGATATATTATGTTCCAATTGCAGAGCGATACGGTGTCGTCGAAGGAAGTTCACTGTCGTTTTCATCGGTTTTTTCCCATCTGAAAGCACCATAGGAGTGTTTACGGGCTTTTTGTCACTTATTTTGAACTTTTTGAGTACTTCCTCGGTATAATATGCCTGAAAAAGGTGCAAGGTTCATTTTGCTTGGTGATGGATAACTTATATTCCCAGAAACTCTTTGACAGGACCAAGATCTTTCATCTTAAAGCGGTTCTTCAACACAGTTCAGATTCTTTCCAATACAGCTCTATTGGATCCCTCAATCAAGATATCATCGACCTATAGCACAATTATTGAAACTGAGTTACCATTTCTAGATACTTAAAGGCATAGTTCATGTGATTTGTTTTCGAATCAAATATTTGAGGGTAAAACTCGTGAATTTTGGCATACTATTGACGTGGGACCTGCGTCAAACCGTACAAGGCTTTAGAAGTCCGAAACTGTATCAGGATTGTTTCATCACGAAAGCCAGATCGGACTTCCATACATATACCTCTTCCTTCAAATCTCCGTTAACTAGGGCGATTACTACGTCCATTTGATCAACTTCGAGGTCGATTAATTTATCAAGCAAAGAAAATTGCCGAAAACATATAGAGAAACCGCAGGAGCATACGTGTCGTTGTGCAACAATCTAGGGACCTGTCTAAGTCCCTTAGCGACGATACGGACTTTTGTCCAACTTCCGGTCTCACGCGGAAACGTAGCGACAAGGAATTACGTGCATTCCTGGTTTCGGTGGGGCGCGTTTGAAAATTCCATTTTCTCGAATGGAGTCTTCCTTCTTCTTGATTCCAGACATCCATAAATCGATGTTCTCGGAGATATAGCGTCTCCGTGCGAGGACGAGATGCCGACGGAGGCCGATGCAATATCGGAAATAAGAAATACGTCTTCTCTGGGCTAGAAAATCCCCACCTATTTGGCTTCTTAGATACTTTAGATGAGGAACGAGGGATGACTTCGCAGAGTTCATTCTGAAGTGAAGGATGATTGTAATTTTCTGGGGACACGTCTACTAACTTCAGTATCTTTCCCCGAGGGTACTCTGTGGAAATTTCTTCGATTGAGGAATTGTCCTCAACTGGGAAAATTTCTTGTTCAAAATAATTTTCGAGATCTTCTGTAATACATTGAAATTCTGATATTCCAGACTCATTGAATATAATGTTTCGAGATATAACTATTTTCTGTGCCTCGATATCCCAAAGCTTTTATCCTTTACTTTTTAAGTAGTAACCCATCATAAGGGCCTCCTTTGACCTTGGATCCAGCTTTTTGAGGTCTTTTCTGGGGATTAAATACCTTCTTTGTGATCCAAATACTCGCAGATGCAATATATTTTGAATTTTCCCGTTCGGAAGGAAATTTGGGGTAGCCTTATCTGGTAGCGGGCTGGAGGTTACTGTTGAACAAGTTGAAGTCAGAAGTGGTCTAACTTCTGAATTTTAATTGATTCGAATCGAAGTACTACTATTTAAACTACTTCGGACTCACACTGCCGTCCACTACTTTACATCAACTCAGCATAAACGCAATGCATCATATTCTGTCCCGCCAGAAACTTCGCTCCCCTTGCATGATCTCGGAACTCGAGAAAGATCGAATCACACCACCACTTTTAGAGACCTAACAGACATCGCCCTAACCCTCGCACCATATTAGTGCGTTCACAGTCTTGCACACTCTCCCGCCAAATTCAACTTCCTCGCATCATTTTTGCTAACCTCACAAACCATCTTGCTGATTTCAGCAGTCCATTTTCCAGATTCACAAATGTTTCGACGCTGAGTCTTCGTACACGTCGACCTCATGCGTGGCGCGTGTCAGCTGTCCACTGTTTCCAACTTGCGAGTGCGTAAAACGGGTGTGTGGTCCACAGTCCACAATTTTTTTAAGTCACTGTAGGCAGTCTAAAAACCACACACGCACTCTTTAGTCGTACAACGGGCTCACTCGCCACTCATGCACACTGATCCCACTTGTAACACCGCGGCCAGAGAATTCATACTCATCACTGTGCAGAACTCCCAGTACTCATGATTCTAGGCCAATCAGAGGCCGTGATGTTTCAAGTCCCGAAATCCGGTCCATATGCGTGTGACCCGAAGTTATACTAGGAAAGATGAAATATTTCGGTGAGGCAGGCACACGTGTAGAAAGCGATACTTGACATAGTGGGATGACGTTGGTGGGATGCCCCGTCTGTGGCCGCCTTCAACTCACAGTTACTTGATTCGGAACAGAAACAGTGGTGGAGAGATCCACTGCCCAGAAGTTTTTGGGAAGACTCTTTTGATGCAACATTGAGCGGACAAGGTTGAGAATTGTACGATTCACTCTTTTAGCAACACCATTTTTGCTGAGGCGTGTGTGATAGGGTGAGCTGATGTTGAATACCTTTTGAGTCGAGGATATCCTTGAAAGCGAAAGATAGATACTCCCCGACATTGTCAAATCGCAAAGCTTTGAGGAGGAGATGCTCTTCTTCCGGCGCGGTATTTTTGTTATGACATTCATGAATGTGAATTCCCTCAGAGATCGATCATTATGTTTTTATGCGAGTGCCTTGTACTTTTTGAAACGTTCCAGAACCTTCAAATTGTGATTTAAAGTTTATACCGTCGTCCATTTGCACTAGTCGTCAATAAATGATACAAAAGACATTGCGCTGCCAAGCGAAGGAGTCTCGACAGGCCCCAAAACATCTTATTGAACTGACTTAAGGAGCTTTGTAGAGCTAGTATCCCTTGTCTTAGGTATCGGGGCAAGATGCGACTTGTCGAGGATGCAACAACCGCAAGAGTCATTCTCGTTCGAGTCTTTGAGCTTAATTTCCTATGAGGCCCCATTTCTGCCCAATGAATAGATCGCACTGGTTTTGACGTTTGCAAGCCGTTCATGCCACGTTGAAACGGACGTAATCAGGAACACCTCTGAAGCAGCAGTCATTGATGAGTCTTGGGCCATTTCCAGTGTATATAAACCTTTAAAAAGTGTTCCAGTGGCAAGGGTAGAGCCGTTTTACTACTGACGAGAGAAACTCCCTTGCGATTGAAATGAAATTTGATACCTCGATCTGCCATGGAAGATACTGAAAGCAATTGATAGCGCAAGCTCGGGACTTGCAGAAAGTTCTTCAGCATTCATTTGATTGTCGCGCCACTCCGTTGAAGATTTAGTATTGCATCACCAGATCCTTCAATGCGCGCTGAAAAGTCAGCTCTCAAATCCAATGTTGAAGGGAATGAAGGGAGATTGTACGTGGTGAAAGCTGAGCGATCATGCGTCACATGCGAAGTGCATCCCGAATCATAACTCAATCATTCGAAATTGAGATTGATTTACCAATGGTCTGTAGTGCAACATTCGTCTTTTCGGAGAGATTGACGGGACAGCTGGAACTCTCGATACCACCGCCACCCGGAACAGATACTTTTTTAACGTAAAGAGAATTATTCGAGTGAGCCAATTTAATATCTTCAGAGATGCTCAGTGGACATACAAAGTCCTTGATTTCTTCGTCAATAACACTTTCCTGTGAAGCTACAGGTCCCTTTCTGCCAACGCGGGCCTTATCTAGACGATCCCGAGGAGGATGGCCGACCGGAGCGAGGTGGGGGCACTTTTTGAAACAGCGACTGCTGTAACGACGTTTTCCGCATTGTATACAAATTTCTGTTGAGTGATCTCGCTTGAATTTCGGACGTTCTTTTACTACAGGTGCTGCAGACTCCGAGGCTTTCAGGGCATCATGGTCACGTTGAGCATGACGTTGTTCCTCTTGATGGCATCGCCTCTGGACGAATTCGAACAAAATTTTTTCGTCATCAATGTGAGTAGAATCGAGTGCTGAGAAGAGAATGTCAAAGCGATCAGAGAGTCTTTTTATAAAGGGCATGCCCATCTCACTATCTTTGACCTTGACCCACATTGCCTTCAGAGCGGCTGCGAGCTGACGAAATCTAGCGGAAAATGGAAGTAACTTCTCTTTTTCTTTCATCTTTGCAGTTAAAAAGCGACGACATGCAGCTAACTTTTTTAAAAGAGAGTTTTTTCAAAAAGATCACGAATGAAAGACCACACGACTTTGGCAGTGCTGGCATGTTGTAACTGCTCGAGATGTGTATCAGAGAGAGCCAGTCCGATAAAGGCGCGTGTTTTGCAGTCTATCTTTTATCATGAGGGGTATGCTGCTGAAGAAGTCTCTGGCAGGTGTTCTGTGAGGTTTTTCATCAACTTCTCTTAATGAGAGTAATAGCTGAATTCGGGATTTCCAGACGTCAAAGTTATCATAGCGAAGCATTTCGAGACTTTCGATACGAAGTCAAGAGGAATCCATGATTTAATGCAGTACAGTGATTGGAAACTGTGATAAATCAAAGAAGTCTCACAGTGATCCCAGAAGCGGTTTACTTATTTCTACGCTTCAAGTGTTTGTCGCGGTCGTGCCTTATGTGGAACAGGCGATTTCATCAGACACAGAGAGTATTGGATTTTCTCCTCTCGGAGCGGTTTCGACACTTATTACCCTCTCTGTGCTGCTCGATCTGCTTTGGTCCGGACACCTTCGGCTGAAAAAGATCGCAAACGCGGAAGGAATCCTTCAGCTTGCAGAGAGTGACAGGGAATGAAGATCGAGAAATAGGAGCGAGGGGAAGAGGAGCCGGAAAGACTAGTTCGACGGATATAGGAGTCGGAACACTTTCAGATGGAGGAGCATATGCAGAAGGGGGGCAGTAGGAGACAGAGGAGACTGAGAAGGATGTACCAGCTCTTCTTGACTTTATGTTATGAACTGCGAATCGATAACCTATGTACCATTTCCAATCTGTTGGTTAGGCGCGTTCCCCAGAACACACGGGAAGTAAATGTCTTATATAATGACGACTGGTACGCGCCATCAAGAAGGTCCGCAAGCCGTTACTTGTTTGCTCCAATGAACGTACCGAAGGAAAACTTCTCGACAGTGACTCAGTTCAGCAGATTGCACCGTCAGTTATTACATCCAAGCGTCTCTAAACTTTCCAATCTCATCAACCGCGCCAGACCAGAAGGAGCCGTGCCGGAGACACTTGCAACTTTGAAAGATAATTCAAAGCGCCGCGACAGTTGCCATCGAATTCAGCGCGCGCTCAACCGTTTCCACGTTACACTTTGAGCACCTCCGCTTCAACGAAAGGATTATACTTGATATCATGTATACCAATGTTGATCCTATCTTGCACATCGTTGATGAGGCCACGCGTCTTGCGTCCGCGAGATTCCTACCATCTGTATCAACAGAATCCATTGGGACGAACCTCCTCGAATGCTGGGCTACAGAGTATATAGGCCTGATTCACTGAATCCTCACTGATTAGGGATCACGACTTGGCCCAAATTTCATTCATTTGGCCCGTGTCGCCGATTTAAAAGTAAGAAATACTGGTGCGGAGGCTTACTTTAGCCTAGGAATCGTAGAAAGATATCATGAACTCGCAATAACATTCAGGAACATCATGATCTAACAACCTGATGCAGAAAAGGATTCAGCGCTTGCTTTTTTCGTCAAGAAAAAAGATGAAAAACACGCTTGGTCCGAAAGTACTTGTACCTTCCGCCCTTTTTATGGAGATTACCCACAGATTTCGACAGTATCTGAGCCAAGACCAATCCGTTCTACTTTATAAGAACTGGCTCAACTCGCCTTCATTGCCCGCAAGGAGATGGAGAGAAAAATGTCTAGACTAAAGCCCAAGCGTGCCCCTTACTACGCAATTCCTCCAGCTATCAATCTCACGTACGTATCACCCCGTTGACAAGGTACTCGTGTATGGAGAAAAGTCTTTGCGAACATGAGAGGGGAATGAATCGGCCTTTATGAAGTTTAAGCAATAGACTACGACAAGAAGCTGGTCTTGGTGCGCGAATCTCAACAGAGCCGGCCGCAACCATTCCGGTTAGCGCAAATGAAGCCCTACATGTCTCCCACAGATCAGTCTCATTCCTTCCCCTGCGACCTTGAGCGCGTAATCCACACTTTCGTGACTCCAGAGGATGATCTCATATTCTGTACGGAAACACTTGATCCTAGGGATGACCTTGAGTAAAGTCCTGAAATGAATAAGACAATTCGCGAAGAAATTAAAGGCCTCCTCCCGCGAGAAACTTTCAAGTTTATATTGAAAGAATATATCCCAAAAAACGGAAACGTACTCCCGAGTAGATTCATCCTTTCCATTAAGTCGACCTTGGACGAGAAAACGAAGTAAAAGGCACAGCTTTTGATCGGAGGCCATAGGGATAAATGCAAGAAAATGATGGTTCACGTATTGACCACCGTACAGCCCGCATCCATACATCTTCTCCTCGCAATAGCGCAAATGTTTGGATTCAAAACTTGAACAGCAAACATTACCACCCTGAGCATACCTTCAATCTAGCGAGCCTCTCTGTATGGATGCATTCATCAAGGACCCTGCAGCAGATTTTGAGCTGATACCTGAGCAGTGCTTCATTTTGCTCCTTCCATTTTATGATCTGAGTGATTTAGGTGACTTATGGCATGTCACAATAGACCGAAATCACCAAGAGGACCTTGGGATGACACCGTTTTGAGTCGATCCTGTTAGTGTAATTACTTTCTGTCGCCTCTGTTGACAGCTTACAGCTAGTAAAGAGGCTTACAGACGTCTGTTAGTGCAGTTTTCTGTACAACCTAGAACTTGACCGTTACGCTTTTGCACTGTCCAGTACTGTAAGCTTGAGCTGATCTTCTTTAGATCAGCTCAAGCAGGTTTAGGGTCAGCCTCCCACCGTCGCTTACATCGCTTCTGGAAACTTCCTTCTATCGTCCGGAAGCACCAGTCGACTCGCTTCGAGGTCTATATAAGTCCCGGTATCCCTCCATACTCTGTCTGAGTAAAGTCTCTCCTCACCTTATCTCCTCTTAACTCTCTTCCATGGTCCCTCACTTCTCTCTCTCACTATCTCTTTCAGTCCTCTTCTCTCATTCACGCATTATCCTGCGATGCCCTTAGAGTCACATTTATTGGCACGAGTCCAGTGAGGATGGCCACACTTGTAACATTCTTTTCAGCGGTTGCGATTTTCATGGACATTTTGGGGGTGAAAGCTAGACTTTGATGGATTCAGTCTTGAATTTGGTCGACCAATGTAGCGAGGATCGCGTACATATGGAATATGGTTGGTCTCAAACCCTCCTTGTCCATCGACTAAACCTGTAAACTGAAGGCGATTTCTCTTGCCTTCTTCCTGGGCAAGCATCTGAATTTAGCAGTGACGCTGGAGAGACTTGTGAAGAGAGGTGACGAAATTGATAAACCTAAGACCATTGGTGATGACGTTCTTGACAGATGAATCGGATCTATGCAAAAATCCCGAAGCGGTGATAGCCTGAATGTCTCGGGGCACTGCTGGGATGTAAGTCTTTCAGAGACATCGGCTATCCCTTTTGAATTCTTAAAATTAACGAATAAAAAGAGTTTCTGATGTTTCCATTACGCGTTGTCTCCGCGCATCACTGCTTTGTTCGTTGCGGATAACCTTATCTTTAGAGTTCTAGGCCATTTTTGATGTTTACTTGTTGAAATATAACTTGCGGGTGGGACCATCAATGATGTACAACATGTTATTAGCCTTTCGTCTGTCAGAGTAACTTTTTCGCTCCGTTTAAATTTCGAAAAGCTTCAAAGTATCTTTGAAATCGAGCTCGATATTTCCATTGAATGTTTTCTCTTCGAACAGACTCTTAATGAACATTGCCTTACAGTGGTCGTCTCCATTGGGCGTACAGGAGCTGTTATCGGAACCTACCGGGTTCACCGGAGGAGTTGATGGATTTTCAGACGGAGAATTCGGCTTATTTGTTAAGATACAGGGCGGCGTGTGTGATCTGGAGACGTTGAACGGATCCATAAACAGTAATTTTTTCATGCATTGAACAATTTGACGGCTTACCCCTAAGTCGCATCCAAGAAAATTTGCCATCCATATGTGCATCATTATTCGCAAATCGGTCATTTCCGCAGAAGATCCAATGCTTTCGTCCACATATTGTTCTGGTAAGTGTTCGAATGAGAGCAGCTTCGCCAAGTCTTACATGACATGGAGAGCGAGCAAGGGCTGCTGAAAAAACAGCAGCCCTTGCTCGCTCTCCATCCCTGTTGAAGATATACTTTGGCGGTGGCAGAAGTTCAGCAAGATTGTTTCGAACTTCTTCAAGATCCGATACTTCGAACGACGACGTGGCGGAGTCGGGGCTTTATCTTCAGGAACGTAGAATTCCAACGTAGATTTAGCGGCGTCGAGAAGCATCTTCGATGAAGGATACTGAATTGACGACGTCTTGATTTTCTTGAGGATCTTGTCGGCCTTTGACTTGAACGCTGTGCGAGTAATTGGTGCCATGGCGTGGGACTCGGTTGTTCAACAAAAAAAAGAGAAGAGCGTATCTTGAATGGAGGAGCGTAAGGAAACGAGCTCCAAATCCGGATTGTTGAGTAAACCGGTTCTTACGCAGGGTGACGAACTGATGTACAATCAACAGTTTTATAAACAACGCAGGTTTCGTGAAGGCAAGAAGATCGGTTAGAGTTAATTGGAATTTGCCAACGCAGTACGCGCTGGTGAAAGCAACGGACGATGTCGTCTACTGTTCTTAACTTCTCAATATAATAATCCTACCGAGGGAGGAAATCAAGAACTTTGGGAGAGGCACTATCACTAAATACAATATCCGTGAGAACGCGGCAGGAGCCGCAGATCGACTGCGACGACGGCATGGCAAGCACTTACAGTACTATACTGTAAAGCGACATCTATATACCAATCATAGGCGCTCTACAGTATAGTAGTGCCTACAGTACTGTTACTGAATGGTGACTTCGACATATCGAGCAATTAATCTCTACACAGTTTATTGCGATACCGATTCGTGATGTACCGCAGGAAACAGATAAAATTATCCCACGTCTGTGATCAACCAGATCAGCAAGCATGAATTTGGTCAACAGCGATATCCAGCTCCCACTTCTGGGTTCCTCGTCGGTCCATGCCTCTCCCTTTTCGCACTTTCTCTCTCAAATTCAATTCTCTTTTTAACAAGAAACACCATCATTTTAGTTTTTATTTCAAAGCAAAGGAAACGGCATACATACGTTTTGGCGTCTCTCATTTCTCGAAAATAAATCCGTCTCCTCTTTATCAAGATAGCGCAAAAGGTCCCTCATATTTCTTCAACAAGATCCGAAAAAAATATCTCAAAACAAATTTCGACGTCCTGTAATCTTCGCAAGGGAAATGGGCGTAGGAAAGGGATGGAAATCGGAGGATAGCGTGGCAGCGTGCAGGTCATATGTCGCTGCATCATAGGATCCCTCGTCTGGCTCCGGGGAAGAGAAGGACTTGTTCCTATCCCAAGTTCTTCATGCTTAGAACTCCTTCATGACGGATGTGAAACGGCTGAATCCAGCCATTATGTACCCGGTAGGCACGATGTGAAGCAGTGAAATTTGAGGGAATTATGGGAGTGATTAAAAAGAATGGGATAGACCGGATATATCTTCCAAGAGTAAAACACCCAAACCTTTTTCCCCTTTATTGAAAAGAATAACCCTACTGGCTCCCAAACGGAAGAAGATATATTCGCCTGCAACTGCAGTGTGCAACGGCGATGCCAATATATGCCACATGTGCACTTCTCTGCGAGACCCGGGTATAGACGTCGGTCCTGAGTTTTATTTCCGAGACTTTCTGCAGAACTACACATTCCTGCTCTTTGATACTAGGTTCCAAGGAGCAAGTAGAGTCAGTTGATGAGGCTGATGCAGTTGCTCGTGTCAACAGCTCTGTTATCACATGCAATGGTAATGGCGGGAAAACAGCTCCGATTCTCAATCAAACCATGTCGGGAATTTAGTTTTATCGGAAGTTTATCCAGCAAAAGAACGACCGGTTGGACTAAAGCGCTATCAAGAGCTTCCGAAGAATGTTGATGCTTTGAAGAGAGGAGCAGAGGCTATCGAAAAATTAAAAAGCATCTGCAAAACGATTAAAGGAAACCCAGGATCTTGTTCAAGTCGAACGAGATACATATGTGCTCAACTTGTTCTCTATTCCTGGCACAGGCCCCAATCTGAAACATCGTTATATGAGCATTGCTCAAACCAAGGCATTGAAAACCCTGGAAAGAAATGGTACTGCTTCTGGTAGAGCTGCGCCATCCACTTACCGCAACCCTGTGCTACTGTCTGGAACTACTGCTGTGCATACACCTCAGGAGCTGCAGACACCTCGCTTACTACCCAAGGAATGGCGTAATTACACCGTCATTCCACACATCCATTCCAACCAAGACGATAACAGAGACTTTGATCCTGTATCCAACGGTTTATCGGCAATTCTGAACTACAGTTTTGTATGTGTTGTTCAGATGTTACAATTAAACTTCTGCCTTTTCAAGGACCACAGGCATCAATTCTCGATTGCATATAAACAATAACTTCCTATGTACTTATTAGGTCGCTTCACTGAGACCTAACTATTACCATGCTGGTTCCATTGGTGGTTGATTGGATCATTTGAAATATGCCTATTCAATTCCCGTGCTTTGACTTCATCTGGGATTTCATTTTGGTTTATCCCTAGCACTGAACCGGTGCTGTTTAAAAGCACAATAAAAATATCAGTGTCGTCATCAAGTTCACTTTAGAAGGAGGAGAATAACCCAGATCCTTCACTACTATAGTGATGCATTCGTACTTAAACATTCATAATGTGAAGCACAATAGCTACTTTCGCAATCGTTGCCATTATCGTTACGTTCAACAGTTTACTTGAGACAAAGGGCATTTTAAACCTGTGAAAAGGAACACTGAAAACCCGCTCAAGACATTTCTGCACCCCTTCCTGTCTTCTACAGAACGCTTCGCTCTTTCTGTTCACCGGGTTACTCAAAGTGTTGACAAAGATCTTCCAAGGGGTAGATCCCGTCTGTTAGGTAATACAAGAAATTAAATCCCTTACCGTCCATTGTATGGCTCGGGAAAACCAGAGGAAACGTAGCACTAGGCATCACCCTAAATTGGTCGCTGACCTCTAAAATGTTAAGGTCATTAAATGCTCCAGGTATTCCAAACTGAATCGACGAGACCCATAAATCCAATCAGCAAATAAACTCGATTCGAATGCTAGGTGAACCATTTTCTCACTCATTATTCCTTGCAAAGCCTTCGGGCACTCAATGCACCCTGGAAGGCCGACAGTGGCAAACTATCTTTCAATGCGCTCCAAATCCTCGTGATTTGGAGCCCTTAGGTATCTACCTCCGGATCATTCTGTCACAGCTTTACAAAATGCTTGCACGCATTGTGACGCCGTAATTTCACAAACATCAAACATTTCATCAAAAAGGTCCGCACGTAGTGCATGCGCGAGCGATCGAAGTTCAATTATTACTTTTAGAAGCGGGGATATTTCAATACCAGTCGCGTCTGGCCTCATCCCCCTGCGTAGATACTCCGATCGAGCTACAACAGCTGTGTATAATCGATTAAAGACAGGATTAGGCACTGAGTTTTCTATTCGACACAGATGTTCGACATTTGGAGGACGATTTTGTTAGCGGTTTTGATTTGGGGTGCAACCCTGGGCATGCCGCACAAACGATGTGATGTTGATTCTGGACACAGCGGGGGGTTTGCAAAAAACAGGAGCTGAAGTCATCCACATGGCGGGAGGCGATCTCTTGTATACAGCAGTGGCGGAGTTGGTTGCACAACAGCAAGGTGTTTATCGCTTGCACAAAGCGGCGAGTTGTGGTTGCAAACGGCGGGGGCTGTACTTGCAAACGGCTGGGGATTTGATTTCAAACAGCGGGGGAAATGACTACAAATTCAATAGGAACGATTGCCCACAATTTGGGAGGGGTGTTGCACACGGCGTGGGTGTGATCGCTTGCACACAGCTGGGAGTTGTGATTAAATACAACGCGAGTTTGTGGTTGCAAACAGCAGGGTGATGTGGTGGCACACGGCGTGGGTTGATTATGGCACAATACCCACAGAGGGAAGGGAACATTCAAATACAGCAAACTTCGGAGGTGCCTTGAATAAAAACCAGGCGGAAGCCAAGGGGCATGGATGTACGCTAACAGTGCTAAGGATGAATTTTATTGGGTGAGAATGTTGCGATGATTTCTGAATGGAGTTGTGAGAATTTGTTTTGCGGATGGACAGAGGCAGCGGGCACACTCCAGATGAAGAACATATATGGGGATTTATTGGGATGAGAAGTCCCCCCGGGGGACTGGGAAGACTCGTTGAGAATGCGTAGAGGGTGGGTGGGGATGCAATCAGGACGGGTGCGCGGGTACAAGAGGTGCAGGGACGATGAGAGGAGATCGTCCAGATTGGGGTCGAGTGAAGGAGAGATGTGCAAAGACAGAAGTGACTCACCGATTCGTAGGACTCTACATGAGTGGGCTACCTGCGTGGTCCAAACGAAGATGCTTAACTCCAGCATTCGATCGCGATGGAGTTTTTTAGAGCCCCAATAGAATCACTACACTTTTCCCTCAATTGGATTTGGATCGGGCAACAGGTAAGGTTGTTCTGAGGAATAGCGATTGGTAGTGACGCCGTGGTGGAGCAATATAACAAAGGAATCACCAACGCGACGCACGCAAGTATTCTATATTAATAGTATAATGGCGACTGTGTGAATGCGAAAGCGGAGGAAGCACGCCTCTGTCTTGTGGCGATCAACCGGACGGTTAAATAGCATACTGTAGAGACTCAACCTTCAAGATAATGTTAATCTTCTAAAGCTATTTATCCCAAATATCAGTACTGTACAGTGACGACTGATGCCAATGGGCACCCACCCCTGAGCAAATCCCGCCATAACGGTACAGCGGAATAAACAAACTGCCCAATAGGCTTTTCTAGTCCCAAAACAGTGGTAAAAGGGAATTTATAAGTACATTTTTATGTCTCCAGAGCGTGACTTCCTGAATTCTAAAATATAGGGGAATTGTTGCCGTAGGGCACCCTTGCTTTACTGACATATCCGAGCCACGCGGGAATTTCTAGTAGTCAAATCAGCCTCAATGATCCTCAATCACATTGAAACGACGCTTATGAAAAGACTGGAGCAGTCCCTGAACGGCTTTATCACAGATGGAGTTCTGACTTTCCATAACACAGGTATATAAGTTTGAAACTCTCGAAAATTGGCAGATCTCGGCAAAGATCGCCCCCAGACAATAGTTCCCCTAGTTCATCAATCAAATTAGGCCTTTTAGTGTCACTTTCCACTTCATAACTCGAGTAACTTGCGAAGAAAACCACTCTTTGGTCAAACTAGATGACTGGGCGGAAGAACTATCCTGTTGAAAACCCAATTAATAGACAAATGATTTTCATGATATGCTAGCAGCTTTTCCAGCATCTCCGCGTACTCCTGTCATTTCAAAACGCACTTATCTTGCACTTAGTCCTTTCATAACCACAAGGTCCCCTAACCAGTACTCCATTCAAAACATGCTGACACTTTGAAAGCAACATCTTACTCGTTTAATCGTGCCAGAAGCACTTCAAAACATCCGGTAAAACGCGATTAAATCAATCTTGATTGCTAAATACGACGAAGTTCCACCACTGCACACTTTCGCGTAGTACAATCGGTCAATTTTAAGCTGTTTCGTCAGAGGTAGTTTCAGTTTAAATTTCCTGTAGAGAAGATTAACATTGTCTGTGAGTTATTCTCTCGTCCAGGAGCCTGATATGGGTAGTTTCAGCTTATCTCTTAACGACCTGGCGAAATTTAAAGAGTTGAAAAAGGTCCGCGCTAGCCTTCTTTCATCACTGACGGGCATTTTCCGGCTATTTCCACGTTTTCGCGGATTAAACGCTCTCAAGATCTTAACGGTAAGCTCTAATAACATTTTGGGACCATTACAGCTGCTTATCGATAGTACGTAGGACTTTTTCGGTATTTTGAGGTACGGAGGCCTTTCATCGTTCGCTGGGCGTCAATTAAGGTCCTTTGCACATTTTTCCAGCTCGATAGTGTCGTAGGGAGGATAAAATGGTTACTAGGTGCGCAATACCTTCGCTTAGAACGCACTGAACTCGAGATAACTATAGGTTTTGAGTAAGTATCTTATGGAATCAATTGCTCCATTCTTTAATTCAATATTTCGGTCTAAATATCCTCTTTATACTTCTATTGAACAAATGAAACAAAGAGTGGGGAATGAGAAAACCGAAGTGTGTTCCACCAGTCTGGCTTTTGGGACATGCTGCGCCTTAATCCTTTAAGCGATAGTCCGACTTTGCAGCTATAGAACTCTTTTCTACTTAATCACTTCAGGGATAGGCGGTGGGATAATGGAATGCTTTTGGGATGCAACGGTGCGGGAAGCTTTGGTTGAGGGTAGCTTTATCTAGAAGGAGGTCGTTGGGTTGGGCAAATTGCAGTATGGGTCTGCTGCCTTGCAAAAGGAGTAGTGGCCCATACAGAGGAAGAAGGAAGAAAAAAGAAGTTTAATGCATTCAGTATCAGCAGATGATGAAGATCCGAGCTCCAGCTGGTAATAAAGTGGAAACAGAATGGTGAATGAGGCCTCCCGTTTGTAACGTTTCTTGGAATGCATGAATGGAAGGACAGCTGTCTCATTATACGTTGGAATACCAGTCGATAGGAGTTCATTTCTCGTTTCAAAGTGTTTCCGGGAAATTATAGATAAGGGTTAGAAAGGCTGAAACATACATGTACTTGGCCTGCTAGTTGATGGTGATTGGTGATTCACTTTTCAACTTTTCAGTTTTTTGAGTTTCAAAAAGACATAAAACGCCCCTCAGAGGGGGTTGTGTCGCTGTCGTATGGCATCAGTCGCTACTGTGCTGTACAGTACTTTATATCCCTAATGCTGACACTGATCGATATAATGATCAAAAGCAATTTTTGGTATTTTAGAGCTGGAACCCCTAATGATCCATATATTGATCACCAGGGCTGTAATCTAGGCCAAATTTGAGGGACTGTAGCATGTTTTAGAGAGATTGGATCAAGAATCCTTTTGCATCAATGTAATGAAAAGCTCGTCCAGAGAACGGCGACTGTTCAATCTTGGAAATCGGCGGAGTGGTTCCAGAGATGTGCCACACCCCACCTCCACCCACACTGGCATGCAGCCACCTCCACCTTAAGTTGAAAACATCCCTCCACCCACAGCAGCATGCAGCCACCTCCATCTTATGCCACCTCACGAGTTGAGGATCCCACACCTCCTCCAAGACCCTGTAATCCAACTGGGCAAGCTCTGGCGCCCAAAAACTCCGCGGCCAAAAAAAATCAAGATCCGCGTAGCAGCGTCAACACTTGGGTCTTCTTCCACACTTGCTTCAACTGATCTGATCTTTTGCAATGTGGGAGATGCTGACTTTCGGAAATACATTCCGAAAGAGCATATAAGACAAGTTTTACATCAGCTGCTTGTTCTGGGCGTTGGTTTAAGTATTACGTCTGTTTTGCAGAGACCAGTATTCTCTACATTGTTCTATTTCGATGCCCTTTGGCCGTCTTGCAAGCATGCCATACTGCTTTGACTACAACTGTTTCCGGTGTTGTGCAATGAGCTCACGTAGAGGATCCCTTAATACCAGTCTACATCACGTCGGAACAAGCTGAGACTATCAAGACAAAGCTGTCGTTCTGGAAGAATCTTGACAATCATATTAGAGAAAAAGGCCCTTTTGTTCCGCTCAAGCTATTTAAACACGCGGCGCAGAGTTTCTATTCTAAAACGAAGGGGGTGTCGACGGCGCTAGCAAATGAGGTCTAATCTAAGATCCCAATCTCCCACTTCCAATTGGAACAGAGGTTGGTGTCTCAAACGATCAAGACAGTGGTGATAAATGCGTTTGTAGTCTGCGCATGTATGAGAGACGAGACTTACTAAAATCAACTAATTTTTTTATATCGTTGGATGGCTACCGCGACTCGTTAAAAAAGGTTCAAGCGACAAACAATTCATGTTGATGTATCGCAGGAGCTTCTCAGGTACGCTGCTACTTTGCTCCGTAGAGAAGAACAAATTCGTGAAGAACAAGGAAGTATGGCAGGTAATGAAGGCACAATTGCACACTCTGGTGCTGTGTCTAGGCAAGAGGTGAAACGGTTGGTTCATCTTGCCCACGCCCGCAAGAACAAACGTCTTGTCTTTTTAATAGCTCAGATGGTCAATTCTGAGAAAGTTAGTTCTAGGTCATGAACCAAGACGCGGAAAGGCTCTTTACTGTGCGCTTTGTGGGCAGAAGCCCCCCTCCGACACGAGGACATCGGTCTTCATATTCCTGTTCTTTATGTGGCACAAGCTTATGTCTTAGAGTTCACACAGGGCTGAGGCGCGCATGCTGGGTTATTTGGCATAGCCACAAGGAGCAAGTTTTGTGATCTACTCCACACTATCCGAGCAACAGTAGAAGTAGTAGGAGAAGCACAAAAAGCTCTCACTTCTGGTAGCAGTCAAGCTTCCAGAGGTGTTTTCGGGACGGGGCTGTATTGCAAACTCTACAAAATATTTCTAATGGTGAGGAAAATGGCTCTAGTGCTGGTGGAAAATGAAGGGAAATGCAGGGATGAAGCAAGGGAAAACGGTGACGAAGGTGTAGATCCACCGCAACCTCTACCGCAACCACAGCAACCTCCACCACAACCGCCTTTGGGCAGGTATACACAAAGGCCTACGAGGAAGGCTAAGCGGCTCCGGCCTGTAACAAGTGGAGCTCAACGAGGGCCCACACTTAAGAAGAGACAAAGGGGAGGGCTGTAGACCTTTAAAGATGCATAGTATAGACGCTAGACAGGTTAGAGTAAAGAACCCTACTGATCGATATAGTGATCAAAGGGCCTTTTCTTGCTTTCTTCAACCCTCTTTTGAACCCCAAATTCAAGGGTTTACTGCGTCAGTAATAGCCCACCTCGTGCGGTCAAACTCGGTGGGCAGGCAGGGGACAACGGGGGAAATTTTTGGGTTATTTTAATGCATGGAAGATGTGGTCGGTTATATCCACGCGGCTAATGCGTTATGCGGGATAAGTCGTCGCTGATGGGTAACACTACAGTACATGACCTTCCTTACAGGGCCGGCTCAATGCCTGCGAGCAGGCATGCCGCGTTGGACATGACGGCCGCAGCAGCGTGCCTTTGGGTAAGCACCGCTCTAACCATCCCATAGGTCTCCATCGCTCGAACGGCCACGTTCCGCGCGACAACGGTTAGCACCGCGTACGCGTCTGGGTGCCAGCCTCCAAGGGTGGATATTGGGATAGGCACAAGCCTCCCTCTAATAGCAGTCGCGAGCAGTGGTTCATACCTTCTACGTTTGGCGGAGATGGCTGCGTTGAGGGAGGTGAGTGGGTTGAAAGTACGCACTCTCCTATTGGCGGGTGCAAGAGGATTGACGAACGTGACGTCAAAAAAGTCCGTTCCTCCGTTGCTGCCATTGCGTCGATATCCGGCCTTGTGCGGTGATGCGACTGTTGCCGCTCGATAGCCGGATGACGGGCTGCCTTCTGGAGGTCTTGGGCGAGGAGGACGACTTGGCGGTCGTGTCATCGGGTGCGGTGCGCACCATGCAGGCAGTGCATGAGGTGATCCCCTTGGCAGTCGAGGACCTCAGGGCAGTTTGGGCGTAGGCACGGCATGTCTGGGGCGAAGAGCGGGACTTGGAGGTAGTGCTGGAGCCACACTGAGAACTCACGGGCGTCAATATTGGTCTTGAGACCGGGGCACGGAGCACAATAGGCCCATTCCTTTGCGCCGGGAAGGCCATAGAAGCCCGGAAAGCTTGCCTTCTGTACATGTGTTTCATCAACTTAGAATGGACAAGAGTCCACGTGCGCCGACTAACGAACGGTCATATTTTACTGAGCGATATAGTGATCATAAAATTTCGGCATTAGGGATATTACAGTACTGTACTGTTTCAGTACAGTAGATACAGTACAAAGATTTCCACCCTTCGCTTTGTACCGCATGCAATATTGAAGTTTGAGAGAGATGATTTAATCATTACTTGCGCTCTTGGCATCCCAAAGGTGCCATTAGACGGCGGTGACAAATATAAGAATTATGCATAAAATTTTGCATACTGGCCAGCAACCAAGCATTCAATAACAGTACAAGTGCAAAAATAAAACGGTATCAATGCTTGATCTAAGAGACCGAAAGACACAGGGCTGTTCGTTATCGTCATGGCGCATCTTTTGCAGCAATGTCCCCCGCATATATCCGCTTCAGTCCCTCCGCTCATTTTCGTATTTTCCCTTCTCTTCTATCACACCACCGAGCTGCTCTTCGTCCGATTTTACAACCCAGATGCCCTATCCTTTTCCTCTCTCCTTCTATCTCCTCCATATCTTTCCGCTCTCTTCTGCTCCTTTCTCGAGCATTTCTTCCTCCGCTCCTACAAGCACTTCATCCTGATCTACACCCTTCCGCCAGCCATCTTACTGCTTCTCATCGGCCACTCCCTTCGCCTCTCGGCCTGGATCACCGCCACCTCAAATTTTTCCCATCTAATCCAACAAGACCCCACCCGCTCCCATGTCCTCGTCAAGCACGGCGTCTACCGATGGTCTCGACATCCCGCCTACCTAGGCTGGTTTCTCTGGGCCATCGCCACTCAGCTGGTAATGGCAAACCCCTGTTGCCTCATTGGCTATTCCGTCGTCAGCTGGCGCTTTTTCAATGAACGCATTCGCGTCGAAGAGTATTGGTTGGAACACATCTTTGGAGAAGAGTACCGACACTATCGTCGGAAAACCCCAACCCGTATCCCCTTCATCAAGTGATATATCCAGCTCACCGCTCCTACGCCCTCAATTTTCAGCCGAATCTTGCCCGCATTATGCAAAGCTGTTTGGCAATCGGCCTCGCATCTTTCTCTATCATCCAACAGGCTTGTCGCTTTTCCGTCACGATGCCCCAGGATCGCATTCCGCATTCATCATCAGTCAGTTACTTTGTTATGTCCAAGTAATTGGCATATGCCTATGGGTCATTGAACACTACTCCATCTGCTCTTACGTTTGAAACTCACAATCTCCTATCATCCGCCAACTGACCCGCCACTCTGATATCAGTGTAGCCCTTTGGTTTTCGTGCCTCTCAGCCACATTGACCTGCAACGACCCTGTCATGTCAAGAAATGGGGGTGAAAGCAATCGAGGCACTTGGAGGCCAACCTTCCTGGTCGCTTGCGACGACCTCAGAGACCTGCGTGTTTCAATCTTTCCAGAGATGCCTTCCACTTCACTTGCGATGAGTACCTGAAAGAATTACCATGACCTGCATCAGCGACAGATTTTTGAAACTACTCCAACCAAAGAAGCCAAACTAAATATCAATCTCACTGCACCTAGCCTTACCGCCACTCCGTACCTTTGGCTAACGCACGTGTTTCCTGTCACTTCATCCCAGCGGGCGCACAAGTCTCCGCAGGTTTCCATCCGTGATGCCCGTTGTACGAACAGGTCCTTCAGAACAGGACCCTACTGCTTCCCTTCTCACATCGCCAGAATACCCATCAACGCTTTAGTTTCCCCTGATGAGGTACCAACAGTTTCCTTCCAACAGTGGCAATCGGTTTGTCTGCCGATGGCTTCAAGCTGCTCCGCCTTCCTCTCCGGGCCTTCTACTCTATCTGAGCTTTCAGGATTACGACGCTTTCCATTGAGTTTTCATCCGTTACCACACCTCCTTCTAACACTAATGGTGAACAAGAGCGGTCACGTGTCCGGTCTGATAACGGACAGATTAGAAAGTCCTCATCTCGAAGGACAGGAGAAAGGTTAATTCTTTGGCACGGGCCATGGATTCCACCAATCGCGCTCGAGAGACACTGATGTGTATGCCTGGTGACGGTCCCAACGAAGAGGAGCCCAAATTGACCATCCCCAAGTGGTGGGTCAGTGCTCAATAGGTACATTGCGCACCATAGTCGTCCATCGTCGGGCCTAGAGCTGAGCATGTTCAAGATTGCCATCGGTTTTCATGACCTTCCTGTACGTCATGGATGTTTGCTACGGCAAGGTCACTGTTTCCTTCAAGTTATATCTGGTGGGAATGATGCCGAGGAACTAATGAAGTTGGATTGCCAGGTTACTGGGGTGAAGGCGATGAATAGATGAGGGTGAGCTTGGTCGAGCTCTGAATAACAGCTTCGGAGATTAAGGGGCCAGTCGGTGGCCCATGGTCAGGAGTGCCTTTGGCAGCAAGAAATTCCAGTTCATTTGTTGGAGATAGTTGGCGGCTTGCGACTTAGATGCGCTTCCTCTACTGAAGGAGCCTAAACCTCTCAGTGATTTAAGTTGCAAGCAATATATGAGAAGGGAAGTACGATACCACCGCCTCAGCAGTCTGCGAAAGCGAGATTTTGTTTTAAATGAGATGTCTTCCTCATGGGATTACTGTAGTTGGCTGTGTTTGGCCCTGCGGTATGGATGTTTCTGGTGACCAAGTGACGATAACGCTCACTTGTCCCGGCTTTAATGTGAAGAAAAGGGGGTGCAAAAGAATAAGTCGGGGAACTGCGGTCAAATTGGCTTGAATTCTTGAGTTGGGAAGGATAGCTGCAAAGGAGCAGGTGAGCGGTGTTTGCTTTGCGGATGCTATTTGTATGTTTGAGGATTTACTTCAGTATTCTTTGATGATATAGGGTGTGGTTGTTGACAGGGATAAATTGGCCACGTTGGAGCAGCTGAAGTAGTGGCAGGAGGTTTAAAACTACCAAAATGAGTTTTTTCGCCGTACATCAACGAAAATTGCAAAGCGGGGGCGCACTGTCCCTGGGTCTCAGGTTGTGAGCGCGGTGTCCCTAGTGTAGATGGCATCACTATCCTGCATCCATCTCTACAAGATCTGTATCCATAAATCAACTTTGTAGGGCAATCTTTGATTCTCTAACTTTACATGCCTTACATGGCCTGGTCCTCCGCGCGTATCTAAGTGTAGCTTGCAAACTTGGCCCTACTGCCTCGGTCGCGAAAAAAAATTGGCCCGTGACAATGTCGAGCGTACTTCGCGCTCAGCGTCGCTCAACAACGAAAGAACGATAACAATGCGCAAGAAGCATCACCCAAATTGGAAGAACAGTTTAAAGGGTTTAGTGGGCATTCAGTGTTGACCCGTAGCTCATAACGTAGCAACGAAGGAAGAATCGAGCGAGTCACCTTGGTTCAGATTCCACAATTCCCCGTTCTTAACTTGAATCAAAGATGATCTCCTTGAGATAGTCAGTTTTCGCGTGGTTCCCAAGACCCAGTTTCCTGCTCGCGACTTGAAGAACGTCGCGATATTGCCCGGTCAGACGTATACAGAAAAAGTACAAAATATGTGTGTGTTCCTCTGCGAGAGACCAGTATCCATCCTTACAGTGCTGAGTTTGGTGCGGGCGGGATCGATTGACATACGAACCTAAATTTGGCCTGCAGTCAAGAAAAACTTTATTAAATGGCCGTTCCCGCAACTTTGAGCAATACCCCTCTGTTACAGGCTTTGCAGGCTGATCAAAAGGAATATGTTCGATACATCAATCCGGAGGTAACATTAGAACATGATGTACGTATGGGAGGACTATTCTAATGATTGCTGCTTAATGCAACCAGCCGAAGATAGCCGAAATCATGCTCACGGAAGAACGTGCAGACATCGATGGTTGCACTGCCCTAATGAAGTTATCAGGCAGAGGTAGCGAATCTACCCTCATTTCGCGTTTATACAAAGGGGACTAGTCAACAGACCCTCATGAAAGCAGCACCAAGGGGCACGAGCCCGTAGCCAGGTTTTCGTCCCATAATCATTCCAAAGTGCACATGGAGAGTCAATTATACCGGGCGCTCCGCCAATCAAAGTTCCAGGCAGGAAGAGCTGATGCTATACGGTGCAAACTTGCAACAATACAAATCAACACGGCGAGCCACCCTTTGGTTATATCTCCGCAAGTTTGCCTCGCCCTTGCCGATTGTGGGCGAGCGCTTTGAAACGCGACACCGTGTCAACAGACTATTGCATGGAACGTGGGCACCAGTGATGCCATGTCCATTTGCACCGATGCTGGGGACCTCGAAGAAAGTCTTGTCTTTATCCAATGAGGATAGGGGCAGTGATTCTGAATTAAAGTGTTATAGCATTTCCAATGCTCCTTCCAAGCCTTCAAAAAAAAGCAATGGGGAAGCTTCAGAAAGATACTTTGAGTTTAGAAATACGTTTATAACAAATCGCAAAGGTCTCGAGTCGATCTTTAGTCATCTCGTTTCTTAGAGATCTTGTACTTGCTCGTGATTTGATTATTCTGACCACCCATCTAATCCCTCTACAGATTTTTAATAGTTCTGAATATGCGTTCTTGCCGTGTTTCCTTTTTGTTCGTGTTTACATGACTGCGGAAAGCGTAGTATTTTTGTGACAGAAGAGAAATCTTTTGAAGATCGTTACTGATCATGCACAAAGAAAAGGATTTATAGGCCAGGGACAAGCGGTATTTGTCCAAGACATATTGGCAAGCTTCTTGACATTCATAATCAGGACGACAGAGTGGCGAATATTTTGTAAGAACGAAATCGTTTGTCATGGGTACCTGTAACCGAACAGCGGAATTAAAATGGGGGACTATCGAGGCTTTCATTGTAATCAACTGGATTGACTGATGAGGATGTTGAACGTATGTTGGAAGGATTTAATGATCTGCACACACAGCTCAATAATCGCCTCCTCTTTCAGGAGATGCAGGAATTGCCAAAGCTATACTGTCTTTTACACTACTTTGGGTGGTGCTTTTGGCAACGGGTCATTCGTTCGTGCAGAAATTTTACATGAGCTGACTGCGGAGGAATGATTTGGAGCTCGGATAGAATCAACCAAAGGGTTGTTGTCACAATACCTTGACAACTTTTGGCAGTAGGGAAACTTCCGAATGATCCAGTGTTACGAAGAATTCATTCTGTGAAAAAGGAATGGGGAAATTGTATGTTAGATCCCTGCGAAACCTACGAGAAAATTTCAACGGCGTGAATGATAATCCAAAGTCTCCTGGGTGGATAAGATCAATGACAGAGAGCAGGGGGAGAGGAAAATGCTTCGTGCAGGCCTCAATTACCTTTTGAGAAAAGAGGAAGATCGGAATAGTCTGTTGGTTCAATGGGGCTATGGGTATCTATCTTGCTATAAAACGGTTGAAAGGGAGTATTGAGACGAATGAGTGTTTCATCGAGAGGAGGTTGAGCAAAGTATGGGACAATACTGGTCGAGTTTCTTTTCTAGGTTACTGAAGGAATACCAGATTTCTGCAAAGGCATCGAGAAGGGCGCCATTAAAAGTAAATGAAATACTCGAAAGTGCGGGGCTTGTAGCGTGCATGATTTCTTGTCTGTTAATATTGGCCGTATTGTTTCAGAGGGACCTCTGATTGATTCTGTGGGTCATGAGTTGGTAGCAATCCGTCGTTGCTAGAATGCTGGGGATCAAGATTGGATCATAGGGCTCCGCCATGATCATGGAGAGGATAGACAATTGCTCGTAGCAGAAGGGTTTGTGTACAGAGTCTGTACATGTTGCAGTGATGGCGCTGTCTGGTAACAATGCGGAGAGGAAACAGTTGACTAGACTAGAATTCGATTTGACGGGCATTGTATTATGTAGTACTGTACTGTACAGTACTGTACTGGTACATTACTACGTCCAGCATTGACTGCGCAACTTTCGTCTTTCCACGCCCCACCAGGGGACTAAACCTCTCACTGTCCAAATGCAGGGTCTGATGGCAACTGCGCTGCCGGCACCCGTTCAGTGCCTATATCTGAAGGAGCTAAAGCAAAACTATAGCGATGGTACACGAGTCCTGTACGCTCCCGTTGGTTCCTCAGATTGGACCAACAAGTTCTTCACAACTCACACCCAGTCCCTCGAACGTTCCTCGGAGCCGTCATAGACATTGACATTACGCAGGTGGTCGTTAAGCTCTTGCGCAATTGCTTCGGGGGCTACAAGATAGGACATTCCTACATGTGGTGCACCTTCTTGCACGGCAGAGGGCTCCGCTATTACTAACGCTATGATGTGGCAAAGTCTCCGACACTCGCCTAAGGAGTAATGGACTCTGACATACTCCGAGAACTCAAACTACCGGTGAAACCTCTGGTCCCTAAGAAACCACATTTGGCTCAGGCTTCACATCGGCGATAAGTACTGCAGGACCGCTTTCCTTGCCTCCAGTGCGCCTGGCAACAGGCTGGCCACTGGAATTTTGCCGGTACCTATTACGGAGATCGCAACGAACGATGATGCCATACTCCCTACCGAATCTGGTCGCTCTCTTGCCTGCCTTGCCGACTCCTCCCTTTAGCCCATTTTGCTCAAACAAAACCCTTCTGCAAAAGACACAGAAAGACACTAACAGAAAAAGTCCGTGCCGCAGTGCAAGAAGAGGTTCCCCCGGCGACCTACGGAGGAATGCGTTCCGGGCTTCTATGGGTCTTCCCAGCGCAAAATAATGGATCTGTTGTGCC
The DNA here is from genome assembly GCA_002205965.3 of Kappaphycus alvarezii. NCBI lineage: Eukaryota > Rhodophyta > Florideophyceae > Gigartinales > Solieriaceae > Kappaphycus > Kappaphycus alvarezii. The sequence continues at coordinate 373,878 of NADL03000049.1, read as the reverse complement.
CCGTGGCCCGGCTTCAAGACTAGTATTGACTCCCGTGAATTTTCAGTATGGCCGCAGTACTACCTCCAAGTCCCGCTCTTCGCCCGAGACGAAAATGCCCTAAGTTCTCGACTGCAAAGGGGATTTTCATCCACTGCTTGCATGGCGGGCACCGAACCCGACGACACGACCGTCAAGTCGTGCTCCTCGCCAAGACGTGCAGAAAGCAGCCCGCCACCGCCCATTGAGCAGCCACAGGGTCTCCACTGCACAAGGCCATACATTCAGGCAATGGGTAGCAATGGAGGAATAGACTTCTTCGATGTCACGTTCGTCGACCCCCTCGCGCCTTTTAATAGGAGAGTGCGTACTCTTAATCCGCTCACCTCCCTCAATGCAGCAATATCCGCCAAACGCAAGAGGTATGAACCTTTGATTGCGACTTCTGCAAGATGAAGGCATGTGCCAATCCCCATATCCAACCTCGGAGGTTGGCATCCAGACGCGTATGCAGTTGCCAACGATGTCGCGCGGAACGTGGCTGCTCGAGCGATGGAGACTTATGGGAAGGTTTGAGCGGTGCGAACCCAATGGCACGCTGCCTCGGCCGTTATGTGTAACGCGGCATGCCTGCTCGCTCGCATTGTGCCGGCCCTCCAGGGAAGCAGCAGCCATGTAGCGTTACTCAGTGATGACTTGTCCCGAGTTACGCACTTCCAGCGTCGTAGATACAACCGACCACATCTCCCAACACTAAATAACCCCAAATTTCGCCTGCCCGCATTGCTCCGAAAACGATGGATCAAAGAATTACTCGACCAATGGGAGCCGCTTGAATTGATCGATACACTCCTATCACAGCGGCATACTGCAGGCCTTTACCTCAGCCAAGGGCATCGTCACAACCGCTTTCCTCGCTTTTCCTCGCATGCTAACAAATGTCGGAGCGATGCCTGCCGTCCGCAGTGACCGATTTGGCTTCTCATTCCGACGCCGAAAGGCAGTTCAACACGTGGATTTCACCGCGCCGCCTTCCGGCATGCGTCCGTTCAGCATCTTTTGCTCAAACCTACTTTCGCAAAAGAAAATGACCGACGCAGTCCATGCGGCAGTGTACTCAGAGCCCCCACGGGACGACGGCCGCACACAAGCGTTCCGGACCTCAAACGCCACTTCACAACATGGTTTAAATACTTTTGTGGCCCCTTTGTTGAACTGGGAACCCCCTGCCGAGGGTCGGCTGCCCGGAAACCCTCGACGTCTACGATGGCCACCTCATCTACTGCAGACAGGGCCCGAACGGATCGGTCGGCACGATGACCAGGTAATTTTGTTTGGTCACGATCTCAGCCTCGCCGCTAGACATCCGGCTGTTGAACCCCGGCCCACGGGGGACAAGAGACAAGGCCGGGACCGATTCATTCAACATTATCTTTGTGAATCCGCTCGCCCCTTGTCATCTTACATTGAGAACCTTCAACCTCTGACGAGTTTAAACGCTGTCCACGCGGAGAAGCTCCGGAATTACCAGGGGTATGTGGCCAGATTACCATGCAGGAATAGGCTCGCTCCCGTTCCAATTTCCGCGCTCGGAGGGAGCACCCCGACGGGTTTTCTCTGATTACGGAGGTGGCGAGATCGGTGGCCAGCCGGGCTTGGACCAATACTCTAGTATATATTTTTAGTCATTCAATATTTGCAGTGTACACCGACTGAACGACTATTTAGTTAAGAACTGAATGGACCACGTCAACCTCATACAGTGGAGTCCGAGATATGATGGCCATGGCCACCGACGACCACAGAGCGCAACTGATGCGTTGTTAGATACGCATGCGAGTAGTAGCGTCTGAGGTGTGCATCTCGTAGCGATTTGCTGTACAAACTCCTCGATGAACGAGACAGTTTCGGGGGACGGCGCGACGAGGGAGTCTATAATAAAGGCTGGAATCGGAAGCCCGGGTCGCGGGAAGCTTCACAGGATGAGGGCAAGAGGCGCCCGAGAATTCCTAGACCTTGCGCTGTAGGTCCTGGACCATGCAGCCCCACCGACGATATGCGTAGCCTTCGTTAGAGGGGACGGCCTGTAGGTGACGTAACAGCAACGTCACAGGCGATATGGCGGTCGGGAGGCCGCCTCCAGGGTCACGAGGGAGTTGCACGAGAAGAATGCCGGCGGGCCTGGAGTCAGTCCCATGGATGAGATTCTCAACTTCAAATCTGTATTCCAGGCCCGCGGCGCGAAAGACGTGCGAGGCAAAAACGTTGCGTGCAGATATGTGCCGTCGTATGCGTCCAAACTCCGCGGCGCTGCGGTCGGCGGCATGGTCACCATGGACGTCGAGGTCGTGCTGACAGTGATGACACTTTAACGCGAGCGAGTCAGTGTAGACTGGCATGCCTGTGGAGCATGATGCCCCAGTGTTCCGGGAGACCTTCGTGCAGTGGCGGTGTGACTGTTGGGACGGGTACTTCCTCCACAGGCCATCTGCTCAGAACTCCTTTGCCCCGGCCTCTGTCGGGCATGTCAGCAAGGGACGCGGGGTGAAAGGAGCGCAGGTCCGTGACGGGAGGGGCGCCCTGCATTGGCGCACACAGGTCATGAGCAGCAAGCGTGCCCGGTTAACCAAGGAACGACGTGTCGCCACGAGCATGCTTCCCAACAACGGCCTCTGAACGTGCCGTAGCATATGAGGCAGTGCGTAGGCGTGCAGAGGCGGCGTGGAGAATGCTAACGGCGACCGCGCCATGCAGGAATGGGCCAGGCGACGAGAAGCGACGTCCGCGTGGGCGATTTCCGTTGTCGTAGAGGTACAGTCGTCTCTTGTCCGGACCGTGAGGGGCAGGAGGCACGCTCTTATCATGGCTGTTTCTGTGTGGGGGAGCATGCGTCCGCATCGTGCAAGAGCAGTTGACGTTGACCCTGTCGTAGGCTTGAGCATATCCAGGGCAGCGAGCCAGCGGTCCCCTTGTCTTAAAGCTGCTTCCGTGGCTATGAGGCGTGGAGGGGGCCTATTCTTCTTTGGAAGCCAAATTGCATTGGGTGGGGTCTGTGAGTCGGCTAGGAAAGAGGCGAGACCTCCTTCGATGGCTTTGGCAGTGCGATAAGAGGCAAAGGCGGTAATTCGCTGGAGTTTGTTGGTCCCCGCGTTTGTGGACCGGGATCAGGGTGCCTGGCCCAGTTCTGGGGGTAGTGGAGTGTTCGGCCTATTGTCGTCCACCAGGTGTACAGCAGAGTGGCGAAGAGAACGGGCTCTGTCTTCATCATCTCAATGTGTATCCCATCATTGCCTACTGCTTTACCCCGTGGCGCGGTGCAATGTAGTTGAGGATATGTTGTTCGAGCGCCGGTGGGGGGTGAAGCTCTGTATTTGATCGGGGGTTGTTCCTGATTATGGGCGGTGCCCATGTAGATAGTGAAGTCCCGTGGGGAGAGCTGGCGTCCGTTGCGTTTTGGTCCGCTTTCCTCCTGGCGGTCTTCCGTCGATCAGTTGCTACTGCCCTTGTATATGTTCGTTGGGAGGTCTGTGAGGCGGAGCAGGGTTCGCTTTTGGAACCATCGTTTCTCTCTTCGGACTTGTTGCCGGACGACGGCCTGGAGTCTTTTGAACTCGAGGTAATCCGCATATATTCCAGTACGTTTTGCTTTCTTATATGCCTTGTTGCGTTTGGCCGCTAGCGCATCCAATGAGTGGGTCCAGAACGGTTTGAATCGGCGCGGTCGGCGGTTTGCGATCTCTTGCCATGGTTCGGTGATGGCTCGTGTGACACGATCGTATATGGCAGGGCGGTCATCGCAGTGCAGTTGGAGAGCGCGTCTATAAGTGGTGGCAGGGAGCGTTTGTAGGTTTCCGCTGCTTCCTGCTGGTTCGTCGGGGTGGTGAGCATTGATTTCGTTATCCTTCTGGGGGTCGCCTTAGCGTTGGTCAGGAGGGTGCGTATGGCCGTCGCTATTACGGGGTGGTGATATGAGCAGCTGGTCCAGCTGTCGGTGCGGGTGGTGCAGTGTAGGCGGTCGGAGGAAATGAAGATATCTGGGTTGCTTGAGCCTAGTGCCCCTCGTGGATGGAATGAGGGTTGGGTAGACGCGAATATCTTGAATCGTGTGCCTGGACTGATCTCACAAGTGAGCGTCCCCCTGGGTTGGCTATTGTGTCCCAGAGGGGGGATCGAGCGTTCAGATCTCCTGCTAGGATTGCATGCGGTGGGAATGGCGGAGGAAGTCGTTGAGTAATGCCCCGAACGATTGGGCTGGGAATTTCGAGCTGATGTAGGCTCCAGAGACATGGGTGGATGGGTTCAGTTTGAGTGTGAGGATTTGGAGGATGGAATTGGTAGGTGGTTGGTAGGTGTTGCTGACATGGTGAGGGATAGCCCGGAGCCCAGGTCTTACTGCGATTGCAACGCCGCAGCGGGGGGAGCGTTCATGGTGGTGCGGCGTGGGGGGGTCTGTGAAACGGTAGCTTGAGGCCAGACTCGGCACAAAAGAGGCGCTGCGTCGGTACGGGTCTCCGTGACGATTAGGATGCCTGGGTTGGTGGTGGCGAGGAGAGTGTGAATTGATGGTAGGGAGGTTGCGAGACCACAGGTATTCCATTGGGCTACCCTAATTTGTCATTTCGGGGGCCAACGAATCCATAGGGGGGGGGCGTCTGGGTTGGGAGGCATGGCGGTGTCGGTATCGGCGGTCTGTGGGGGTTTTGGTGCCTCTTTTTGTGCGGGGTGGTTGTCCGGGGGTCGTGTAATTGGGTGTTGGGCGGGGATGTTTGATGGGGCATGGTCGTTGTGTGTGGATGTGTGGGCGGGAGGTACGGCGGGGCATTTGTGTCTGTAGGGTGCACTCGTGAGTGCTGGGTGATAAAGGCCGTTTCCAATCTTGCGAGTAGCATTCGGAAGTGATGTTGAGTGCTGACGTTAATAGAACGTTCTGCACTGCGGATCCATGATGCTCTGACTGCTGCTAGAGGGTGGAGGAGGGCAATGTCCCTTGTCGCGGCCTCCAGTGTTGTCGTGGGGGGGAGGGACAACGGGTCATATGGCGGGGTAGGCGACGGATGTTTGCGCTGGCCATCTTTTGGAGAAGGACAGGAATTACGTCCTGGTCACAAACGATCTGGACTATGCCGGTGTGGGGGCCGCCATGTTGTGTATAGTTCCGGAGGAGATGGGGTCGTTTCCGAGTACAGAGTTGCGGAGTGCGTCCTTCAGCGTGGATATGCGGTCCCGTTTGGAAATCCAGAAATAGGCGGAGGACATTGGCGTCGGGCACGTCGTGGCTGGACGGTCGTTGGGGTCGTCGCTGAGATCAGTCCACACTACGGGGGGCGGTTCCTGGGCCCTGGGGTTGTGGGTAGTGTTCGTATTCCGTCTCTGGGGCTCGGTATGGTGTCGGTGAGGTTTGGGGGGGGTAGTTGGGCGGCAGCTGCTGGTGGCCTGAGAGCAGGTATGGAAGCAGTGATGTGAGACGCTAAGCCTTCTTGGGAGGCCTTAAAGTCCTTCCTAAACTCCGTGGCTTCAGTTGCTTGTCGGCCAGTTGTTGCTCCTTGAGGGCGGCGGTCTGGGTGTCGAATTTGTTATTGAGCTGTTGCATCTTCGCGGTGTTCTGGTGGACGACTTTGTATAGGGTGGACTGTGCTTGGCGTAGATCGTTGAGGTCGTTGGCCGCGGTTTTGTATGAGGTCGTCATGGTAGATATGTTCTCCTCTAGTCGGGAGAGGCGGAGGTCGGTCAATTCGGCCGTCTGCTTTGCTTGAGCGTAAGCGGTGGATGCTTGCGACGGCCACCCGCACCCTCCTGACCAACGCTCAGACGACCCCCAGAAGGATAACGAAATCAATGCTCACCACCCGACGAATCAGCAGGAAGCAGCGGAAACCTACAAACGCTGCATGGTGGCTGTGGCGGTGGTGTTGATGTTAACCTACGCGGTGCATACTATATTTTCGGCGGCGTTTTCATTTTCGTTTCACATCTGGTACAGTACAGTACTGTACAGTAGAGCAAAACCGGCCGACTACAGTACTGTATATTTCGGTGCAGCCATTTGCCAACTTTTTTTCAGATTTTCCAAATATCTCGCACCGGACCTCTTGTATACCGTCGTCACAACAACACCGACCCCGCCGCCACCCTCCAGCCGGCGTGCAAACGCACATCTCACCCGTGCACCGCCGTCCGCCCATCGGCAGCAACCACACTCCACGGTGCGCCACTCGATTCGACAAGGATGGCGCGGTGGGGCGCACGCGATGTTCGCTCGTTGTTAGAGGGGCGTGCGAGCGGGAGCGGGGAGTGGGCGATCGAAGGGTCGCTGGTATCGTTGGGGAACGGGCGGAGAATCGCGGGGATTCGCGGTGTGGAGGAGGTGATATTGGAGCGTGGGTTGGAAAGGTGGGGGACGGGGGGGGGTTTGAAGGGGCGGCGGGTTGTTGAGTTGACGGGACGGGGGGATGGGGGGAGGGGGGTGATGACGCATGTGGGATCGTTGATTGTGAGGACGTCGTTGTTTTATACTGGGTTGGGGGGGAGAGGATGAGGGAGTTTCGGTATCAGCCGACGGTGAAGAAGAGGGAGGTTGGGCGGTGTTGATGGGGCGAAGCGGGTTGAGATGGGGAGGGATGATGGGGAGGTTGGTGATGAGGAGGAGGAAGGGGGAGGGAGATTGAGAGTGTGGGGGAGGGGGGTCCTTGGAGGGCGGGGAGGGGGAGGATTGGGGGGGGTGGACGTATGTGGGGAAGGGGGTGGGGAAGGGGGGGAATGTTGGGGCGGTGGGGTGGTGGAGCGATGTGAATATGAGATGTGGAGGGGAGGGGGAAGTTGGAAGTGGACGAGGGTTGGAAAGTGTCCGGCGTGGTAATGGGAGTGGCAATGTGTGATGTTTCTGAGTGGGAGAAAGGTTGGTAGAGGGGAGGGGGGAGGTGTGGGATTGGATGAGGAGGAGGGAGGGTGAAGCGAGTTGGTTTGGGGATGTTGAGGAAGAGGTGGAGACGAGGGCGGGATGGAGCAAGGAATGAGTGGAAGGGGAGGAAAAAATTTCTGGGAATATTCTGAGGGGATGATGAGATGGTGAGAGACGCAGAGTGCAAGTTTGTTACAAAATGACGGAGCGATGCGAATGGCGTGATGGATGGGGAGAAAGGTGCAATAAATTGCGGGGCAAGTCATTGGTTTGGGCCTTGGCCTGTTGACGGTATTTTGGTGTCTGCTGAATTGTCGCCCGACCAAGCAGAGGCACACAAGAGTTTTACTGTCCACATCGTCGGCATGTGTTGGGCAGACTTGGGCTCGTGGTGCCCTTGAAATCCGCGCCATTGGATGGAATCGGAGGTGGAACCATGCGTGGAACCATGAGTGGAACCATGAGTGGAACTGTGGCCGTGATGAAGAGCCCGAGCAGCTGCACAGAATACTGTACAGGATTGGAACGTGCTACAGTATTTCTTCTGTTTGTACTGTACTGTACTGTACACGGCATGAGTGCATCTACAGAGTAGGGTTGATCAAGGACGAGATCATAGTGGGAGCACTTTGTATTGTGCACGAGTTGTACTTGCAATTTGCACTCGAGTAGTTTTTGGAAAATTTTGTCTGGGGCAAACGAAGGCTGTTTCAGCCTCCCCTTGCAAACTGTCAAACCAATCGTGCCATTGTGTGGCACGCTGTCCGGTCATGGACCGAGTGGGCGACTGGGTCAAACAGGTGGGGGCATATGATTTGTGCAAGTGGTGAAATGTGATTGGAATAGGGTTTCTTCGGGTAATCGCATGATCCATCCAAAAATAAGTTATTATAATCACTGTGGCAAGAATAAACTATATTTCTACTCTCTATATTTGCATGTCGAAAAAATGATGATTATGCCGTGATGGCCGCCCATTTCAAAATAAGAAAATTTGCAACCTGTCCATATTTTTTAATCTGTACAGTATGATGTGCATTGTGGATGATGCACAGCAAGTCGAGAGTGCGGAAAGAAACTTTTTTTAAATTTTTATTTCAATAATTTCCAATAAAACTAAATACTGTACATTTCAATCTGTGCCCTTCCCGCCCGCCGCTTCCGTGTAAATGGCAACTCTTTCCATCTTGCTTTAAAGGCCCCCTTCACCCCTCACCCATGTCCTTCCCCGCCCTCGTCCTTCTTCATCTCGTTTCGTAACCGACAAGCACCACCGACCGAAACAACGAGAGAGAGAAACCGCACAAACTCAACAACCATTCCCACAAACAATGCCTCCTTCCTTTGCTCTCAACCCGTTAACCATACTCCGCCCTCCTCCCCATCGGATCGCAATTCACATTCCACTCCCCAATCCCCCGCCACCGCCCTCCTCCAATCCTCATCCCCAAACCTCAAACCTCTCCGTCGCCTCACCTCCACCATCAAGCTACCTCGTCCATCCACCATGCCTTCCATTAACTTACGTCGCGCCCCTCCCTCCCCGACCCCCTATTCCTCAAATCACAATGTCATACCGCCACAACCCAACACTGTGCAGCCAACGGAACTCCTCGTCCTAGCACACGGCCTACAAGGCACCGTCGATGACTTTAATTACCTGTTGGACCAATTACACGCTTCACCCGCCGTCATCAACGGCCGTGTTCTCATCCACGCCAGTCGAGTCAACACGGACAAGACGCATGACGGTGTTGCCTTTGGTGGCTTGAGATTAGCGGAGGATATTCGCGCAGTGGTGCGTCGACATACCAGTCTGGAAACAATCAGTTTGATGGGGTTCAGTCTGGGCGGTTTGTATGTGCGCTATGCCGCGGCCGTGTTGTACGACGAGGAGGAGGGGAGTGTGGCCGGGTTGAAGGGCGGGAGTTTGTTTGTAGTGGCGTCGCCGAATTTGGGAGTGCGGTCGTTTGGGGTGTACCGATTTTTGCCTGGACTGCTGCTGCCTTGGATGCATGTGTTGTTTGGGGAGACTGTTGTGCAGATGATGTTGAGGGATGAGGAGGGGCTGTTGATGGCGATGACGACGGATCGGAATCGATTTGGAGTCAAGTTTCTGAGTGCGTTGGGGCGTTTGAGAGACGGGTGTTGTATGCGAATGTGAGGAATGATTTATGGTGAATTATGGGACGGCGGCTTTGGACCATCGGGTGCAGGTTTTGGGTGGGGGAGGGTGGGAGGAGGTGGTTGGGAATGGTGGGGGAGAAAGGTGGATGAGGGTTATGATGAACGGGGGTGCCGGATTTGCTTTGAGACGGTTTATGAAAAGGGGAATGTGGAGGGGATGGGAGGTGGGGGGGAGGAGGAAGTGATGAGTCGGAGGTTGAAGGGGTGGGGTGGAAGGTGATTGGGGTGGATTTTCCGGTTATGGTGCCCATTGCGCACAATAGAATTGTGGCGATGAGTCGAAACGGATTGCACAGTTGGTTGAATGCGAGTGGGAGACGAGTGGTGCATCACTTGGTGGATGAGGTGGTTGGGGGATGCGAGGAACATGAACCGAGGTTTAAGCAGGTGGTTGGACGGAATGCGGCGTGAAGATTTTGGACGGGACTGTTTGTTTGGGTGAGAGAGGAAGAGGAGAAATGAAAACTTTAGAGGGGTATGACAAGAGTAGAGAGAATATTGGTAGGCAAGGAAAGGAGCATTGGGCATACTGTACTGTACAGAACTGTGCAGTGCTGTACAGTACAGTAGGTATAGTACAGTATGTCATAGTATAGTAATATTATAGCAGGATGCCGGCGGAAGGATGGAGATTCAGAGGTGCGCAAGGAATGGGCGGATGTGACCTGCGGCGGAGAATTTTGTGACAGGACATGTACAGTACAGTACGTACTGTACGGTAGTAGAAGAACAGCGCCAATAGGTTTCTGTTGCAATTGCAATTACAGCATAGAGTTATTACAGTAACGGCTAGAGAAGCATACTGTACATTTTTAGCCTCCAGAGGTACAGTACTGTACAGTACAGTACTATTGTACAGTAGACAGTTGGAATGGGTGGAGGGAGTGGCATACTGTAATGTACAGTAAAGTGCAGAACAGTATATTGCCACTGGGAATCACATGGTGTGATAGGCAGACTGGGCCAAAGGCATACGCATACAGCACAGAATTGTGGGGCAAAACGAATGGTTGGGTTGCGGTGGGCAAGTCTTGGAGACTTCCTGTACAGCACTCGGTAGGGTATCGGCGCGCTGTTCCATTTTTGACACATGTCAAATCTGGATGAGCAGATGAAAAGCTATACGGTACATGTACAGTACATACAGTACAGTACAGTACAGAAGGAAAAAGGGAGGTTTCATTGTGCAGGTAAGGATATTACAACTGGCTAGATTCACCATGTAGGCTACTTTTCACGTGGTTGGTCGAGACACTTTCTGTCTTTTTGATGATTTAATATGTTTTTTCTTGTTTTCGTTTCCTTGTCTACTTTGACTTTTTTTTCTATAACTACAGCCTTATCTATGCACCCCCCCCCTCCTCCACCCTCCTCCCAACCTCATCTCCCAACTCCACTTGCTACGCCTTTTCCCGATTCCCCCACCCCTCCGTTCGTCCCCCTCTCCCCTCCCAACACAATGCCTCCAGACCCAAACCCCCCACCCCCACCCCAACCTCAACCCTCCCCCAAATCCCCCTCCCCCTCTCACCGACCACACCGCCGTAGCCCGCGAACGCTACAACCGTCTCCGCGACTGGCTCCAAACCGCCCCTCCTCCCCCAACCCCTTGCGCTTCCCCAGCCACCTCCTCCGACCTCCCCTCCTCTCCACCATCTCCCCTCTACCCCCCCAACTCCTCCCCCTCCTCCCCTCGCAAGCGACCTCGTCCCCCTCCCCACCCCCGCCCCCGCCCTCACTCCACCCGATTCGCTCCCATCCCTCCACTCACCACCCGCCACCCCACCCGCCCCAACTCAACCACTCTACCATTCGCCCTACCCCAAAACCCCGTCCTATGCACCCCGCTCGACCCTCGCATTCGTCTCCCGAGGCCCCCGTCCGGGCCCGCCCCGTCCAACCCACGCGTCCCAAGTGATCGAGGCAGTGGCCGTCTCTCCGCTCGTGGCTTGCCCAGCTTTTCTCGACGTCCCGACGCACTCACTGCAAATGCTTCCGAGCTGGGCTTGGGCTTTGAGCGGGTCGTCAGTGAGCATTTCGCACGTGTCGTTCTACGGGGGGGGGTTGATTCGCAATGATTCCGCCGTTTCGCCGTCCGGTGGAAATCCAGTCGCTGCCGCTGAGGTTGACCTTTATGTCATGAAGAGTTATGGAAATACGGAAAAGAGCTCGGGTAGTTTGGCAGAGAGGGGAATGGCTTTTTGGGCGGCGCTTATCGCAGTCAGTGGAGTTGCAGTGATCGAGGCTTGGGTGGGCGGGCGGCCCGTCCTTTCGCAATGCATGGGGCAATGCTATTTCTAGCATGGTTGAAGAGGCTGCGGGTGACTTGTATCGCCCGGGCAGTATTGATCGTAGTTTTGTCATTGGCGAGATTCTGGGGCGGGGTCGTTTTCAGAGGTCAGGTTGGGCGAGGGCAAGAATGGAGAGGGCTTTGTTGCCATAAAGATTGTCAGCAAGGGCGCCCCCGGATTTGTTTTGTGCAAAGGGTATGTGCAGAGAGGTTGTGTCGAGCGGTTTGGTCGGCCAACATCCCAACATTGTGCGCTACAAGCACGTGTTTGAGGATGATCGCTTCATATATCTCGTCATGGAGTTGCTCACCGGCGGCGAGATGCTGCCAAGGATCGCAGACTCTTACTACTATCCGCAATATTGTGAGAATGATGTGTCACGTTGGTGCGCGGTTTGACAAGAGCGCTTGCACACCTGCACAAGCTGGGTATGCTCACCGTGATGTCAAGCCGGAGAATATACTGTTTCTGTCAAAGACCCTGGATCCGACAGTCAAGCTCACTGACTTTGGAATCTCGCACATGGGCTGCACAAGAACTGATCCAGGATGCAGTCGGCACGCCGCTGTATGTTGCGCCCGAGGTGATCCTACGACAGCCTTACGGCTGCGCGGCGGACATGTGGAGTTTGGGGGTCATTGTGCATATTTTGTTGACGGGGTACCCGCCATTTGACGATGACGACCTGTTGCGGTTGCTAAACAAGGTCAAATACGAACCGCTGGAAATGCTTGGCGAGGAATGGATTTGTCATTAGCGACGATGCCAAGGACTTTGTGGTGCGGTTGTTGACACGGGATGTAGAAAAGAGATTGACAGCGGAGCAGGCTCTCGCACACCCCTGGCTCTCCACTCCCCGGCCACCTCCCTTTCCTGCACCGCCTATGCCCGCACACGCGTCGAGTCCACGTGTGAGGGTGAAGATCCCACCAACCGAGGAAAGCCGACAAGATGGGACCATTCCGTTGATGGTGGCGCAAGTGAATTTGCAGTCGTTTGTCGTTCGAAAGGAATGGAAACGGATGGTAGAGAGTGAGCAACCAGATCGAAACATGAAACTATCGATGTTGGTGTCGCTGTCTGAAAAGGGTCGCGATAGTACAAAGGACGTAGAATCCAAGGATCGGGGACCCACGGAGGACAAGGCCCCTGCGTCAAGGAGCGATGTCCGACGAGAGAGAAGGATGCATGAAAAGGAGAAAGGGGAGGGGTCCGTAGAGGTACCCGGGCAGAGGCGCGACAAGGGTGTTTCGAGAAGTTTGGGAGACCGTGAACATCAACAGGAACAGGAACGGCTACGGCAACAGCGACTCCAGCTGCAGGCAGAACTGTCGAAAAAGAAAAAGCTTGCGGCCAGAACAAAAGCTGAAGAGGTAGGAGAGCGAATGATTTCTATGAGCACGGAGAGTCTGTCATCTCGGTCAGGGTCGTCCAACCGAGAGGCTGGTGCAAGTGACGGAATGCTTGCGACCTCGAATTTTACGGACGACAGCTTGCTGTTGTGTGAAGCTTTCCAGTCTCGACGGGATGCCGATGCAGAGGCCGACGTGGAAACGATTCAACAGCAACGACAGGAGCACGAGCATGGACAGAAACATCGCACAACGATTATTGGGAGACGTGGACGACAGAGTAGCAGCAGTAGTGCAAAGAATTCTGGAAAGTCAGAAAAGGGTAGTAAGAATGGCAAGAATGGCAAGGGCAGGGGGCGTGCGCGGAAGAAAAAGTAATAGGCTGGGAACATGGGAGAGAGGGACCAAAGAATGGCTTGAGGATCTGGATAAAAGCGAGGATGTGCAGCGTAACAGGTGATGAGATCGTTTGTTGCAGGATAAAGCGATAACCGAGTAGTTTGGAACCGCGTGAAGGGATAAAAGAGGCGATCGCTACTGAAGAACAGTTTCTCTCTATCATGCAGATGAGTTGCCCAACACCAGAGTCAAGTATATTGGCTGAAGCAACGTTTCTCGATACCTGTCGGGACAAAATATAAACGGACAAAGTGTCTGTGCATGGGCGACAGTGTGCAACGTTTTGAAAACTCACATGAAACGTGAATGCACTTGCCGTGCCAGCTCCGAAAACGCCGGGATTCGCCAAGCTAGCCCACCTTGGCAACTAGGCCGCAGGGATCATGTGCCAGGCGAACCATACCCTCCAACAACAGCGACACGCAAGCACGTGGGCAAACCAGCGTCTACGTGACAAAGAGAACGGGGCCTGCTGCACACCGACGCACCAGTGATGGTGCGGCGGGCTGGTGTCGGGGTGCCAGTGATGTTGGGTTTTGGAGGGCGGGGCGGCTGGAGTTGGGTTTGGGGTTGGTTGGACGGGGAGTAGTTGTGGGATTGCTGAGTGGTAGGGGTTGGGCGGTGGAGTTGTGGTTGTTGGTATGCCAGCTTGAGAATTTTGTGGTTGTGGTAGGGTTTGTGCGTGAGGGAGTGGAACGTTGGCACGTAGTTTGTGTGGGACGAGCTGGGTGGTCCGGGCGGGTGTGTAGTGCATATGGCCCGGCTAGTTACTGCGTTTGTGCAGTAGTGGCGCAGTTGTTTGGTATCGCGGGTGCGGTTTTGTCTTAACGGTGTGCATGTGTTTTACGGTGACGTGGTGAGAGATGCTTGTGGTCATTGTTTTTTTTTTCGGTGAAATTCGAGCGGTTTGAACGGGAGTTTCGATATTAGAAAACGGGTACGACACGTGAATGGTCGTGTGTGGATGATACAGTGAACGGTTATTCTGAATTTGTGGATCTAGGGAAATGTTATTGCTGGAACGCTTGCAGGATCTGCTAGAGAGGGGTATTGAGGTCTTGGTTGGGATGTAGTTGTGCATTCCAAAGTTCGCATTACAGTGCACCGTGAAATATAAGTACCAGCTGGTGTGTAACCTCGCTGATAAACTTGTCGTTCGTCCGAGTCTTCAATCCAGCAGATAAAGAGTCCGCATCACTGCCGATCGTCGAGCCATTCTTCCCCGATCCGAACCATTTCTCAGTCCTTTCCGTTTGGCCCGCGATCATTTCCACCTGTGTATCCCTTCCCTTCTACATTTGCTCTTCCCCACCTACCACCCTTTCCCCTCTCCTCCTCCTTCCCTTCATGGGTACCCTCAGAGCTCAACACTAGTTCCCACTATGACCACAAACCTATCCCCACATGTCGAAATCGAGGACGTGGTCAGAATCCCTAACACACGTCACCTTTTCGTAGTCGAGCGAGTCGCCGGCGACTCATACTCTGACACGGATGACGACTCGTCCCACCAAGACCCCGATGATCACCTCTCTACCGGTTCCTCCGCCACCGACGAACGCGGTCGTGCAAACTTTTTCCTTCAAGACGGTGATCACGTACCATTCGTTCCAGTTCTTTTCCGCCCCCCATTCCCATGCCTGATCAAACCGCAAATCTCATTTCCTCGTACGACGACGACTATGAGTCCGTCTCGTAGACGACAATGACTACGGCCTAATACTCATCACCGACAACCAACGTCCGTAACCTCGGCCCCGATGCTCGCGAAATGATCTCGCTCCCTTCCCTGACCCTTCCGCCACCGACCCTTCTTCCTCTCGACTCTCTCACCAAATTCCCGACGATCACGCTATCATCGCCGACACCTTCACCGGCCTTCAGTACCTCTGTGCTATCGACAAACTAACTCTTGTGGATCGGAGCTTTGACCCAGGTCAGCTCGTCATGTGGGCTCTGAACGGCAACAAGCCGCCCCTCGTTTTCAACAGTCGGCCATAGTCGAGAAAGTTCACAAATACGTTCTCGTTCGTCGCATCCGCGATATCACTCCTGCTACCGTTGACAAACCGACCGGCTACATGTTTCCAGGTCCCGAGTCATCAGCTCGGCTTTTTCACGGGTGTGCGTATGGCGATTCCGTCGTTTTGGGCTCCTGGGTCGGCATTATTGGAGTACTTTGTGGAGAGGTTTACGTTGAGTTTCCGGATCGCAGCCTCGCTAATACCAGGACACAGCAAGTCTATATGCAATCGGGACCCTCGAACCCGGACCGTACTCGTCGTGACCCTTTTCGAGAGGGCATGTTTTACCCTGGTCAACGGGTTTTAGTGATGCAGGATGTCTTGACGGAACGCGCCACCTGGATTCGCGGTGAGTATTCCGGGTGAATGAGGGCATCGTCAAGTATGTTCGTGTTCGCGATTTAGGTGTCGAGTTTGTTGCAAAGTCCATGTATTCAAAGGCTGCAGATGAAAGTGAACGAAACTCGATGGAAAGCAAGATCGCTAAAGTCGTCCAGTTTGATGATGTGAACCTGCTGGAATCGTTTCGTGACTTGTGGTGGTCCGTGGGGGATCTTGGACTCTTGAAAGATGGGGCCAACCCGGGAGTAGTAATCAGGGGCCTGGGCAGGCAGGGTCCCCAGCGGGTAGGAATGGGACCCTTGCCTAGTTTGGACGAGTTGGAAGGGGATGAGGACGGTGAATGGGAGGAGGAGGTTGTGGACGGTGAATGGGAGCAGGAGGAGGGACGAGAGCGAGGCGTTGGCAGGGGCAGCCTCCTCTTCGAGTGGAACGCACAGGTCAGGGTAAAGGGCGGTCGAAGAAACCTGGGGACGCCTGACAAAAGGCGCATAGGAGGGCAAGGGAGCGCGGCTCGACAGATTTGAAATCTGGAACGGTTTCAGGGCGGCAATAGACAGTTTGGCACCCAATCCAGACGATGTTGTCCAGGTGGTGGAGACGAAATCGTTTGTCGATTTGCTGTGGCAAGATGGGACTCGATCGAAGGGGATTCCGGCGCTGAACCTTTGGGTCAATAACCATCCAGATGCGTACGACTATTTGCCCGGTGAAATTGTCACCAGGGCCGATGAAGAGCTTTATGCCGACGAGAGCCTGGAAGATAGCGGAAAGCGTTTCGCTCCCCGTAAGAAGGGGGCGATTGTCAGCGTGAACCAAGCGGAAAGAACGGCTGTTGTGATGTGGCAGAGAGGTGAAGGCCTGCCCTATTCCGAAAAAGAGGAAGTTAGCGTTTACGAGCTAAGGGGTGGGGATTATGGCGTTAGCATCGGGGATACTGTGTGTTGCATGTGCCGCGTGAGCCAAACATAACGGATGAAAGGAAAGAATGGGTGGGTGTTGTGATAATCAGTCCATGGGAGAATGCTCTGTGGCCTGGAATGGCGGCGGTATCACTGAGGTTCCATGCAGCGAGCTGTTGTCGTAAATGGAGACGATGATGTGACCTTTGAAACAGAAGAGTCCACAGAGTTGGAATTGACCGTGCTGATGGTGACCACGAGCATTGAGAACGTACGTACTCCATTCCTATCCCACAAGATGCAGAATACAACCATAACTGGGGATCAGATGATGATGGCGACTTGAATCATCTCCATCTCGAACCATGGCAAATTTCGATGATTATGGGAGCACTCTGATCACAAGTTTACTTCACTCGAGGGAACTTTACAAGTTCCTGGGAGATTTGGAAAAGGGACTACCAGAATGCCGTCGGCAGGGCGGAGGAAAAGATCTCAAGGGATCTGCAGATGAGCCGTGAGAAGAACGACACGTCTAGACAAGGTGGCATTTCGAAAAATGAGAAACGCGCGGTCGCTGCTGGATTGGTGTTTCATGCACTGGGGGAGCTTTTTCTCTGGTTCGATAAACAAAGGCGATTTTGAAGACAACCTGCCAGCGTCGAACACTGAAGTTACTTATGATGATTGGGCCCTCTTCCACGATGCTATTGCCAAGGCGTTCGAGAGAATTCTCAAAGCTGACATAAGAACGCCATCGCTGAACCGGCAAAGTAACGAGGAAACACCAAGCCCAATTTCTGAAGATAAGGAGGTGAGAGAAAGTGAGGCGAGGAAGATGGAAAGAGAGTGGAACACCTGGCCCAATCTCTCAAGTGAAATCAGTAACAAAAAGTGAACCGACCAAAGAGGAACAGAGCGCATCAGCCGAGGAAGGACAAAAGGTTATTGACTCTGAATTGCGGTGCAACACAGAGAGATTTAAAGTCATTGATGACCTGCCAAACTTCCATGTGTTTTCCAACTTGTCATCAAGTTCTTCGTATTCGGCCAAGTTTTTGTCGGTGATTCGCAAGGAATGGAACCGTCTACGGAAAAATCTCCCCGAGGGCATCCTTGTGTGGCCTGCGAGGAGAAACTGGACGAGTCCGAGCAGGTATTGTTGGGCCGCAGGGTACGCCTTACGCAGATATATAATTTTTTTTCGATATCCGTCTGAGTTTCTTACCGATTACTCCCCCTGAAGTATGGTTTCATTCCCACGGCCGCAGACTCAATCCAAATCTTTACGAGGATGGCAAGGTGTGTTTGAGCATTTTGGGCACTTGGGATGGAGATGATGTGGAATCTTGGGACGCCAAGACGAGCAACCTGCTTCGGCTATTGCTGAGTCTGCAAGCACTTGTATTTGTGGATGAGCCGTACTACAACGAAGCAGGATATGGAAAGCAACGTGGAACTGATGAAGGGCGAATGAACTCAAGGTGTGTATAATGAAAGCGCGTTCTTGCTCAGCATACGACACATGATACGACAGCGATCTAGCGGAGTACCTGAGGACTGCAGAAACGTAGCAGTGAATCACTACCAACAGGCCGGTATTCGTGTCTTGACAAATTGCAAGAAACTTGTGGCTGCGGAACTTGAGCAGAACGGGCTTTCTAGCGAACATCAGCAGGAGGAAAGTGCGCCATACTCGTCCTCGGGTTTTAGAAAGTCGTTGAGTCAATTGCTTAAGCCTCTGGAAAATGCCATTTCATCGTGTTGCGACGAAAAACGTGTGTGAGAGAATCGATGCACTAGAACCGCTACTATGTTGCCTATAAACGAAATACGGGCTCTTGTAGTCAACTGCGGGGATAAAAAAGGCAGTGGTGGTGTGCAGAGTATGTCGTCTGGAGAATGCCGTCACTGCCTGTGGATGAAGTTGACAGGATGCGTGAGGAGCACCACTGGGAAGATACACAGACAAAGACGTAACTGAGAACACAACTGAACTGACAAATAAACGGCTATTTACAAACGCACCCAACGTCCTCTTATAGGGCTGTCATTATAGGGCTGTCACCCAAGCATGCGCGGCATTTTCCTTCGAGCAGCGTCTGTGAACATGTGCAGGCTGCGATAACAAGATGCACTTTCATGCGGATCAATATTTGCCCTTTACAATATCTGGCGGCAAACTCCTGCATCTAGCCATGTTATTGGGACCCAAACTCAGAGTTTTAGCACATACGGACGGGATTTACTTGCCTAGGCGAAATGATTTCAGCGCACTTGAATGCTTGATTCCACTCCGATTGGGCGAAGAACGTTGTTTTCACCATGGTTTCCTCTTTGAGTTTGGTGCCGAGGTCTGGCTCCAATCCCGCCTTACCAGGCAGCTGAAACCCTCTCCCTGCTCCGCGACGTAGGGCTCGCTAAAGTCCGAGTGGCGAGGACGTTAAGTGCGACTGCATACGGCAACAAGATGGCAAGACTACAATACTCTTGCGATCCGATACGCACCACACGCACACACGGTACCACATACACAACAGCAACGGGGTTGCGCTGCGTGTCATTTGTGCGCAGGCATGTCGACGAAGGGAAGAAGGAAACAGAGAAGTGGAGAGAGAGGGAGGGGATCGGCGGTGTGCCGCTTGCGTTTTTCACGGTTGTTGCGTAGTGTATTGTTTACAAACACCATGTTTGAGCAGGCGCAAGGGCGAATGACAATGCTAGTGCGAAAAGGTAAGAGGCGAGAGGTGGAGACTGAGAAACTTTGTGCAGCGGGTGAGAACATGCAAACCAAGCAAACGGCAATTGCGTAGGGGGGGTTGACTCGTGCGATACAAAGAGAGGCATGCAAGGGCAGCGGGGGTGTGGGCAAGGTGTGGCAAGAGAGGTACTCGACGTGAGGGTTGGTTTGACAAGGGCGGGATTGTAGGGCGGGTGAGTCAAAAGGGGTTGGTGTGGAAAGTTGAGGTTGGGGCTCGCTGGAAAGTTGGCGGGTAGTTGGTAGGTACAGAGTGTGTTATGTGGCGGATTGGGAAGGTTGGGTAGGCCGGGAGGAGGATGTGCGTGGCCGTGAGGTGAGTATGCGATACATTTTGCCGAGCCAGGAGAGATTGATGATGAAGCCGACGACTACACCCGCGGTTGTAATGGCAATTGCCCAGAGTGGAGCATGGGGAAGCACGTGATGGAGGATGGAGAGGTGATGGACGAGACCTATGGCGTAGACAAAGAAGCGGGTGAGGAAAAAGACGAGACCGAAGAGAGTCTGAACAAAGACGAAAAACGGGGTGGAGCCGTAGCCAGACTTGATGAGAAACCAACGTAGGTTCAAGAGCGGGGTGCTGGCCTCGCCTAGAATGAGCCAGGCGAACATAAAGGGGTAGAGACGATAGTGGCCGGCGACGAGGGCGACGAGTGCAAAGGCGAGGTGGTGAAGGATGGTGTCCAAGGCACCGACATGGGGATAGAGGCGAATGATGTGAACGAGATCGGCGAGGAGGTATGCGGCGAATAACGTGTTTGTGGTGAGGACGCGATAGATTTCGGGGACGAATTTGAGATGGGTGGGGTGGGGGGTGTGGGGCAGAATGAGTTTGGCAAGGGGGGGAGCGGACCAGAGGTGAAAGAGATGTTGGAGACCGCGGAAGGAGGAGAGGAGGGCGTGAAGGGTGGAGATGAGATAGGGAGGGGCGAGGGTGGCGAGGGTGGAGCGGGTGGATTTGTGGGGGAGGTGGCGGTGGAGGTGGGTGGTTGACAAGGGGGGGAAGAAGTTTGGTGGCCAGCAGGTAGAGGGCTTGCCAGAAGAAGAAGAAGAGGATGAGGGAAGTGGCGTCGTCGTACATGGGGGGATTGAGGGGGGAAGGGGAGGGGAGGGCGAGTGGGGATAGAGTTGGGGGAGTGTGGAAGAGGTAGGGTGGGGATGGGTGCGAATGTTTTCGTAGTTTATATATGGACGGTACGGCATGTGGATTGTAGAGGGCAGAGGCGGAAGGGACAAGTGTTCATCATACAAGAATATCTCAAGATTCACCGCAAGTGCACCCTTGAATCGACAAAAAAAAAAAACAAAATACAAATCATGCCAAGGGGGAGTTTAACAACCTCTTACGGGGAAACATTTTTCCTTTTTGGTTTGTCAATGAGGTGCAAGTCTACTGTACACTGCTGTACTGTCCATCGCATTAATATACTACCTTACAGTGCGCTCGCTATATGGGATGATTTGTGGCTTGGCATTTCAACTTGGAATTATTTGTGGCCTCGCCTAGTGTAATGCCACTATCGAACATCGGATTGTTTATGGCACTCATCTCTCCTTTACTGTACAGTATAATCATTACTAGTACCAGTAGTAGGCTGCTGCAGCGTGTTTTGAACGAGGACACACTGTGTCGGTTCAAAGGTCCCCGCAGTTGTCACACTTATCTGCATCACCACATCATTAAACGTAAAGCAAACTGCAAAGTACACGGGCTCGACCATTTGGCTAGGACGTGAATAAACGATGCGCAGGAGCAGCATGTTCAAGCCACGATATTTTACAAAGAAATTCCTCTAATTAAGAGATGTCTGAGTCGACTCACTCTACACATTCTAACGCCCTGAAGCCGTTAAAGCAGGCTTCGAATTTGACATCATTGCGATGTGGCGACGGACAAGATGATCAACAGAGCCACCAGGACCCCGGCATGCGG
Organism: Kappaphycus alvarezii; assembly: GCA_002205965.3. Lineage (NCBI taxonomy): Eukaryota > Rhodophyta > Florideophyceae > Gigartinales > Solieriaceae > Kappaphycus > Kappaphycus alvarezii. The sequence goes on along the minus strand of NADL03000049.1, from coordinate 352,813 downwards.
TGAAGGCCTGTATCTTGCAACGCTAGCTGTACAATTGTGTCTGCGGGCGTACGCGACAGGAGCTCTTGTTGCGAAAAGCCGCAAAGTGATACACAATCCACTTGCCGCTCGTGTTATCCCTTGCCAACTTTAACCAAATCATTAAAGCGGCGTTGACACGTGGCCCAGAAAACACTGTGCAAAGTTACAACGCGTATCTTCGGGGGCGCTCTCCACGCACTTTCTCTTATCGCGGATCTAAGAGCGGAAGACCTACGTTAAGAATCTCCTGGTGTGTCTACTACGATGCACATGGCCGTCCGTCTTGCCAGATCCCTTAAAGGAGAGATATGCGTGCCCTACTTTTTCGATCCTTGTGCAACTGTATTTTGGCCTGCAAGAGTACGGACTCACTTCTCACTATATACATGCCCAACTGGCCTCTATGAACCGCACGTGTTTCCGAATCAGTCGGGGCACTCATATTATCGGACTTGTCAAACACTTTGGACGTGACTTTCAAGTCTACAACTGCACAGAATCAAATATCACACTTCTCTTTTTGATTACATAAAAGGTTCAACTGCAGCTTCGCTACAAGTCTACGTTAATGTACGCATGTAGCATCATCTGTTGCAGTACAGTAGAGGTTAACTTACTTTGGGTTTGGTTGTTGGAAACGATGGTTGAATAAAAGAAAAAGAGCAAAGGTTCGAGGACGCTATGGACTGTGGGTTTTTGGCTCCGGTGTTAAACGGTGGTTTGCCTTTGCTGGTCTGCCCCCAAATCGAAGCCAGACCGGCGGAGGGACCGCCCTTTATAGAATTTCTAACCCGCTCCTGAAGGAGATAAGTCTACTCTAGTGCTACTGTAGACCCAGGTTTTCTAGAAAACCTGGTCATTTAATACTACATGCAAAGGTTTTCTTGTCCGACCACTCTGCCCCATCTCCCTCGTTGCCGTAGAATTCCCCTGACGACCCTAGTGTCCAAAGGACAAACAAATGTACTCATATGAGTACAAATGATTGTTCGAAATTACCTAGATTTTTTTAATTAAAATTATACACTGGCACGCTGAATCGATGTAGAACTTTACTTCATTGAGTATCTATCGTGTACACAATGCAAAGAGAGAAGTTTAATGCGTTCAGTATCTACTGGGACTGCGCACGTCCTAACTATACGGTTAAGATCTAACCGGGTGTACTTCGTCGTCCATGCGCATCGGGGCTCCCTGAAAAATAACTTGCCCTAACTATAAAAGAAATAGTTTCATCCTCATTCACAACAACCGCTGTGGCCTAATGGGCCTAAGTAAAGAATGAACAAAGAAATCATGAGTCCAACTCGCTGTGCTCCACAGGAGGGCAAAAACTTCCTTCAGGAAGGTCGACATTTCTGCGACAGCTGCTACCTCAGTTTGCCTTAGCGCGCCCACTTGAACATGAGCAGAGGGGTTAATTCACTGATCACTCATAAAGGGGAATAAAGCCATAGGTAAGTATGCTAATTACGCAAGTCGAACGACGCGAATCAGAAATGTAGGCGGCTACAGTCAAGGACTCAATTTTTTCATTTTTACTCATTAACCTACATAAAATGTAAGCGTAGACAAGAAACATCACTATAGAGTAGTATAGCATCTTCTAATTATGACAGAAGTGGACATCGCGTAAGTGTTTTGAAAGCAGTTACGTCCTGTCTCTGAATGGCATATCCAAACCTCTTGTTCAGTTTCAGGCACTCAGAGCAGAGAATTTGGACTTCTTGTAGATTTGCAAATTTTGCATCTGCTTTGAAACCGCTTTCGTTGGGGACCCATTGGCTCCTTTGCGCCTTTCACTGTGGGCACCAGGTGGATTCCAGTACCGCAGGCCAATGAGGGAACAGAATCCTCTGGAACGTCAATATCAGATCTACGGAGGCCAATAGCATCAAATGAATTGTCAATGTTGCTCTGCAAGTTTTGCATAAAAATCTTTTTGAGACATGCAATTTCTTGCACCATCAAACCCTTGTATAGCAGCATGAGTCAAAGATGCAAATTGCAAGTAAAGATGTATTAACCCTCAAGACAATCATTGACTTCGAATTTCTTCTCCAATCCAAGGTCATCCTGTCTGCATCTGTTATCTGTCAATTGGGAGCACGTTTGATAATATGTGCTCACAACCGCTGGAACTGGAATTTCCATTTCCACAAATAGCGTTTCATTACCAGCAGATCTCCAACGAGACCTTCTGATAGGCTCTGACGGAAGTGTTGTACCGGAGGTGCTGACAAAGTATCTTCTGTCTCTATCCATACACAGAACGGCCATCATAGAGGGTGGCTTTCCGTCCTCGGACTTACCATACAGATATGATCTCTGCGCCTGAACAGTTCCAGCCCTGACAAAAATGACATAGGAAACTGCCTTGTCGCATTCTTGACGACACCTGTAACCTCAGTCCATATTCAAAAAGCGCATTTGCTGTGGCACAGAAGCAAATGCAGAGTCTGCACAGACAAGTCGATTTTAATGAAACCAAGGCTCTGTAAGGCGAAGAAAAATAGCAGTACCATGAGGAAATTTGACTCGTAACGCCGATTACTGCTGTCAGATGCTGACAAACAATCTCCAAATTAAATACAATGCCACTGACACCGCAGCACGCAGTCTTGATCTCACATCCGTTTTCAGGCTTACGGTCCATGGCGACATAGTGCGGTAGTCCTTCTGACATCCAATCCCCTCCATTCCGTACCGAATCTGCATAGCAATGTGAGAATTCCAAAAAGCTTTAGAATTTCACCGGCAGTTGTACGCATGTGCCCGCCATTAGAGAGTTTCCAGTTTGTAAGTTCGGTAATTGTGGAAAGGTGTTCGACGGGAAACATGCAAAGGAAAAATCATACGGGTCTTCTCATACTCGGTATGACCTTGTATGTACGTGTTCCCTGCTGGACCAATTACCTTCCATGGCCGATATGCCGTTGATCCATTCAACGGTAATAATACCTCCGGATTGGTCCAAATTTTTCCATACACTTCTTTGCATACCCCTCCTACTCCGGCCATCCCATTGGCTTCTTCTCGAGGTTCTTCAACAGAAGGTTGACGATTCGGTAGCTCGACCTCAGCAGCAGTTGTCTCCATTTCATTGGACGTTGCTAGGCCACCTTCAGATGCTTCTCCTGGCTTGATGTTGACGAGTTTCAATCTGATGCGCTTTGTCCTGTCCTGAATGGACCAGTCTGCGGTGACCGAAGTCTAACGTCTTCCGGTAGATGTGTCAACTTCGACTGACCACGGTTCCGTTAAAGCGCTTACTTCTCCAAAGGGACCGAATAGCCGCTTATACTCAGCCGCTGACGTAACAAGGGTTGCGCCAGTGTTGACAAGGTTTCCGGGCTGTTGACGGGGGTCATTTGGATTCATCATTTTTGGTTAAATTTTTCGATGTTGACAAACTTGTTGTGTGTTCGAATGAACAGTTGAGGAGTAAACTCCGAAGTTTTGCACGGTTGACTACCTAAGGGTGCTATTAGATATGGTGAAAAGCTAATGGTGTCACTGTGTTAGTTTTTGTATAAAATCTAGCCATTAGAAATATGGACTCATATGAGTACATTTGGATTCATACGAGTACAATTGTCCTCTGGACACTAGAAAATGCCTTATTACCATCCAGCGTTGACTGTAGACCTGCTAGCAGGTGCATAAAAGGAAGCAACGACGCATAAAAGCATTTGCATACTCATAAACAGGATTTATCCTACTGTAATGTCACGCTCAAAAGGCTCAAACAAAACTAAAGCTTTGACTAATAACGCATTCGCATAGAAAAAAGTGCTCAATAGGAAATGAGGAATGATATAACTAAAGAGACGTAACGGTGATTCAAGGTGGTAACAATAAAGCCACTAGAATGCTTCATCATCTCATGTTTTCCTACCAGATCAACATGCGTAAACGTTGAGCATCATTCATATTTCACAAGTTTCACAACAAATTCGAGAAAACTGCCCACGACCATAACTCGACACCTCAGTATTTACAGAGTTTCAACTCCCTATTAATACTAGCCAAGAAAAGAGGATATGCCTCGTCTTCGACCTTGGTTCATCCAGAGGGGTCTCCGCAGACGCCTTCATCGCTTTTATATTCCCGACAAACATAATTCTGAGGCGATTCCTATTGTAATACATGACTGATTTTTCTACTCAATTTATGGTAAAAGCGGTATTCAGAAATTTCAATTCATCTTTTCGCCCTTCTAAAAGGCTTGAGCCCATTTTTTGCTCAAAGTCACCACCGCAAAAGCAAGTGACCGAAGCAGTCCACATTTCAGTGCATGAAGAATTTCTCATGGTTGATTGACGCACAATTTCATTCCATTCATTAATAAAACTCCCGGGAACTAAATTACTTGTCCACTCTATTCCTCCCAGAGTTTTGAAGACTGCCATCGAAATTAAGTCTTCTCCGTGTATGGTTCAAATACTTCCTCAGGTCTCTCTCTATTTGAAATCGGAACTAAGTATCCGAATGTCAGATGTCTTGAAAACTTTGGCTTGAACGGCTAGCATATATTTGCAGATACGGCTCCTACAGGATCGACATGCATGACAGCTTGGGAAATTTGATTAGTAACCATCGTGGCACCGGTGCAAGTCATTTCTTTGTCGGAGTTCGTCCCCAAAATGAATACACAAAAAGCTATGAATCAAGTCCGCTTGCACCGAAATGATTCCAATAAAGTAACAAATAACCAATCCATAACGTGGAGATAAGAAACCGCGCCAATTTTTTTGTATTTGATTTTTCTTATTATCACTGCAGTAGACAAGATATCACTGAACTTTCTTTAAAAATATAGGAAAAAAGCCACCCCTGAAACTGTTGCTGTTTAGACTGCATATGTACACGGGATCGACGCTGTTTGCGGTATCATGTGCTGGAAGGAAACATTTTAAAAATTTCCCTACGCCAATATTGGCCATCATTTTGGGGTTCAACATCCCGCACTAGCTGTATTGTAGATATTTGAGGAATGCAAGTCGAAAGCCACACCGCTGACTCGGACCGCTCCTATCTAGACTTTACTTGGAGTCGAATTAAATCCATGTTTCTCTGCACGGTCGAGCAACTCTTTTGCAGTCTAGACGAGTAATTATTATTCTGGCGGCGGACACATTACATGCACTATACAGTATATGCGAGCCACTCCGTAATTTTGAAGTTTTGGAATAGCAGCTCCGTCTTCGTTTGCATTTTTACTACAACTTGTGCCGCTAGTACCAACCTTGGATTTCACTGTCCTTATCTTCCATCTTCTTTTTAGTTGCAGATGTTTTCGTGTATGATTTCATCGTTCTCGGCTATTATGTAAAACTTTTTTGTCTTTTTGCTGCAAAGTAGGTGCTTCGTGTATGCACATAGAGATACAGCTTCGGCCGCCCTACTGTACTGTACTACATTATTCCATTCGAAATGTATGCATTAGACACATCTATCATGTATGAGGGATACTCCGAAAGAGCCAGCATATTCCTGACAACAAGGGTTGCCCTTTAAACACTGTTAATCGTATCCCAATGATCCATTAAAAAACAAATATAATCTTTACTCATAATGTTTATATTAAAAAATAAAAGGAAAATTATGTAGAGTATGACGATGAGTTCGTATAGTGACTAAAAGGGGGAAATGTTTGGGTGCTTCAATGTTTGAAAGATGTGGTCGGTTGGGGCCCGAAGTATCTTAGAGGGTTACCGGTGATGGAAACTCCTATTTGCCAGCAAAGTGCTTTGAGAATGCCACGAGATATGCCCGCCCCTTACTCATCCTTTTCTCCACCAACCTCTAACCTCTCCAGATCGGCATAGGTGACTAAAAGTGATCCGTATCATCAAATCACTGGACATGAAGGCAAAAATTAGTAACAAGCCCGCTCTTTTTGTCAACGACTTAGTCATTTACAAAAAGCACAATATTGTCAGAATGTAGTTTAAATATGAGCACCGCGAACACCTTCAATCTCAAAAACTCTATTCCAACCTCTTACAGTATCACCAAATTGCTCCTCTCTGTACTTTCCCGGCCCCTCAGCTACAACGTGCTCAACACAGCAGACAAAAATACCTGAAACATTAGCCCTTGTTCCATATCAAAAACAAAAAAAAATGCCCTGCATATTCTAGCAGGCCCTTCTTTAGAGCGAGAAGCAGCACCGCAGGCATTTGACGGCAGCGACAACGACTTAGCCTGTGAATAAGAGACTTCACCCTCTTCCCAGTTTCAGACATCTTTTATGAAGCAGGCAGCGGCAAGTCATACAAGACATGACCAACTTCGACGCTTCAGAGTTCAACAATATGGGGGAGCGTGAAGCCAATTATCAGCAAGCGCTATGATGCAGGTCCTGGTAGAAAGCGGAATTATGGGGAAGGGGCATTTTATTTATTATTTTAACAAAATGGAACGAAGGAGGCTAGTGGGAGATCCTAGCGAAAATTTTCAGCTCGAAAGGCGCAACGTTCGAAAAAATGATCGCAAAATTCATGTTGTTGCTTAGTAATCCTCTTTCTGAAATAGTTGTAGAACGTAATGGGTCCCTCTTTACTTTTGGTCAGATGCTTCAAGACGGTACCAAGTTCAAGGGAACAAACTTTTTTTTGCAAGCGCCCTTTTCAATCTGGAGAGAATAGGGAGGGCTAATGGCTAGCAGCATCTGCATTAATACGTAGTTTGACGTAGTTTGAAGAGCGGCAGCAACAGGCAAAGTGGGGGCGAACGCGTGAGAATATAGTACAGCCATTGCGTGCGATTACTGTTGCGGTAAAATAGTAGCCTAGAGGTCGCGGAACTCGTGATGACATGGCCCTGACGTCCTGATAGTTTAGATATAAGCCTATTGGGATGACTGCAATGGAGGCGCCGCCTGGGAGGGGGAAATTTCTGGACCGTGATGAGCTATTTTGGAAAGGGTGTAGGCGATGTACAGTACAAGATCACTGTAAAGTTTCCAATTATGGTACGTATCTCATCTCATTCGATTTCTGCCTGATGAGTGGCTCAGATCCCTTGTTAGTTTGTTGGGCCTTTTACAGTAATCAGGATAGGATAGTGGCAGTTTACCTATACAGGATAGTGAAACTACTTTCAACCAGTAAGGTAGGCACGCCTTGGCCCCCAATAGTACGGTCTACAAGCCGCTGACTCCGTGGTTCTCCTTAACAACCATAGGTTACCTATCCCCCCATGGAATCATTTTTCAACCCTAGCTTTCCGGTATCTTTCGATTATTCGGATTATTATTCGATTATTCCGCCTATAGGTTTTTATTGCCCTACCACACATTTTTGCTGCTATCGAACCTAGTGGATTTTATCCTACAAATTTGAGAGCTTCCTGTCTGTGAGGGCGTTGTTTTGGAGGAGTTGAATGGTACGGGTAGTAGCTATGTGGGGCATACTCGTAAGCTCGGGGTGATATGGGAACCAGTGCAAGAACCAGCGAAGAGCGACGCGACGCGGGTGACCCCTGAGGATGGTGGAGGTGATGAAATATGGGAAAGATCCAAATCATGTCGTGGCATGTGCGTGGAGGGGTGAGAAGCGACGTTGGTGGCGGTATGAGGGGCTATTTCGTATTTTCCAGATGGAGCGGTAAGTTGGGATGAGTGCGCATGGGTTTGGGTGGTGAGAGTTTTGTGGAGTACCGAGGGTCATCTGTATGTCGTGAAGCAGTGTAATGAGCGAGCTGCCGTGATCTTCTGGTTGCCTTTGCTTGCTTTTATGGTAACCGAGCTTGGAGAGGAACTTTGAAGCTTCTTGTTGCAGCAGATTAGTGAAATCAGGGATTTGGAAGATTGTTCGTAGGCGCAGTAAGTGGGAAGTGTTGAAAATAACTCTCGAGCGAAGATAGAATGCGAAGAATTGCCGCTGGAAAGAGGTTGGCGCGGTTGAGGTAGTCAAGATCGCGGGCAGAATAGAGCCATATAAGTACGTGCTGGGTCAGAATGCTTGGAACTCGTGGCCAGGAAGGGTGGGGGCGTGTCGGAGGTGAGGTGCGTTATGTATAGGAGGAACGAGTGCCTTGTTTAGTACGATGTGTCCTGTTCATAGTCGCGTCGGGGTATCCCTAGGGGCGTGATTGCATCCCTAAGTAAGGGGCCTTGTCAGATTGAGGAATTACTGTAGATTGTATTGTGAGTGGTTGACAGGGTAAGACGCGTCCTAAGTGATCGCTTGGCACTTATTTGGTGCCCAATTCATGCGTCTGGTGGATGCTCCGCGTTGAAATTAGTTGAGTAAGGTTCATGGGAAAGGTGGAGGCTTCCGTGGTCCTGTAAGATCAGTTGGCGGTTGATCCGGCCATAGGCTTTGAGCGTATCCACGATGGAGAGCCAGCAGTCCCTTTACCTAATGGCTGCTTCCGTGGCGATGAGGGCATGAAGGGGGCATCTTCATCTTTGGAAGCAGAACTGAATTGGATGGAGGGTTGTGAGGTCGGCTAGGAAGGAGTCAAGACCTCCTTCGATGGCTTTCATACAGTGATATAAGAGGCAAAGTGGGCGATAGTTCGCTGGAGTTTGTCCTATGAATATGTCCAAAATCAACATGTTGATCCCCGTTGTTGTGACCGGGATCAGGATGCCTGTAGGCCAGTGGTGGGGGTACTAGTGAAGTCGGCCGATTGTCGCCACCATGTGTAGAGCAGAGCGGCGAAGAGGGCGGGTTCTTTGTTCATCATCTTTATATGCACCCCGTCACTACCCACGCTTTTCCGCGTGGAATAATGCAAATTTAGTTGGGATATGATGTTTAAGCCACGGCGGGAGAGTAAGCTTTGAATATGTATCGGGTTGTTCTTGGTTATGAATGTGCTAGTGAAGATGGTGAAGTCGCGTAGAGAGAGCTCGCGCCTGTTGGGTATATGGTCCGCTTTCCTCTGGTTATCTGCGCTGATCACTTTCAGCAGGCCCAACTACAGTAATATCAAATAAGACCCAGTTTCTCTCTTTTCGTAGCAAAGCTAGCAATTGGCTAATTATTTGATTTAATTCTATTGCTTTTCATATTCAAAAATGGACACACATTATTAAATGGGTCGCGGTGTAGGACAAAAGGGTACAGTTATTTCCTTGAGGTACCGTATCAATCCTCTTGGACTCAACGATACATAATCACTCGAAGTCTATCATCATTTATCAAATGATTGAGCTATCACCCAGCCTTTGGTCTAGAGACCCATTGAAGAATAAGAGGAAAAAAACTCATTCGAAAAAGATTCGTTATAGAAAATATAATTAAGCGGCCACGGTCGCGAATATCTGCAATACGTTGACTTGAGAGGTCAAAAAACAATTTTCTTCAATGCAAAGCGTAATAGATCCCTAAAATAGGGCTTTGAACTACAATATTCCTGTTGAAGGTGGAAGATGCTAATTGAAAACTTTTCTGCATAGATTTATTGTGTAAAGAAATTCTGAGTTCAATAAGTACAAAGAGGATATTTTATGTATGAGAAAAATCTGACCACACTCGCAAATTCTACCTATTTGCACCGTTTGGCGGATTTAATATTTAAATTATGGGAAAGAGTTTCAATCAGAATTTATCAGGAGAAAAGTTGAGTTTTTGAGTATATGGTGAGAAACAAAGCTTCATCAAACTGTTGTTGACATAAAAAGCATATAAATATTTTTATGGTGCAATTAGAACAATATTTTTACATTTGCTACGATAAAAATTCCTAGTTTTGCGTTAAATACAAAACTAATTAATCAGTTTGACATCAAAATTGTCATCGGCCATTCTTTTTAACCCTATAGCTACTTTTTTCTATTAATTGCTTTCAATCTCAATTTTGGCCAATTTTATCTGGTTATGTCTAACTCCTTTTCCATACTAAGAGATCTCTACCGAGCTCAAAAATCCTCATTATTTGAAAAAGACCATCTCCGGATGATTATAAATCTTTTTCAATATCATTATAACAACAATAATACCATATTTGCTTTTTGTTGGTTGCGGAATATTTTTAAGATTTGTTTACCTGCCTGTTCGGAATTTTTCTCTAAATAGATCTAAAATTTTTCACTACCTGATGCATCATTTCTTCTTAATTACTTCTAAGCAATGTTGCCGAGGTTATACTTCGCTTCCAGAAAATCAACAGCGGGCTACGTCTACCCAAAATGTTTTCAATATTCTCAGGTTCTTTTCAATACCAGTAACTTTTGGAAACCAAATTTTTCTCTGGGTATGAACTGCAAAAAATGTTTTCTTGGATTGATCCTGCAAGTTCTTCACAGAAAGTTTTGGATCAAGATAAGCTGTGGTATATGATAAAGTTTTCGATTCTTTCAAAAATAAGTGTAATTTCTCCACGTTGCACATAAAGGACTTCCGCAGCGAGCTCTTCGATGCAGACATGCCAATAATATTCTGTTGTAGACATAAAATTTAATTTTATCTTTTTGTTATACTGCCACCAAAGCAACGTAAGACTGTAACCTTGACGTCGGTTTTGATGCTGAGAAAGGATTGTCTCCTTTATGAAACCAGTTTATTTCGAATTAATACGTGAAATTTCATCATTGATGTAGATTAATGCTGGGTAAAGTTTGAACAAAACTATACAATGCGTGAATCTATGTAATAAGTTGATCGAGAGGTGCAAAAAAAAGTATATGTGAAAATGCAGAATTAAATTCTGAAATCTTCTACCATAAACGCTTTTTTGTTTTGGGCCTGAACGTGAAAATATCTAACTCTGCATAATTTATTTATGATTTCTGGATATATTGGCGGTGTCCTTTATGTATTAATGGTAATTTCTACTCTCTTTATCCAACTATATGACTCTATAAGTGATTTCGAACAAATTGGCTCAAGTAGTGAGGTAACTATGTGGTAAACAACTATATGACTCCATAAGTGATTTTGCACAAAATTAGCGCAAATAGTGAGGTTATCCTTTGTCGAATGTGGCAATGGAGGGATGTTCCCCTTGTTCTAATTCTCATTATATCTGCAAATACATCTTCAGTCCAAATTACAAATAAACATCCATGAAGGAGACCTGTAAAATTAGAAAAAGTTTCCTGGAACGGAATACATTGAAGAATTAACTCCCTGACACGATCGTTCAAAAATTTTTCCTTCCTCTTGAAATATTTATCACTACCACAGTTCAATATATCAGTTTTCAGTTTAGATGTTATTAAATAGGTGTATACTACGTAATCAACCATTTACCAAATAGTGACGCATATTATAAATAATTTGCGAAAATATTTAATTGATACATCAGATTGGCGAATTAAGCAGTGAGAAATAGATGACGAATGTTTGAAATTTGGCACAGTTAATACTATATAAACTGGAAAATAATATAGTTTTACCATATGAAGCTACTTGGCGGCTCTATTTTGATAGAAAGCGATGTTCAAGAAATGATTCCTGAGTTACCAACGATTCGAGAAGTTTTGTTTGGAGTAAGCGATAAAATTTTTAAGGTTTGGAGACACTTAGACTTAAGTGGTCACAATTTTGATGCTGCCCCGACAATGCTGCAGGACATATCTGTTAATGTAATTTTATTTTAAACTGCAGTTGTTTTGCTTTCTATTTTCAAACAAGTACCACTGCAGTGCTTGCAGGGTATAATTTTTGTACTGTTGCTGTGATTTGAAGATAGGAAAAAGTTCCGAAAAGGTTGAGTTTTGGGATGGAATAGTTACAGATCTTCTGGAACTACGTAACCTTAGCAGAGAAAATTAAAAGTTTGTCCATTTGGGAACCTTGAAAGTCACCGAACCTACTCGGTTATTATCTTATCCTTTATGACCTCCCTATTTTCACGACTAATGGTCTACACAATGAGAAGTGCTCATAGAGACCACAACAAGGTCTTGTGTACAGTTGAAAAGTTGATATTTAATGGACTCTGATAATTATTTTTGATATATGTTCACGAGTTTATTTAAAGCAAAATAAACTTGGAAGCGGTCGCTGGAAAGATAAAGTAAAATTTAAGATATGATTTCCTTGGTTATCTATGTTCATCCGAGAGACTGAAAGCGTTTCAGTCACTGAAGTATCCAAGAAGGATATGGAGATTAGGAGAATGTTAGATATCCATATTGGTAGATATTGTAAATTCATGGGGTATAATGGATAATTTTCAAATTTCTACCTTTCATGGCGTGTAATAGGACGGAAGTGAGATAAGATAAATAAATGAAGATGCATAATTCAATTTCTTACTTCTGTACTGATTGGTACTTATCGAGGAAGCCCATTAGTTATTTGGTGATAAAAACCTCTTATTTGGACATAAACACCGTAAATGAATGCCACTTATTAGAATACTACTTTTAGTAGTGTAATGATTTATATGGTGGAATACAGTCTGCTTATCGCCATATCCAGAGGAAAAATGTTTAGGATGCTCTATTTCCATTGGTGAAGCATGGTACTCAAGAAGTTGACTAAGTTGATCGCAGATTTCGAATGAGGATTCTATTCTGCCAACCCTTAACAGCTTCCTTGAAATTTATCGCAAAAAATAAAGGCCCACAATTTTTATTTTATGAAATTTTCGTTGTATAATATACTAATAGATCTGCAATAAGTGAAAAAAAGGTTAAAGTAAGAAATCTCTGTATTTTGGGATTCAAGTAATTAGAGCAATAAAATTTCAGTAGTTGTACTTTAAAAGATTATCTTTACACGATCCGAAGTATTTAAATATTGACCATCGTGACTTCAAATTAGTTCTCATTTTTGCTCTAAATTACTAGATGCATTGTGACCGAAAAGGAGATTGAAAAAGAATATAGTAAGCTTCCATGATCAGCTTGGATATAGAAAGGGTATATCTCCAATGACCCGTAGGTTCAAAAAAGTGGACCTAATTAAAACTCTGCGACTTTGCCGTTAGATTGTTACGAACGGAAAAGTGAAATTAAAACTATCTCGAACGGTAAGTTGAAGACCAGCCATGCCAGTAACGATTTAATTAGATCCAATTATGGTCGATAAACCGGATCTAGATTTTGCTTTGAAGTGTCCTTGGTGTTCTACTTTTCAAATAAGATCAATTGCGGCCGAGCGGCAGCGCCATACTGCTTAACGGTAGAAGCATCTTCCCTCACGACTAGTTAAATGATCCTTAGGCTTTAACATCTAACAATATAGAGTCCTATTTTCTCCAACGACGACGTAAACCGTATGGAGCCCTCTGGCTTACAACAAAAGAACACAAAAGGAACAAAACTGCCCCAAGAGCGTTCAGGGGCAACTGTCTTTTCCTAAAATTTCTAGAACTCACATTCCTTGGTCCCACCGCATGATGAGAGCAAATGTAAACAAAAAACCCGTCTTTTAAAGTCTAGCTATGGAAGTTCTTCAATCTGCAATACTTCTCAGAATAAATAAAACCATATGAGTTTATCTTGCTGTCTTTTCTCTCAAAATGAAAGACATAAATGAAGCAGCAGTTTTTTGCAGCAGGTTGCACACATAAGAAATTATCCCTACGAGCTCTAAGAAGGGTTTGAAAATTAATAAAAGAGCCAGTTGAGATATGATGGATATTAGCTGTTCAAAATTGGGCTGTGCGAAACTGTAAGTGCCCGGCCATTGTTTTTGTAAAATAGGAACCTTCAAATGACGGTCTAGTTTCATTGATAACCGAAATTACATCGGCCAGTTATTACCGAAAATGCAAAACATTACGAACTGCGGAAGACTGAATAAACTAAAAATGATTGATAGCACTAAAATCAGAAACTAGCGCTTTCAAAAATTTGAGGAAGAGTGCCTAAATATAGAATAGCATGAAAAGTTTAGTTGAAATTCATTTTTAAAAAACCTGGGTAAAAAGCGAAATATAATAATTTAAAATATAATACTTAAAAATCAGCAAATGAACCGTTTCAGGGAAAAAAAATCATTTCGCCCCACGGGATCGATCGTAAATGGATATTGTTTTCGTGCTTACCCTCCAGAAATTACAAGAGGCACAGTGATAGATCATTTGAGAACAGAATAGTCCCAGAACTGTAAAATTAGACGCTTTAAAATACGTGAACTCTTTGAATGAAAGAAATATTCTGGACTATGGGCTATGGACTATGGAAGTCTTAAATGGCATAGAGACTCAATTTGAGTGATGCAGAGGTTTTGAAAAGAAGGAAAGAGACTGGTACATAAAAATAAACGGTCTTGATCAACGGTTTGTCACTGTTTTAAGTTATTGAGGCAAAATCGATTCGAATGCTTCAGTATTAAATCTATATAATTACTCATAATCAGTTAAAGCCATTTTCGTGGTAGAAAGTTGAAAGTAAAAGTTTATGGGTAGTAAATAATTTTTCTTGCTTAACTTTCCAACCTTCTTAGTCATTCATAGAGTAAAAGAATCGTCGAAACAAAGCTAATGATTGGAATCAGTACGCTTTTTGAGAAAGTATTATTCTATTTCGCGATAGATTCAATTTTAATCATTAACGAGACATGAAAAGGAGCTTAGCCTGGATTCTACTCTAGTTAGGAATATCTTTATTAAATCAGTTAATTAAAATTTTGACGAAGTTCCGGAACACTTTTATGTTATAGAGCTCGCCGTAACTTAAAAAACAATTTGTAATATCTCATGCTATTATTTTAAACCCGCATTTAGTTTGGGACTTCTAATCGCTTTTTGTTCTCGATATGTAAACGAGAGAAATTTTTCTTCAAATAATTAGTAATGATACCAAATTGTTTAAACAGCCATTCTTTGATGGAATAATAGACCAAGTCATTTTCATGAATTTTCTTCAGGTGTTATAGAGGATAAATTAGTTATTAACTGTCCTTTTTCGGTCTTTAAGGGTACATGTGGTACTATTTATTCTCTACTTGGAAATTTACACGTGATTGGAAATTTACACGTGATTGGACATTTACACGTAATTTCGCTTATTCAAATGTCAAAAAGCATTCTGGGCGCATTGTTGAGCATCTAGAACTAGCAGAAAGATTCTGAGGGTAGTTTAATATAATTTTTCTAGACATTGACTAATTGTAGAAGTGGGAAAGACTGTGAATTTTTCCTGGAAACTAATTTTAAAAAATTAAATTTCCAGTAATTGTTAAGTGTTCCTGCTCTTGAACCGTAAAGTTTTAATATTTAAACATCATCAAATATTTACCAATAAGAACAATTCAAGGGAAACTACGGAGAAACAAGTAAGAAAGACCGGGAAAGTGTCTTAAAGCCCTAAATTTTAAAATACCTATTATTAAAATTGGTTTTCCTTAAAACGTTTTTACGAAGTAAAAAAAGGATTTTTTATTTATTAAAAGTTTCTTTTCCTTGAAAAGTGTTAGCAATGATTTGCAAAAATGTTTTTACGATCATGGAAGCCCAATTTTTGATGGTTCCAGTTGAGAAGAGATGGAAATTGTAAATTTTCAGAGCCATGTTTGGTACCACTTGAAGCCACCAAACTAAGGAAGTAAATCGTATTCAACGTTATCAAAAAGAAAAGATCTCTTATGTTGTAAGGAAAACTGAATTAATGAAGAACTCGGGAGATATCTGAGAGGTTAAAATTGCATGTTATTGCAGTATTGCTTCTTCAATCGACATTGTTTGCATAGTTATAGTCAGTAAAGATTTATGCACTATTTAAACTAAGCATACTTCCCTTACACGTTTACATATTAATTATTCCGATAGTTCTTCGCTTTTAATAATTCCTCTAAAAACAGTAACTAAAAATAACATTCTATCTCTTATTCCCAAGGTATTAATTATGAGATGCCATTGATTTCATCTCCTCGACGTATAAATAACTAAGAATTAATTATTGACTGTTTGCCTGTAGAGTATTGCTTTCAAACCGTCAAATGAGGTGTTTGAGGGAACAAGTATAATTCTTGTTGTATTGTTTCTGTCCAGGGAATCAAAAAATTTGAAGAAATTTATTGATTAAAAACACGAGAAGCGAAGCGAAGGGCATAAGAAGTAGGAAAAAGAGTTATGAAGAGTCGGAGCTTTTTTAAATCAACGAAATTACTAAAATTAATACTTTATATCTCACATTTTCCTATCCTTTTATTTCTGAAAAAACCCGGAAAAAATTCAGAAGCTTCAGTTCAGAGGCTTCATTCGTTTAAATGATGTAATTTAAATTAAAATGAATAGTTTATTCTATTGATTCTCATTTTGAAAAGTATCTAAATCTACCCTGCTAGGAGCATATAATTCAAAAATATATAAAAAGTCTCCTTCCTATTTTTTTTACCCATTCGAACTCAGCCAGATTTAATTTAATCTTGCAGAAGTGAACAATCACACCCCCCGCCTGATCAGGAGTAAAATCCAATGAGTTTGATGAATGATGCGCAACAAGTAACATGTCTTCCCCATGACCAAATCGGGGGTCCATATTAGGAATATAAGATACATGCGTCTGCATTTCAAATAGGCAACTTTTTCATTATTTGTTTGAAGACTAGTTAAGTAATAAAAATTCATTATTTACTTGGAAATGTTTCCTTTTTTAAAGAAATATTCATTAAGTATCCCTCAAAAAAGACGAGAAGTTTATGATAAGGAGTTTGAAAATGATTCCACATGTTCCTCTTAATAATTTTACATTTGAAATACGTTTTCGTAGTTTCATTATTGGAAGATAACTTTGGAAAGTATTCGAATCATCGTAACCTGTGCGGAAGTTCAAACATTAAAAGTGATAACTGAGCGTCCAGGAAAGCAAAAGTTTTACACTTAAATACCATATATATATAATGAGTAAATAATTCGAATAGGGTTCAGCTGATTGAAAAACCAAAGCCTATGAATTTTGTACCCTAATTTAGCTTTACATTTCTTAAACGTTCCAAATCGCAATTATGGAGGATTTTGAGTAGGATCGCGAAATCAATTCATATTTTTACTGAAAATTACTTATTTCAGTAGAAAATATCCATTATAGGCATTCCTTGCATTTAAATTACACATTCAATAAACTTTAATCTCATTTGTTAGATCCCATTATTCTTCAATGTCAAAAAAGAGTTCGAAATATTATATCCCTAATGACACAACTTCTGATTGTTATAACGCTCATGAACTTTGAAATCCCAGTTGTTCAAGAATGATGGATCAATTATGAAACGAACCCAATAAGGGCGTATAATACACGCGTTTCACCTCCTGACGGAGTTCCAGAGTCCGAGAATGACCCATTGAAGATTTATTGGAGCATGGACTTCTCTGTTTTCAGGTCTCCAGATTCACCCGAAAAAACACTTTTGATCTTTGTAACTATCACTACCTACCCTTTCATCTCCTCGATTCATTTCCATTAAGTGCTATTTATGCTACCGCACGCCATTAAATCCATTCATTGCCCTCTACTCCCCAACCTGCGACTCACAGCTTCCATCACAAGAGTAATCGCATCCTGATCTTCTGGTCCCTTATCTTGTTCTTCCGTCGAAATATTTTGCCCGGATTCCACATCCTTGTTCGCTTCAACTAGCGCCGAAGCTGCGCTTGCTTCTCACACTCTTCTCTTCTCCCTCGCTTGCCTCCCTCTTCCCGTCGTGCTCGCTTATTCCCTTCTTACCGTCCCGCCCGCTCTTCCTACCCCTCCTGGCGAGCTGAATTGACCTTCCCTTGCTGCTGCGTTTCCAGTTTGCATCGGAGCTGGAAATTGTCGATGCTACACTGTGCTACCAGATGGCACAATACCCAACAGCTTTTGCGCATGCGGGTACCCTAGTAAACATTATCCCTATGCATGGACTGCAAATGGACTGTAAGGCTGCTAAATGGAGCATTGTTGGAGCAGCTGCTCAGTGAATGGACGTTTCTTGGACTGCCGCAGAATATGCCTGGCTGCGCTTGTTCATTGGATTCAATTTGGATTGTCGGTGGAGTTTGCCTCCACACTTCGACTACAATCCAAACATCACGGCAGGTTTTGGCGCGTTGTTGACAACAACATCAACCCACGTTTACTCTTTGACTAGCTCTATTAGAGTACCTTTATTGTAGTGCGATTAAAACCGCATATCACTATTCGTTACACATCGTGAGCTCTTGTCCAATTTCGCATTAACTGCCCAGTCCTTCCTTCCTACCACGCCCCTCCGGTACCGCTGTGTCCTTTCAAGATCCTCTCATACCCCGACGTTTCCGCCAAAACATCGCTTCTTTCGAATCCTAGAGGCGAGATCGGCTAAAGAAGACCGTTTTCTTGCCTCACAGTCGTTGTATATAGGTTTAAGTGGCAGAGGCTCGTGCAAAAAGCGCTAATTGAAGCTGCAGCTTCCATCTTCTTCTCAAGAAACGCTGTTCAAATCTGGAACGTACCCCACTACGCTCCTCGTCATCATTTGCACCCCCGAAACCTTTACCAATCCGCCATTCTCACCATCAGGTTCCCCAGGAACAAACACGGAATCCTATCTCTGAATGGATTCCATCGCGCTAAGTAGAATTCTTACCCCAAACACAGCAACTACTGTTCCTCCAACAGTGTCTGCCATTCTAGCAATGAAGGAGTTGGTAGCGTGCTTACATGTAGGATCGTCTACATCTAGGCCGCCAATGGCTTCTGTGGCGATCTTCTCAATGACGGATTGATCCTTACGCGAAGAAACAGAAGATCCAGCTGCTTCCGGTGCAGACAACCGAGAACATATATTTCTCTCCGGTTTTCCCCATCAACCGAACAATCACTTCAATAGCATTCTTGTTCATCCCTGAACTCTCGAAAGAGTCACTCGCACTTTCTGCCGGCAAACCAAGCGCCATAACGGCCTCTAAGACCATGTATCAAATACAATTCCGCCGATAGCTTCGATAACTTGTGCTACTTTGTATTGAATTCGAACCTGTAGTCCTTAAAGATTGTTATTGTAGCTTCAAACGACATGCAGACATGCTTCCTCACAAATAATCCACAAACTCTCATAATAACCAAGACTGCAGGCAAGGCCATATTCGCCACTTCCTTTGTAACTTCATCTGGTATTTTATCGGTATATGGAGCGTCAAAGCCAATCCCGAGCTTCTGCAGCCCTTGCTCTAATCTTATATGCAACGCCCATGTCCAAGGCCCCTTCTACTAATCTTGTGACGACTTCCTTTGTACGTCTGGTTGCTTCAAATGAACATCCATGACGAACAACGCCAATAGTCCTATATCTAGCCGCCAGGGTGGCATCCATATTCTGCGCCTCAGCATTTTTGGTATTGTCAAATGTACGCGGCACAGTCATCATAACCTCAGCGAAGGCCAATTAGGAGTACTCCGGTCTTCTCGCACATTTATTTGACAACCTCAAACCTAGGTGAATAGCGGCAATTAAATCTTCATCTGGATCGTCATCATGATGCCCGGACTCTGAGGTGCACCAGCAAACAAAGCATTGCCAAACACAACCTTGTAGGGTAACTGCAGTGCGTGGGAAGCAAACCCTGATCTTTTAACTGTCTTGGTCTTCCCCTGGACAGATACCATAATGAACTGATTAGCAGCCGATCGTGCTGCCGGTGCAGTATGTGTTGCACCTAGTAACAACATGGTCAGAGTGTCCCCTCAGTCTTCGTGTCAGTTCCATTGCCTCCAAATCGATCACGACCATATCATACCTATCACCTGCCAAGATTAAAAAGGATATTCATGAAGAGCAACACATCTCACCAGTCCATCACATGACACCTCACAGGCTCCACCTCGACCCCGTTGAGGCAGATATCGCCCCAAAGGGCAAAGCCACAGACGCGGCTCCCAAACCATCACCCACTCAACATACTTTTGCAACGACTTATCTATCGAATCTACCAATCGTCCGCTAGTTGATACCCCATCTACTTCATGTTTGCGTGACGCAGTACTTAATATTCTACTTTTGCATCTCCGACTGTGTCCAGGCTGCTAATAATTCTTTTTTGTTGTCAGACTCGCTCGCCGCGTTAGCTGTGGCGTCTAAGGAAACACCAGCGTTCGTGCTGCGCGGTGGGGGTGCGCCTTGGATACTTTGCAAATCGTCCAATCGTCCCATCTTAGAGGAGGGGTGCGAAAGGCGTTGCATTAATTGCGACGCTAACGCCCTTGAGTTGAGTTCAACCGCTCGCGCTCGGTGAATGAAGGTGCGGAAAATTTGGAGTTGGGAAAGAAACAAGTGGGACAAGGAGGGACTAACCGAATAAAAAATGACTTTGAAGTACTCATGAGTTGGGTGGGACGGGGGATGAGGGAGAGGGCGGAGGATGAGCGGGAGAAGAACTTCATGGCGGGATGGACGGAAAAGAGGTACGGAAGGAGGTAGGGGGGAGAAGGACGGGGGAGGGAGTAGTACGTTGGGGAGAGCGGGAGGCGGGGAAGACAGTGTGCGCTGGTTGCTCGTGAGTCATTTGTTGCTTGTGATGTTGGCGGGAACCGGTGTGATGGAGTATTTCGTGCGCAGATGAACGGCAATTTGGTGAGTGTGGCAATAACTGGCAGACTTGGGGATAAATTTATCCGAGATATGTTGCGGAAGAAGATGTTCTGCTTTGGAGTGCGTCGGTGACTTCGGTGTTTCCGTGGTGGGCATAACCGCCTCCGAAAGTGATTCGGCCGAGTGGGAGTAGGAGATGGCGTCATAAAATGAGGCTTTAATGCAATGTAGACTCGTTTACATGGCGAAAACAGGGGCCTTTCCACACCACCGGCCATTACTGATAAGGATGAGCGTTACACTGAGCTCAAAGTCGCAGTGTGGGACTTGCAGGCCACTCTCCAAGCGGCCCGCTAGTACTGTAACCGCCCACATACCGCCTTGACCGCACATACACGATTGTCTAAGTTTCAACAGTCTCGAGATCACCTCGCGCTATCGTTTATCAATAACCCGCCTCGCCACGCTTCACCTACTCATCGGCTTCATCGAAAGCTCTTTGTGACTCGATCCATTCTCATTTTCACCTCCACACAAATATTTACATCCAACTTATCAATTTACACCCCAGCGACTCTTAAGGTTCCACTCGCATCAGTCTCCCAACCGCTCTAAACCATTCCGCCGCGCGTCATTCATGCAACACCCCAAATCTCCCACAATCGTCTCTTTCCCCATTCTACACACCTCCCTCAACGGCGCTAGCCGCATGCGCCAGCCACACCGGCACGATATTCGTATAGCAGCTCGACACCATCCCGTCCACCACGATTCTCCCGTTCACAATCAACAGCGCATACAACCCCCGTCCAACTTCACTTTCGACTTTTGTATCAGTCTAATAGCCCCCGTTACTATCTTGCGCAAAATATCCCGCTTCAAATCGACCAGCAGCTACCAGTCCCCGCCTAGTTGGTAGTAAATGCTCCTTGCTAATCGTAATCCGTCTGCATCTAATCCCATTCTGCGCCGTGATTACCTTAAGCTCTGCAATCTCATCCCCGGCCTTATGTCCGCACACACTGCACACAAACACTATTCGCCCCAATCAGCACCAAATCCCCATGCCGCGACACTCTCATCAAAATTCACTCCACCTCTCCCTTCCTGAAAATCTCAACCATTGCATCCCCGGGAAAGCATCCATCCTTCACATAACCATTAACCCCACTCCGCCCCCGCGGACAAAATAAGGGCTCAACAGGCACATCCTGCAATCAGATCTTTGCAACACAAGCCACCGTACAAATTCCTCATTAATCAACTCCGACGCAAACAACGTTGCATTCAACGTAAAGTTGGTTTGTCAGATCAGAAGCCCCGGCATCGTCATATACGACTTGAAAACCGCCTTCTCAAACGTCCCCTTCATAGACTCAATTCCCTCCAATTTACCTCAATCAATGCTCGCTTCGGATATATCAAAGGAGCTACACGTCTCACCCACCGAGCTCACATTCACAATCACCACATTGTTCATTCTTGCACCTTGCAGCGAAAAAAAATTTCGACCGGCACATTTCTCAACTCGCCCCGCGTCAACTTGGCATGCTGGCAGTAAAACCTGTCCGTAGACTACAATCGTTCGAACATGGTATCTTCTAACTCACTCTCCCTTCCAACACCGTCACCCCCCTCTACTTCTTCATGGTACCATAAAACATGCAACGTAGAATCGTAAAGCTGCAAAAGCGACGCCTAGACCGTTGGATCCAGACATCGGCAAAGCTCACCGTTTTTGGAAGAGTCAACCGTTCAATAGTTACCTGCTCAAAGAGCAAAATGCCCTCATGAAACCAGCTGCCGTATCATACCGGGCCAAGCTGCATGAGCCAGTTATTGCCACGTACAATCTGCAGTTGTGTTGGGGCATGCTCAGTACCTATCAAAACTTGGTAAGGAATGGGTCGTGATCCAGTTCGCGAGGATTGTAAACTAGCATTAAACAGCAGCGCCGTCGGTGGCACGCCTGACGTTCAATCCGCGCCAGGGCCCGCGGTGTTTGATGAGAATTTCTCTCGTACATCGGAGCAGCCGTGTACCAAATCTTGAAGGGAAATGACCAAGCTTTGCAAGTAGAGCGCCGCCAAAACTTCTCCTCTGCGGTACCTATCTCAGAAATGAGAAGCGGAAACGGAATCCCGAAAGAGCCTGGCCCTTCCCAGTTCGGAACTCGTATACCCCAACAGATCCATTGATATCCCCTGATGCAATCAACTGATCATCACCCACAGCAATATCACGGGGAGAAAGCCATGGTCACAGCTCCACCGCCTGCGCCCGCTGCAGAGGCCGATATCTTTCGTAATTCTTGTTACCTTCCTCATTCGTGAAGCTTCCAACTCTCATCTTGTTTTTGCTCTTTCCAATCAAAGTAAAGGCGAGCAAGCTCATAGATTCAATAGCGCCTTCCGATTACAGAATCTATCCCATAGAGTCGAATATCGTGGAATCGGTTCTATCTTGTTTTCTGCAGTCAGTGGCTGCACCATCAAATTGTTCTTAATCAGTGTATGCCCTCTCCATTCATACAATGAAAGAGCCACATCGCCAGCACAAGACAGATGAATGCGATAAAAGCCAGGTAGCAGTGCTTTCTTTGGCGCAGAAATGCCCGTCGATGCGATATAAGTGGCTCGGGATGTGGCAAAGAAATGTCTTCCATTGTTCGCAGTAAGCCAAGTAGCCGCGTTTAGGACTTGATTGGAGAGGCTTTTCTTTGGAGGACTTAGCGTAGATCTCGGTTTGGAGTACCGTTTCTCATTGTTCACAGCACGTCCCTCAGAGTTCGTACTGCTGTCTGGGGAGCGGCAGATTCTTTCGGATGGGTTGTTTCATTTGAACTATTGCGTAACTGATCGCACAAGCAATTAAAATCCATAGCGCATACCAAACGTGCCATTTTGACTCTAAGAATACCAGAACCGTACGGCAAACGAGAGTTGAAGTGAGAACTTCCAAGCGTCGAGCCACGGGCTGTGGTCCCCAGCGTTCGTTGGAGAGGTGGCAAAGTCAACAAGACATTTTGTTGGGTGTGCGGCTGCGCCTTATACGTATAGTGCTTGCCATTTCATTTCAACTCTGAAGCATACCGAAGGAATCATTAAACGCGCATTGATTTTGATGCAAATTTGAGGATTCATTTGCCGCTGCGCAGCCGCCTGACATATCCCTAAATTGACCTAAATTATCCGATCAAAATGATCGTGCGCTGGAGACTCAACTTCTCGTGGCCGCTCGCCCGTATTCGTTGGCAATACCACTGACTGCTCACTGCCTCCCTCTCAAGAGCCCCCTCAGCGTCTTCACAACTTGCTCTGGTACCTTGCAAGGAATTTGCAGAACTTGGTTGGACTATTCTGTTTGTCTACACGCGAAAGAACGTAACGACTGCATGCAGAATTGTCTGTACTCGGCGGCTTGATCACAGCTTTTTAATGTCAGTCCTTGACTGCGATGGTAACTCCATTCTTGAAGCCATGCTTCGCGGGATAGTGCAAACTTGATCTATCCTGGTTAAGACTTACTGGAAACGAATGATTGACCTTGATTGACCGCTCCAACTGCACAAGCTGAGAGCTAGTTGGCGGTCTTTTTTATCTGTCACTTGTGTAGACTGGCATAACACGGGATTTTCGACTGCGACTAGGCTCAGCTACCATAATGTAGGTTGTAAAACTAAGCTGATTCTCCGCACTGTTATAAGCTGAACAAAAAACCAATCGGTGATTAAAAATAAAAACAAGAACGGGTCAAGAGTGGCAATGCAATAATTTCAACAAATAATGTCGTACTAACTTCGGACGGTCTTGTATTTGTTTTGTCCAGATTACGGAGAGAGAAATAGCGGATTGGCACAGCTTAACGTAAAAATGACAAATTTAGACAGCCGCATGTGTAATATCTGGTCGTTTTGATTGGTTTGGTATTAACAAGGGCTTTTATTCTGATGTATTCTGATGCAGAATCATCGATGGTGCTTGTGGTTGGGTTCGACGTCACTATGGGGTACGTGCATGAAATTGTAAGCGCGCATAATCAGGAAACATCTAACTCTTGCGTGGTAACGAGTTAAAACGATTCACTACTAATCTTTAACTAGCAGTTTTCCAGGAGTGCTTTCCTTGCGAATGAATGTCAACTGTTCAATTTGTACGCCTACATATTCTAACTAGCAATACGTCTTTACTGTGAATTATAAAGACTTGAATGCCAACTTTAGGCGCCACCTATATCAGCGTCGAATCTATGTATTATTGAAAAATGCAACTGACGCGACCAGTTTTATGTGCGCAGTAGCGCTGAGCCCTCATGTTATCGACAAACCCACCGAGAAAGTTTCATCATGTGCCGTTTAGTTGCCCATAAGGTAAGAGCCGTTTCTTCACCGATTTTATCAGGGATTTTAGCTATGTGATGAGGCGGATATGTCCCAAGTCTTCTTACGTAACTTGCTCAGGTGAGTTTATCTGCTGCGAATCTGCAACAAATGTTTTCAGAAGCTGCAAGCGGTTATAGATCCAAGCTGAATGATGGTGATATGAATGAGAAATGGTCTTTACATCTAATACTACTACTGTAACTTAATCGTGCGCCGAGCTTACTCAAGGCTACCTTATGAATTAGGTGCTAGGGTGTACACTCTAACGGGCTGTTGCGAAGACGTCGTGTCGAGAATGTAATAGAATACATTTTTAACGATACTAGGGATGTTTCGTGAACAGAGCGGGCGCGTTTCACTTCTTATACCGACCAATGTGCCGCTTTGTTTTCCTGGAGAGGATTTTGGATGGTATTTGAGAGGAACTTTTTGTGCGGAACTGGGCTTGGGGAGGGGAAATTAATCTATATTTAGCTGTTGGTACATAGCTAGTGCCCAAAGAGGCTGCGTTCGACAGATGAATGCTTTCCCGTGTATCAGTTCGCGAGCTACAGGGCTTGAGAGCTCTCTTCATATCCTCCGACTTGGCCTCCATTGCAGGAATTTCTTCGCTCAATTCATTCTGTCAATCAGACTTTTGCTTGGTGACGCGTACTGCCTGAACATTTTCAGGCCTAGGCATGGAAAGGCGCTCAACATCGCGACGGTGGCTGTACGTGTCAATGTTCTGCGTATCAATGTTTTGGTAAGAATGGTTTGCTTGTTCGTATGCCGCTCTTGCATGCTTCGCCGCTACAGGGGATCTATTGTGAACATCAGCATCGGATTGACTGAATTACTCTCTGTGCAGTGAGTGATTTGGAGATCGCGAGGTGTGCTCGATTTTATGAGCATCATGCGCGCCATCATTAGAGGCATTGGGGTTCTCATGCCTCTCAACGCCTTCATCACCTGCGGGGGGCGATGAAACAATGCGTTCGAGTGTGACCGGGGTTGCTCATGATTAAATTGATCGTCATCACTTCCACCATCCTTACCAGTGGTATCCGTGCGAGATTGTTGAGATCTCGGAGCTTATCACGATATGGTTGGCTTTTTGCTGTCTACCTAGCATTCTGCGCACTTTGTAATATCTGAGCAGTGCTCGCGAATGTATGATGAGCCACAGACGGTAGAAGATGAGGATGGCCAATTGCTGCGCAACTCTTTCATGCAGGGACCAGTGAGAATTCGAAAGCTTTCGTCTGTTGAATGCCGTAGGTTTAATATCCGGAAGCTGTTGAAACCGTACATCTCTGAGGCAGAGAGTCTTAGTCTCGATGAGGCGGATGAAGCTGTTGGGGATGATGATTTTGTGAGTTTTGGTGGGGTGAAGATACCGTGTGGAGAGGAATAGAAGGAGGTTGGAGTGCTTTGTTTTGGGCGAAAAAATGGCTAGCAAAAATGTCAGGGGTACGCATTACATTACTTAGGAGTATCAATCAGAAGGGAATTCATTAGCAGGCTCTGATAGGGAACAACGTGTGCATCGAGACGTTTACTATGGTAGAGTGCTCATTTTCCTGGAATACCGGTTCAATTTGAATGGGCAGCCCGTGACTAGAAGCCTAATGCTAGCGGACTGGCCAAGCAAGTTGCTAGAAACCGCGACTTCTCAAGTTTTCTGCAACAAGCAGCTGGTGAGAACATTCGGTCAGCGGACATTGGGCAAGGTCAGTGTCATCTTGAATTCGATAGGTCTGCTTGAACATCACTATCCAAATCTCGTATTGCTATGCAACTGCGCCGGCGTACTTGTGGATTGGTCGCCATATTCTCCGAAGCGTGCGCGGAACACAACAGGGGGACAATCTTGGTGGGCTCTTTTCGACTTAGTTCTGCACCCCCTCATACTCAAAATCCAGGAACTCTTGGGCTCTGGTTCTGGGGAAGACGAGACCATGGGCCAACTCTTGCTCCAACTATGGTATCATGATGACGGGTACATTATCGCGCGTCACGAACAACTTCTCCGAGCCGTCGATATCCTTTCTTCGCTGGACGCCACTAGCAGAGGTCTGCACCTCTCTTTGCCAAAATGCAAGGTCTGGTGGCCGACGGCCCCTCCAGAGTCCGTGCAGCGCCTCTACCCGAATGTCCTCAAACAAGAGTATAGTGAGGGGACACTCGTCCTCAACGCTCCAATTGGCACAGAGACCTTCACCAAGAGAACTTTCTCCACGCACGTGAAGTCCCTCGAACCGTTCCTTGAGGCCATCATTGACCTCGAGGATACGCAAATAGCGTTCCAGCTGCTCCGAAATTGCTTCGGAGTCTGCAAACTCGGCTATCTACTGCGCGTAGTCCCGACGTCGTCCACCGCCGAGGGCGCTGCCATGTTTGACGATATGATGGAGCGCTGCGTCCGCACACTAGCAGGGGGGTTTTGGATTCAGAGGTCTTCCGTGAACTTCAACTCCCAGTGAAACCACTGGATGCGAAGCGGCCCTCCCTTGGGTCGGATTCACTTCAGCCAAAAACATCGCCGCGGCCGCCTTCCTCGCCTCCAGCGCGGCCGCCAACAGGTTGTGCAAAGTTGTTCTGCCCGCTCCTATCAGGAGCCTCGCCACCTACAACGACGCTTTGGACGCCCACCGGAATTGGTCTCTTTCCTGTCTGCAGTCAAGGATTCTACCTTTTAGTGCCTTTTGCTCAAGCAATACACCATCGCAAAAGAAACTAACAGACGCAATCCATGCAGCTGTGCAGGAAAGCATCTCCCCCGGTGATCAAAGAAGGCAGGCATTCCGCGCCTCCATGGCCCTCCCGGGCGCCAAGGAATGGGTGTATTGCGCTCCGTGCCCCGGCCTCAAGACGAGTATTGACCCCGCGAATTCGCGGTGTGGTTCCAATACTTCTGCCAAGTCCCGCTGTTCCCTTCGGACGTGCCGTGCCCAAGACGTAACTGCCCCGAAACCCTCGACTCCTTCGGGGATCACCTCCTTCACTGCAGACATGGTGCGCACAGGACTCGACGGCATGACAATCAAGTGACCCTCTTTGCGCAAGACTTGCAGAAAGCGGCACGTCACCCCGCCGTCGAACCGCGGGACGGCGTTCATCGCACGAGGCCAGACATCCGGGCGATGGGCAGCAGTGGAGGTACGGACTTATTCGACTTGACCTTTGTCAACCCGCTGGCGCCTTCCCACAGGAGGGCCCAAACGTTTAATCCGCTCACCTCTCTCAATGCGGCCGCCTCCGCGAAGCATAGGAGATATGATTCTTTTATTGCAACCTCCGTGAGAAGTAGGCTCGTGCCTATTCCTATATCTACTCTCGAAGGGTGGCACCCGGACGCTTATAGGGTGTTAACCGACGTCGCGCGGAACGTGGCCGTTAGGGCGATGGAGGCATATGGTAAGGTCCGTGCGGTACTCACTCAGAGACACGCTGCCGCGGCCGTAATGTCCAACGCAGCCTGTCTGCTGGGGGGCCTTGAGCCAGCTTTTTAGAGTAATTTAAGAGGTATTACTCGGCACCCTGTAGGATATTCCGGGCCACAACCGACCATATTTTTCAAATATTAAATCACCCTGATAGGGGTAAATCGTCGGGAGAAGAGATACTTAGAACCAACTACCCCAAGACGGAGGTGTTGCGAGCGACAAAAGTGCTACCGTGGTATATTTGAACAAATAAAAAGCAGTGTATATGGGAGAGAGTTGAGAGGGCTACAAGCAAGTATAAAAGGGGCAGCGTCTACCACTGATGCTCTGCGACCAGCTTAGGAAAAAGTTTTCTAGGGTCTGAAGTTGACTCTCAACTTCCTACTACTCGGAGCTTGACCTGAAGTTGTCTGCCAACTTGCTTGACCTTCAAGGAGGAAGCACTTTACTCAGCTTATATAGACCTTTCGGCTAATCCTAAAGTCTCAATCAAACATACTAAATACCATAAAACGCATTCACGGGAATCGTGTGAACCAGAGAGACCATTAGAAGATATTTCCTCAAGGTAAATATCTAGGTGCCATACCCATGCCAGCCACCCATCGGCCAGGGGGGGAATTGATGTGGCCATTATATAGACCTTTCAGAGTCACTCGTAGTATCACCCACAACCTAGAACTGTACTGACATCCACTATGACAGCGTGTCCTAAAATAAAAAATCAACCGATGAATTTGCCACACTCACCCAAATTAAAAATATCTTGCAAATTCAAAAACTGTAAAAATATCTTCCCAGTTCCAATACTGTATACAATTATGGTCCTCATCTAAATTTTTTCGTGTGCGAATTTGCGCACATCACACCCCACATTTACCCCCCTATCCAAATGGAAGCAATTCAAAAATCACAGGAAAGAATACATTCGTCCTAGACCCACAACGCTCTGTGAACGCCTTCTTGAATCTGCGGCGTGTGGCCCGGACGGCGTATACCTATCGCTTTGCGGTAGGCGGGGGCGGTGAGCATTTTAATGGTTTTGGGGGTGTCCAGACGCTCATTCTGAATCTACGCGTCAACAATGTTGACAGATCTTTTGTAAAGCACGTCTCGTGAGACAACACGGTGCACATCATGCTACGTACTTATCGGCCACAGACATAGGATGAAACATTTGAAACCACGTCTTGGGAAAGCATGGTATGTCTTGGGAAAGCACGGTATTGGGCTTTTCTAGACAATTAAAGGATGGAAAGTATTAAAGGATATACAGTGCTCCTAATAAATATAGAAACCTTAAAATCTAAGGCATAATTATACAATTCGGAATGAGGATAGAACGCAAGCAACCCTTACTTACCTACAGAGACTGAGATAGTACTATTGAGGCCAGAGAACTAGTATCTACTCTCCTATTTCCAAAAGAAAGAAAAAATTTAGTGGGTAGTGGATAATAAATATAGAAACTAAACATAAACACACAAAAAGTAACTAAGAATAAAACTATAACACAGCCTAGTAGTTTTATTTTGCCTCCATTAGCCTTAAGAACTTCGACTCACCTTTTGTGCATCGACTTAACTAGCTTCCGAAGCACAGTTTCCTCGATCTTGGCCCATTCTTGGTCAAT
Organism: Kappaphycus alvarezii; assembly: GCA_002205965.3. NCBI lineage: Eukaryota > Rhodophyta > Florideophyceae > Gigartinales > Solieriaceae > Kappaphycus > Kappaphycus alvarezii. Next base: position 322,945 of record NADL03000049.1, on the reverse strand, counting down.
TGCCACTTTTAAAGCAGAAACTGAGTCAAACCGCCTTCCGTTACTGTAAACAGCTCGCGCCAAGATACCCCATAAGTTTTCGATGGGGTTTAGGTCCGTGGACCGTGCAGGCCAATCCATTACAGTAACGCCCTTCTCAGAAAACCATGCCCTCGTATGATGAGATGCATGGATAGGGGCATTATCCTGCTGAAACACCCAATCAAATCCATGGTTGATGGCCGCAAAATCTAATAAATTATTCTCCAATGTCGTGCAGTAACTTGCAGACACCTGCCTTCCATTCAAATAAACAATAGGACACTTGTCAAAGTAAGAGAAGCAAGCCCAAATCATAACTGAACCACCGCCATTTTGTCGCTTGGCCAATAGCCTCTCATCCTTACGCATATCATGCCAGTAATGCTTAAAACCGTCTGGCCCATACAAATTAAACTTTTTTTTTGACCGGAAAAGATTACTTTCTTCCAATCATTTAGTCCTTTGCCAACCATCTCTGTAGCCCAATCAAGTCTTGCTTTTTTGTGGGCTGCGGTAAGCAGCGGAACCTGTTTAATCTTCTTGTACGTAAGAGTACTCGTTACACGTAATATCTGCTGCACTCTCTTCTTGCCTGTTAGCAAATCCAAAGCGGTACAGAGCTGTCCCGCCGATTTCTCACCCTTGTGTGCTTCTCTTAGTAGATGCCTTTTTTTGGCGGAAGATATTTTTGGCGGGCGTCCGCTTTGTTTCCCTTTGCCATACTTCTCCGGGGCTTGGACAAATGTCCAAACCACCTTTTTAGAGCGATTGATTTTCGATGCGATGGAATCAATGCTCTCCCGGCACACCTCATCCTCATAATATCTCCTTTTTCTTGCTCCGTGAGTGACTTCTGCGAGGCATATTGTTGATGGGTAGTCGTCTTTCTCTGCCGTGAAGATACTAGTTGCAGTCGGTATTGTTCATTTAAAGTGTATAGCAAAGTACTTTATTGGTTTTACGATGTCTTAAATTCTACTTTTCGTAAATAAAATGGCGCTTCTAAACTTTTCCAATTTTCTACGAAAGGAGGTGCCATGGATCCAAAGAGGATCATGTTTGGATTGTCTTGGCGCTGTTTGGAGTACAATTGGATTAAAATGACGGAATTTGGAGCGTCCCTGCACAATACACCTGTCGCTCATTCCCCAGTCCGTGCGCACTCCAAATGGCGTCCAAGTACAGTTAAGATGTTTGCTAGGGTAAAATCAGACACAAGGATTGACATAAAAATGAGCAAACTAAAGTTTGGTTCGGTTTCACTGCCAGGAACCCCGGCTGGAATTTTCCCGCATAAAGTGCAATAATTTAGTGGTCCTTGTATTTCATTATGACCGCTTACCGCTTCTCTTAACTTGTTCCCAACGGCAGATTTGAAAAACGCGAAGCGTTTTCGTTTGTATTCCTTCGCCAGCACCGTCAATAGTCGTGTCTCAGCCCCTCCGATATCCGGAACGCCTTCATGCTCAGATTCGTCCCTTTCCTGCTGCAGTTAAAGAGTAGCGGAATAATGTTGCAGTTCCTAGAAGCAGTCAAACATGAAATCCGCCGTAGATTCCACCTTATTCAAAAGGCTCTGGTATGTCTTCAGTGACTTCAACGTATCAACGGAAAAGAGTATATATTTTCTCTCATACATCTTGAACGCGAGGAAGGCGATTAACGTCACTTTTTTCAGTATTTGAACGACAATCCTCTGCTTCCACTTTAAATGAGAGGTTTTGAACTCTAAATCGGCCACTATTGAGTTGCGCAGTCAATTACAGCTTCTTTTAGCTATTCAATGCCTGTTCCGCGTTTTTAAATATCTTAAGCGGGGGAAAAGTACCCATCGCTTGCACTTTCGTGTTGATAAATTGCCAAAAAATGAGAAGGGCCTAAACTTAGGGTCGGAGTAGTGCCGACACAAAATATAGGATCTCATAAGGTTCTTCATGCATCAACTGTAACGGGTCAAGCTGGAGGCAGCGAGAATAATCCAGCCTTTGGACGGGAAAGTGGAGGGAAATCGGCTGAGAGCCTTAACATATTCCTTTCTCAGAGGCTGCGGTGTAGATTGCCGTGCGAATTGACATCACGAGAACCTGTCGGATTATTTGACTCATGTGCTCTATAGGGAATTACTTCCTAGCTGTATCATCGTCCATAGTACACCATAGTAAACCTCATTACACATGCCTCAAAGATTTTCCTATACTTTCCGCTTGAACTGGGGTCTTTATTTCAATTGTAACAAGACAAGAAAAAGCTCCCTTCCGACTTCCTACATACAATCTGCATCAAAATTCGTCAAATTCAAATGATTACATACGACGCAATTCTATGTCGTCCGGAGAGCATGACAGGAAAGGAGTATCTTTTGTCTCGACCATGCCCACCCTAAACAACGCCACCACGATTTTGCGTGAAGCCTAGCCGACCAGTCTTTCGTTCGCGCTTTCTCTCATCTATGCATCAGTCGAGACCTTTGGGCTGAACAAATATTTGCACATGCGCTCCAATCTGTCCTCAATGAAGCGCTCCTCGTTTCATAGCGGATTGTCAAGTTTCAGTAAGTCACGAACTTCACGGTTGCGAAATAAAAAATCAGCTCATTCGTCACCGTAATGCAAAACTGCCTCAGCGTGAACTAGCCGCGCACCTCTGCCCTGTTGTGAGACAGTTGATTGTCTCTGACAAACGGTATTCTAAGTTAGATTTCATTTTATGCATAGGTGCATCATCTTCCGTCCCTCTCGCGAAAAAAATTTGCCCCACCACTACTACTCCTTTGTGTCTTGGTACATCCACCCAGGTGTTCAAAGCAACATGCATGCTTTCCGAAATGGTAAACATAAACCGAAGCACTATACTGTACTTCTCAGTTACGTGCTCCGGCACAGGCACGGCTGTAATCTTCTTAGCTCCGACGCCGTTGCCCTTCGCTTGAAGTGGTCTCGTCGCCAAGAAATCATCTGACCCGAGATCGTGATCGTCCTGAATCACGAAAGTTTAGGGGCTATTGAAGGCAGCAGAAGTGTTTGTTGGCCTGTCCCTCTCCATGTGGAGTGCCCTGCACCCCTCCTCCCGTCTCTTTTCCATCAGAATACATAACACTGGAACCACTGCGAACGAAATTAGCTCGGTTTTTTCTCTTACTCACCAGTTACTGACTGATCCCAGAGATGGTACTTGTATTATTACTCTCCTCCTCCCAATTGCTCCTATCCATGTCAAGGTAAGACTGAACAACTAAGGGAAGACAGCCAGTAGATGGTCCAGAATGACCAAAATAGAACTTAGCCCTCTTGAACTGAGTATATTTAAGAAGTATTTCTTTCCATACTCAAGATTTGCGCTAATAATGAAGCCGTTTAAGTCCTCCTCCCCCTTCTCGTCAAGGATATTGGCAAACAGCTTGGCGAAGTACTCAGTTTTCAATTCTCCTCGGCGTCTAAACCTAATCCCAAATACCACTCGAAACAGCGCGTGTGGAAAGGCGTCGGTAGAATCCCCCTTCCTAGCACTCAAAACCTTTACCGGAACTTCAGCTGCTAGCGTACCAAGTAGGTCATCGTTTAGAGTCTCAATTAAGTGCAACGGACAAAAAAAGGCTTCCTGGTCTCCCTGACCGCGAGGTGTTCGAACTCTAGAATGCTGCAGATTTGACCTCGTTGCGAATTCCAGATGACATCTCCCTCTTCGCCTGTGGAAAAGAAAAGCGCAGACGACGGAGAGACAGAATCCTAGTTCCTAATGAATCCATGGCAACAGCAGTCTCTTCAAGTCTGAAGCAAAACTTGTAAGTGAAGAGTATCACTGACAGGAAACGTTATATGTGAGCGGTTGTAAGAGGATACTCTCTGTACTCATGCAGGACAATTGCCTCATTTATCCATTTTTATCTTCGTCAAGCAAAAGGGTCAAAAACAAGACTAAGAACCCACAGCGACTAGGCGCGATGCCTTTGACACGCGCGATCGCTGATAGTCTTCCCAGAAAAGTCATTTTCCAGCGTTACCTTCTTTTATGCTTAATATTTTACCTTTTGGTTCGCCTATGTATCTAATCTGGACCCTATTGGGGCATATACTGCGGCATCTCGACCACCTCTACCTCCCCGAAGACATCTGCCACCCCCAAGGCGTTGCCCAGCCCACAATCCGCGCCCCCCACGCCCACGACAAGCATCAAGTGGAGTAATGTGCTTTTATGCTTTTGTAATAACATTGACGCTGAGATGAGCAGAATACCCATGCTTGGCATTTCCATTCGCCAGCAGATCTCCCATGACCTTGGAATATTCGCAGACATCGAGGAGCCAGAAGGTTGCGTTGATTGCGAACTGAGTTCAGCAATTGGCCTTAGCATTGAGTGGGGTGATCAAAGCGGTATTGTGATGGCCTCATTAGAGATGGTAGTGGGGCCCTCAGACGCTCAGCTTGGATCTCATTATCTATTCCGTTGTCGTCCATCACGGCGTCGGTAAACAAACCCCTAGAGGTGGGAAAGAAGGAAAATGTGTTCTGGGAGGCTTCAGTATGTGCGTGGTGTAGTATGAGTGGCTTTATGGAGTGGGAGGTGTAATGTTTGGCCCTTCGGGAGATGTGATTTGAGGGGGACGCCTGGCGGAGTGAGAGATGTGATGGAAGTCACTTGGGGGAATAGTAAATGTTATGTGAGAGCATACTGGTTGTACGAGATAGATCCACAGTCATAAGAGTTGTGCATGTCGACGGTGAAACGCCGAAAACTATATCCCTGCAACCATTGGCTGTATTCTAAGAATTGAAGATACTAATGAATTATGAGGGCTCACTGATAGCGATAGTGGATAATTTAATCGTTAAAGTAGCTACGACTGCAGATATTGGAGCCTGAAAACAGCCTTTGAAATATATTTTCTGATCGTTATCATTATCAGTACTGACGTAAGAAAAATTCCTGTTTTTATCTTTTGAATGCAATAACGATCAGAAAATTCGCTAGGGATATTTTCATCACATTATACTCCCCGAAATTTTCCAGGGCCGCAAAATTTATCCGCATAGCGATGAAGCACACTATTTATCACAAAGTTTCTAATTTTTCCGAGTTATAACCTGTTGTATCATTCCTTGAAATTAGTACTTTCTCGGCAAAACTGCTTTCCTGGGACTAAATCACCCTCTATTTTCGATCAACTTTTCATACTCAAATTTTGATTCATACATTTAAACTTTCCAGATAAAATATCATGAAGAACTATATATCCCAAATGCCGAATTTGAACGTTGATTTTTGTTAACTTTGACTTTGAATGCTTGTAGTTGGTTTGTCTTATTCAAGTACATTCCAAGCCAATGGAGTTGTGCAGGTGACTTGTCTTGGAATATGGATCAAATTTGAGACGAAACGGATAATCAGGACCAGAGATATGACTTCATGAAAAAGGCATTTGTGTGGGTGCTTTCAGAGCCTACACAAGCCCCTAAAATACTTTCTTTAACCTTATATACGCCTTTTTGGACCACCAGGCCTTCACTTCTTGTACGCTCTGTGACTATCTGGTGCGCTTCCTATTTCTTGAACGCTCCTGTGCTTTCCAATGCCTTGCTTTCACTGCATTCAGACAGTGACTGGTTGGTACCAGCGCATCTTACCACACTGGAACTATTTGTATCGTTAAAAGTCTGAGACCGAGTTTTTTTCTTAGTTCCGCGTAGTTCATGCTATTCTAATGCTTGCACTACCTGATTTAATAAATGAGCCTACTTAAATAATACTTCCATTTCGGTGGCCTCAGCTTAGACCCACTTCTATCACCAGCACTACGAAAAGTTGACGGGGCTCTTGCGGGAATTTGGCTAGTAAATAGCAGATTTTGACGGTGCCAAACTTTCGAATAGAGTTTTTGGTGGCCATGTAGGGCTTCTAGACAAAGATAAACATCACATGTGGCACATTTCCACTTTGTGTGATGTCCTTTACAGACTTGACCATGATATCCGCAAAAAAACGCAAAACTGGCTGTCTGTAGCTAAGAGCTCGTATTCTCATACCAAACTACACAGAGTCTTACCATCAGGAGTGTTAATAGCTTTAAATCGATTCCTTTGTAATTTCCTAGGCCAGTCAGTGAGCGTTTTTTCTCATCATCAGTCGGCACATTATGACGAAAGTATATTCCATAGTGCCGCCTCCAGGTATATCTAGCCCGTGGATGCTATCTGCGCAAATCAACAGCCCTTTTAAACATCCGAAATAAATTCCGCTGTAGCTTGTAACTTGTTGCGAGCATTACGAAAACTCTCAAGAGATTGACAGTTTCGTCAGAGTCGAGAAGATCCTTTCGCTCCAGCATTTTCCACGCGACAGAGGGTTTACGGAGATTTTTATGATGGTTTGTGTGACCAACTTCTGCTCCCATTTCAGATGCGAGGTGGCAATTCGCATCATTGATCTTTGCTGCGTCGCTCTTTGACGACTGCTTTATTTTTGGAGTAGTATATTTGCGCGGAAGTCCTGGTCAATTTAATAGGTCTAAAGCAACCATTGCTTTGCAAATTGTGGCCCTATATTCTCAAAATCTATGTCTAATTTTCTGCTCCTCATGTATATCCTTAGGAATAACCGGTGGATAAGCAGAGCATTCCGGTAAGCTCAATACACGAGACACTTTCCCATAGTCATGAATGACCTCTAAAACACCCCACGAGCTGCAAGTGAGACCTTAATTATAACTTTTTTCTGCAGTCCAGTCTAGACTCGACAACGAACATACAGAGTGACAGACGAAGAACCACTGCCTGTTGCACAAACTACGCCATGTTTTATTTCGGAATGTATTTCCGAATGGTGTCATCTCCTATTTCGCAACGAAGCATTTCTGCAGTCGAAAATCCTGCAGGCTCACCTAGTGTGTTTGGAGCAATTTTTTACTGATCCCCAATGAGCTTAACGCAAGTGACTATCAAATCCCGGTAGTACCACCTCACTATTCCATTCTTCAGACGAAGAAAAGTCCAGCACGATCACTCCATCTGGTGAGCATGCAAGGTATCTGGCATCATTCCTAGCAACTATTCCAATGTAAAACACAGTGGTGACGCACGCCACTGATCTATGCGCTCTAGTAGCAGCAATTTCGTTGGCAGAGCCTCTTTTCATATATTTCAGTGCCTACTTTTGCACTAACCGATCCAGCGTGTAACATCTTGCACCAATCAGAAAGAGTCTTTTCACTTCCTTGCGTCGTTACACTAGGCTATGATCTAACTGCATTATCAGACATAAGGTGAGGACCACCATTTGTCCGATCTCTCTTAACTCGCGAAGTTTGAACCAGTCGTAACAGTGCAGTCCCGAAGTAAAAACCTGGAAAACAGCCTCAATCTCATCCCCTACAACATGTAGCATTTGCTGCATTTGCCCCATTCTCTGCTCCACGCCGCTAAATAGAGTCGATAAATGATGTAAATTTGACTCAGGAACAGCGATCCACGGGTTGAGGCTTTCTTGAAAAGTCTTCAGGACTGTATGCATAACACCAAGTACCTTATGTATTTATCCATTCCGTTCTCTCTGACTGCCACTGCAGTTACTCTATTACTTCCGGTTCTCAATCCAACGCCATTCATTGCCTTTAGAGCAATGGAAACGCCAAGAACCATTCTGTAGTCATCATCAACCGCAAAGTCTTTTCGTCTGTCGTAGTGGCGCAGTCCCCTTCGTCAGGCCGTCTCATCTGCATTGGTTTCACGCTTGATTAAATTAAAATTATCCGTTCACAGGTGTAGAAAATTCCAACTCACCTCCATTTTTTGTCTGTTGCGCAGTGCCCTCCTCTGTAGCCTCTGCGTAACCTCCCCATCATCTCGCAAAACCAAATGCCCTCCCCACTTCTCCTCAAGATAGCTCCTGTAAGGCGTATAGTATTATTTTACCACAAAGAGATGACATCCAGGAACATAATCAGGCATAATAAAGACATACCATAAGCCAAACTCTATCATCGTACAACGAATTCTTCTTTCACATGATCTGTATCAGCATTAACTACAAAAACTGCTGACGATTCTCCTTGCCCTTCCAAAGGATTCTCAAGAAGATTTCGCAAAGACTACACTTGAGCTTCTCCCCACCTCCTGTTAAGAAAATTATTACTGGAGTTAAAGCAAGGTTTTACATGGAATAAATCATAGAAGAGTTGTACATAGCAACAATTACATGAAGAAGTCATATAAGATCTGTATACAGCAAAAACTAGAAAAATCATTTGGAAGGAAGAAGAAACAATAGGGCTACGTGAAGATAGAACCCCTTATGCAAAGAAAAACGAAAGCAGAATGTTTTCGGTACCAAAAATCTCTACAATTATTTTATCGGTCACTCGGAGAAATAAATTCGGTCAGTCAAACAATGAAGGGAAGAAAACAAGTAATTCAAACGGCCACTTTCTCAAGCATTGTTTTTATTGATTTCTACCAATTACACTAACACTGTATGAGTACATGGAGAAATTAACAGGGTCCAATTCGCGAAATGTTTTGGAGCCCCCATTCTCAATCCAAAAATTTCACTCCAAACCAGTGCACCAAATATTGGCGCCCAGAAGCAAACCGGAACACCTCCGGTCAAATACAATTGAATCCATTGACAAGCTACCACCTCTTTCTTGACAAAATACAAGCCCAAGAAAAACCCTCTCCTCTGATAGTCGCAGCATCGTACCTGCATCATCCACACCCCGCCTCCCGAACACATGGGGAAACTTTTATAACCTCAACTACTACCATCGATTAATCCCAAAAAGAGTACGGAAAAGGTACTGAGAATACCTCCCAAATGTCCATCAAGAAGCACAACAAAGACTGTACTGGTGCCAATAATTGCAATCAGACGGACATTACTACTCTACTTGACATTTTAGAACGAAATGAACCGATTGGAGCCAATATTGGTCGGTTGTTGCCAACGAATTTAATATATGGAGAGTAGCCAACACATTTCCTTCGAGGGATCAAGACTCCCTCAAAAACAAGTTTGACAAGTTTCGTAAATTAATAAAACCCATTGGAGACTCATCTTGCCCAGTGGATGTGAGGAGAGCGAAACACATTTCTTGGGATATTCAAGTTACTATCGCTGCAAAGCTCTTAGATGAAGAAGAGACGAAAGGAATAAAGAAATATAGAATCGATCATCAGAAGAACGAAAATGAAAGTACAGAAGTGAGTGCACGAGAGAAGAGACGCCAAATTAGTTTGGCGGGAATTCACGCAAAAAAACAAGGGATTACGCAAGCAACCAAGGGATTATGCAAAAAAGCAAAGGATCGATTATAACGTAGTAAGTAGTGTTAAATCCATGACTGAATATATGGGTGTGATTGCAAAGAGTATGACATCAGCATCAGAAAGAGGCGGCAGAAGCATTGAGAAGCGAGCGATGATTGCAGCTGTGGTGAAAAGGGAGGTTATTGCTTTACGAGATGAGGTGAACGAAAGCATTTGAGATACGAAGAGGATGATATCCGGGCTCAGTGACACTCTGGACAAACTTGTTGGAAATTTGAATGGCGGAGCTCCATCGACGAATGGTGACTAACAAAATTTCGGTCTTCCTTCAGTTGTTTGGTTTGCCGCTCGCCCAATGCTCGCTGACGCTCGCATTCTCCCTTTTTCTGTAGCCCGCGCTCACGCATGTTTGGTTGGGTGTTAGGTACTCGCGATTCGACTGCGCCGGAGAACCCTGGTGCAATAGTTAAAGAGTCGAACCGCAAGTTCACTTAACATTCCGCCCCTCACAGCATCTGTTGGTAATGTAGCCTTGAGACGATTAAAAAACCCTCCATGGCCTTGATACCCCATTCTGCGCTTTGCCTTTCGCTTGGCATAACGCGTTTCATGATGACGTGAATAGCAGCCAACTCTTCCGCCTCAGGAACACCTGTCGTTTCGTTCTTTATTTTGCACGATAAATCTTCCCGTTAATGTAATTTGTGTTTTTCAAAAATATATGAAGGCCCAAAACGGCTGCCAAATTTATATCGTGCCAGCTCCCGGATAGTTGATAGCAATGTGAATTATTTCGCCAAAGAAGTTGAAAAAGAACAAGCCGTGCACTTCTTCGTGCTTTCTATAGCCCTTGTAGTAGGCGTTTTGGAGGTTCTTTTCACCTTAGTTTTTCCACTTAAACCTCTCCTCATTTGTTTTTTTCAAATACTCCCTTGAGAAGGGGACCAAACTTCCTCTTACTTTAAAGAATTGCAGCAGAAGCCTTCTGTCATTCTACGATAGGCCAGCGCACATGAAAGATTGTCTCCTGTTGCAACTTGGTTTCTGATAAAAGAACTTAAATTCCATAATCGAGTCACGGGCTGAGAGTAGAGGGCAAAATGCCAATAAATGTGGAGAAATGATATGCTTTGCCGCTTATCTTCTTTTCGTGCATCGATAAGCCGAACTAGTCTGTAGTAGATAGAAGTGGTTTTCTTCCTCTTGTTGAGGCAGACTTTCTGTAAAGACTACCATATTTTTCTTGCTTAGAAGCATCAAAAAGAGTGGCAATAGCTTCAGCATGAATACTGTTCTGGTAAAGCTGGCCGTGATGAAAAAGACTTTATCAGTTCCGTGATACAGACCACTCTCTGCCATGGTGTGCGTTCGTGGAATCTTGTGGGGTGTAGCTGGTCGTTTAGGGTATAGTAAGCTGCAGAATGAGTGCGATTGCATATTATGCGTTATCTTCTTTCGGATGAGAAGATAAGACGGAAGCGCGACTGCATAAGAAGAATGCAGGCGACAAGAACAGCATTCTTGAGCTGTGAACTCATCTTTGTCTGTTCGAATCTGTAAAGAACGGATTTGGCGGACGGTTTGGTGGTTTGGATGGATCCTCAAAGGTTCCATTCTGATGGCCAGATCTCGATTCATGGTCGCCAAATTTGAAGAAATTTGGTGCGTTCAATTTTGACCAGCGGTTCATCTGCTAATTTCGGCACGCACTGACTTTAATTTCAGATAGCCTTGTACATTGAGACAAGAATTAGCTTTTTATTGTATTTCGAGTAGATCCGGGTGAAAGCAATCAGTTTACTGACCTTCGGTTAGTAACTATCCGGATAACGTAGGTCGAGCCAGTCACGTTCGTCAGGGCTTTAAAAGGCATATACTTCTCTACAGACGGTAAGATGAGGGAACTAAGGGTTGGTGAATCCCCACTTGTGAAAGAAGCGAACCGGAATTAGCGAGGGGTGGGTGTCGCGAGCAGTCTAGCGGTGCAGGAAATTGAACACTAAGTGGTGTGCGCTAGTTGAATGATCTGATTCTTGATGTTGACGGTGGTGGAAGCTTGACGAGAGGTATTGAAAGCGCGTAACGGGTGACTACCTATCCGCTTTGGGTGGTAAGTCTCTACCTAAGTTTGATAAGTGAGTGTGGCGCCATTCTTGGACTTGTAATACTTTCTGTTTCGGTCCATTTAATTAGTCTATATGCCACAGGAAAAGTTTGTTTCAAAAAGTGTGTCTTTTGGCTTGAGTGAATTTTTTGGTGAGGTTAAATTTTCCGGTAGAAAAATCAGATATTCCGTGCGGATCTTTTTGGTTCCCGAATAAAAAAAACAGCAGTCCCCCAATTTGTTGAGTTTACCGTAAAAAACTCATTGAACCCTTGGTACATCTTCTTTCTTGCTGATGAATCACTAAATACACTATGTTGTACAGAACAGTATCATACAAACTTACAAGGCGCCTGGTAAACATTGCAGCACTAATTTGAAGTGTGTTTTTTACGGTCTTGTCGGCAGTAGCGCCATCGTATCCAAATTGGAAACCAGTTGGACTTTGTCTCAACTTGATTGGTGTAGACTCTATCTTGCATCTCGTAAACTCATCAGGTCCCATCATGCAAAGTATGGCGACAGACGTGATATTGGATAAAGCTACATAAATGGCGTACTTATCGTAGCAATCTTCCAACCAGCAGTAATTCCTACTAAATACTGCCACCCTGATTTGCGAAGCTAATCAGTCTTCGCACGCCATTTTCGTTGTCGGGGGTTGCAGTATCCACCCTGGTATCAGTTCCAGCAGTACGATCACTGCTGTCCTGGCCACTGGAGCTTTCCATTTGCAGAGATTTTTGGAGGGTTGTGGGTGTGTCGTACGGCCGACCACGAAGGTGAGAGGCTTCGTAGGTGGTCGGGCTTGGGTTGTCAGATGGTCTGAATGGTTCATACTGTACTCTGGGGGTTTCGGTTGCTTAAAAATGGCACAAGGCGATTTAAGCTTATGGTACAAGGACCAGTTGCAGTCTTTACTATAAAAGTTTCAAATTTATAACGGAATGTGTCTCTTGTACGACACACCTTGCATGTGTTGTGTTGATCATGCCACACAACTCAGTTGCAGTGTGCCGTCCCGGTGACACAGTTTCTGATGACTAGAAGGGGTTGGAAGTCTTCCACAGATTGTGCACAGTTGGCCCCATCTGCTCCGTTTCTCAATCGGTCCTTGCTGGACCCCTCTATCAAAACGGCTTTCAAGAATTTTGATTAGTTTGAACAGTTTTAAAAAGTGTTGGAGCGGCTTGAAATATTTCAAACCGTAACGCTGAAATACCCGCAAAACAACCCCATTTGGGGCCTTCATGGTTGTTTAAGGCGGCGAAAATGGTATATTAGAGAGAGATTAATATTCAAGGACAAGAATAAAAATAAAAAGAGTATGAGTATTCAACGAGCAGTCCCCTACCAATACTTCCCGGACATACTGTACAGTACTGTGCATATTCTGTTATTCCATTAGATACTGAATGCATTAAACTTCTTTAAATTTGATTAGTATCTCGATAGCCTTTACATGTTATATGTATACATGTAGTACTGTACATTAATTTTGTATTTTTCGGGTCAGAAATATAAAAAACCACATTACGTCCTCTGGTAAAACGCGTCCTCTAGTAAAACCAATCCTATTTACTGCGTGTAAAATATCCTAATGTACTGTACAGTTGTCAGAATCGCAGTTGGGATGAGACACTCCGAAGTCTCTTACAGAAGCCCTTACATTCTACGCATATGATCTTTGTTTTTGTCCGAATGTCGTCAGAGGCCAATGGTCATTTACTCCCTTCTTCAGAGCCCCTTTGGCTTATTTTAAATGTTTCTGAGATTTTTTATTGTACTGTATTGCTCTCGCGTTGACAAAGGCCAAGAATGGCTGCATGCACTATTTACGGATGCCCTCAGCTGGATATCTGCATTTAAGCCCGAACATGTCGGAGCTCCTATTATCTATTCATAATGCAACCGCATCAACGGAGCCTTTAATAGCTACATTCACTACATCTGTTCCAACCCGCATTGACGGAGTTCTTCATTGGCTGCATTCTTTTTACCCGCAACTACCAGAGGCCCCTAGTGGTTTGTTCCACTTATATGTGCCGAATGCTTATGTTTCAAAAAGCCTTACAGTGGCGAATACAGAGTCGATTGCCATAGACCATCTCAACAAAGGCGGCGATGCTAAAGTTCAGTGCGTGTATGTCCGCCTATGGAGCGAGAATTAATATGCGTTTTCGCCCTCGGGGGATAACGTCAAATGCAAATGGGAAGTGGTCATTCAGCGCATACATTAAGTTTCGATGGTGTGATCCATCGTAATTTGCGGCTGTATAAGGCGCGGGTATATAGATAGGGAAAGGAAGAGAAGGGGAGAGAGAGAGAAAAAGGAGATTGGGAGAATAAAGAATATCAACATTCATCAGTACTCAAATCAGAGTTACCTTTTATAACCACTATCAACAATATTTTGGCGAAGGCGCATCGTTTTCACACTCGTACGAGTTATTTGCCTCAGCCTGAGCGGAAACATTACATAAATGAGCTCGCAGGCGAAGGATTCGACAACAGTGCAGTAGTTTTAGTGTGAAACGGGTCAATTTTATGATTTTTTTGTGTTGCTGACTTTATACTCTACGGTACACTACTGTACAGTACAGTACTCTTTTTCCTTACTCTTTACTTATCTTGAGTGTACACCGACTGACCGACTATTCAGTTGGCACGCAGATTGCGTGCGGCACACAAGTTACTGTACGTGTTGCACGCAAGTTACTGTAGGAGTGTGACACGCAAGTTACTGTAGGCGTGTGGCACGCAAGTTACTGTAGGCGTGTGCACGCAAGTTACTGTATGTGTGGCACGCAGGTTACTGTACAGCGCCGCATCCCGGGGAGATACATCTGGAAGCTTCCAGACGTATCTCCCCATAGCATGCCAGGGAGGGGATTGGGGCACGGCACAGTACGGTACATATAGTGCTGTGCTGAGCCGCGCCCTCGATAGCAAGATAGGTAGGTTCCGCTTGGCCGAAAAACAAAGAGGACAGAAAGAGAGCAAAAACAAGCATTCATGGTACCGCATCCAAGGTTCGATAGGATGAATAATAACAACCCCCCTCACATCTCCTTCGATGGTTCCCATTCTGCTGATATCTCCGATTCCTTTTTGCGTACGAAAATGTCGCAATGCGCGGCAAAAGCGACGAGGAGAAGGCCCTTCAGATCCTTTGCCATCTGGAGGGGAAGGCTTTCGAGTGGTACTACGGACGTTTGAGAGGAATGGGTCACTAACCGAAGAGGCCCAGAACTTTGATATTGTTAAGAAGAAGATAATCGCCGAGTTCTTGAAGAAGGTCAATCCGGAAGAAGAAGTTAGCGAAGCCGTCGCCGCTGGACTGGACCCTGGAGATTTAAGTGGATCCCTAGCGCGCGTGGATTCCCTTTACAAGAGGGTTGGCTTTAATGATGCTGCTTCGTTCGGGTTGCTCCGGAAGGCGGTGGCGGGACCACGAGCTGGCGCAGTTCGTGATGTATCGGGCCCATCGGACTACAAGGATTGAAGAAGGCAGTGGAAGACTTCGTCATCGGTCAGAAGGCATTCTTCGGAAGCACCAACCAGGAAAGGCAGGCCCCGGCGGCTCCGAAGAAAATCTACAGAGGGCGACACTCGCGACAGGACTCGTGGAAACTCGAGAACAAGGTGGATGATCTAGCTGGCCAGTTCGCCGAGCTTTCCCTTCTCGTGAAAAAACAGTTCGAGAAGACGGTACCGACCGCACCTGTTGACGAGGACTATAGTTGCAGCTTCTGCGGGCAAAAGGGACATCGTGCCACGCAGTGCCTCTGAATCCCCACAGGAACACGCGTTGCTCCTTTTGTGGTAGAGGGGCCACTCAGAAGCAACGTGCTGGTCAAAGGAACGCCGGTGATGGCTGACACGTTGGAATCGCAAGGGCAAGTTCGGAGTCGAAAGAGGAACTCCGAATGAAGGAGAAGGGTGAGAGGGCCTGTTATAGTCGTCAAGGAGTCCCTCAAAGGCGACGTGGTGGCCGCGGCAAAGAGGAGTGCCGATGGCCAAGTCCTTCCGAAGCAGCGCAGAGATAACGTTATGGACATAGACGCGCTGATGAATAAGGCCCCTGTCGTCCGCCCGCCTGTAGCCATTCGGCCCCTCAGAAGAAGAAGAGCAAGGCAAGGAAGGCGAAGAAGGCATCTGGAGCCCTTCAGGACCATGTCGGGAAGTACAATGTGGTTGCGGAGTTGGCTTCGGCCTCTTCAGGAATGAACTTCGGGCAGCTTCTACGCGGGGACGCCGACGAAGCGAGGAGGCAGTTGAAGCGTTTGGTTGCCAAGACTGTCCCGGTGACTCACGCCTCCACATCGCGTCATCCCGAGGGCCCCCGACGGTTGAAGTTTGTGGCCGTGAAGGCTTATGGGACGGAGACGCATGCGTTGTTGGACACGGGTGCAGTTCCCAATTTGATGTCTTGGGACTTCTGCGAGAAGCTGGCGCTCGCTCCGACAGCCACTGACCGTCAGGTCACCGTCGCCGATGAACGGTTGCTCAGGTTATTGGGTGTGTGCAGAAGGTACCAGTCTCTTTTGGAACCTTGTGGTGCCTTTGGGATTCTTGGTGGAGCGTAACGCGCCATTTGACGCGATCATCGGCAGCCCCACCCTGGAATCCATGCAGGCAAACCTAGACTATGGTCGCCAACAAGTTTCTTTGGCAGCAGGAAGGAAGAAGGTTCTCCTGCCCCTCCTTTGTGAGCCGCCTGTGGTAGACGGACCTCGCACTGACAGCGAAGATTTTACGTCTGCAGAGGAATCTGGAAGTGAGCAGTTCGCGCCTTCGTCGTCTTCGGAGTCAGGAGGCAGGACGACGGATCGGACACAGAGCAAGAGCTCGTACTAGCGATCTTGAATAAGGAGCCGTACGAGCCAGATCTGGAAGGCAATGACACAGAGCTGGACTCCAGCTTGGAAGATGAAGAGGCAGAACGCGCCGCTCTGCTGGGCGCAAAGGTGAAGCACCTTGAGAAGAAGGACCAGGGGTTGTTGGTGAAGGCCTTGCGGGACACCGGCGTGATCGCCTGGACATCCACCACCTGAACCCGCAAGGTTCCGGTTGTACACGCTTTCGAACTGGTTGATGACACTCCGATCCATATGAAGGCTCGCCGGATGCGCCAAAGCACAACGCGCGTCGTCAAGAAGGAGGTTGGGAAGCTGCTAGAAGCTGGAGTCATTACGCCTTCAAGCTCAGCTTGGTCATTTCCCGTGGTCATAGCGACAAAGAAGGACGGGAGACCCAGGTTCTGCGTCGACTACCGACAGTTAAATAGGGTGATGAAGCCAGACCGCTGGCCACTACCGAAGATCGAGGAGCTGTTTGATGATCTGTCTGGCTCGAGGATTTTACAACCCTAGATCTGTATACCGGATATTGGCAGGTAAGGATGGCCGAAAGTTGCAAGGAGAGGACCGTTCGTTTCTAGGTATGGAACGTACAAGTTTGAGGTCATGCCGTTCGGGTTAATGAACGCACCGGCGAACGTTCCAACGAATGATGGACGATGTTCTTCGAAATCTACCTTTCGCCATGGTCTATGTAGATGACGTGGTCATCTTCTCCCAAACAATGGAGGAACACGTAGGACATTGTCAGGAGGTATTCAGAAGAATTCAACAGGCAAGACTGAGCTCAAGGTGACCAAGTGCAGTTTCGCGCAATCAGAGGTCAAGTTGCTTGGTCACGTGGTCAACGGAATGGGCATAAAGGTCGACACCGACAAGGTAAAGGACATAGTGGAAGCCCCGAACCGAGAAACGTGACCGAATTGAGGAGTTTTCTCGGACTGGCGGGGTACTACCGGCGCTTCATCAGGAACTTTGCGGATAGCTCCGCGGTGCTGCACCGGCCACATCGGTTAAGAAGGCTTTCAGATGGACCTCGGAGATGCAGGAAGCATTCGAGTATCTTAAGAGGAAGCTGACCACACCACCAGTGCTATCATACCCGGACTTCGACGCCCCTTTCATAGTAGAGACGGACGCGTCTTCGTCCGCACTCGGAGTGGTCCTCTCTCAGAAAAAGGAGGACGGGAAGGTACACCCCATCCAATTCGCGTCGAGGACGATGACGAACAGGAGCGCCGCTATTCAACGAGCGAGAGGGAGGCCCTCGCAGTAGTGTTTGCCCTAAAGAAGTTCCGAGTATACCTCTTGTCTGACAAACCGTTTCTGGTTTACACGGATCATCAAGCTCTGCAGACAGCGTTTAAGAAGAAGGACATTCACGGGCGGCTTGCCAGGTGGTTGGACCTAATGGCCGAGTACGATTTCGAGGTTAAGTATCGGCCTGGAGTCGCCAATGGGGCCGCGGACTATCTCTCGCGCAGGCCTACTAGTGGCCGGACCCATGGAGAAGACAGGTCGAGAACCTCTTGGAAGGATTAGTGGCCACAGTATGTTGGGCCGATCCCAAACTCGTGGGCTTGGAACCGCAGCTGCTAAATGTGGCAAGGTTCTTGGCAGGAGAAACGGTCCAAGAAGTGGACAAAAAGAAGAGGACTGCGATAAAGAGGACCGCAAAGAAGTTTATGCTTTGGAACGATACGCTGTTCCGGCGGGAGAAGGAGGGGCTACGCGTCGTGCCCCCGCTAGGGCAACGTGCCGATATACTAGCGACATTCCACGACGATATCGGACACTGGACGTTGGGTCAACTCGGAAGTTTGTCAGGGACCGCTTCTGGTGGCCAGGAGTGTACCGCGACATCACGGAACACGTCGCGGCATGCGATGGCTGTCAACATGCTCGCAGGCTTCCGACCTACCACACCAACCTAAGAGCCCCGTCACCGGGCTCTTTGAGACGTTTTCAATTGACTTCGCTGGACCATTCAAGCCGTCGAGGGGAAAGAGATTCGCGTTGATCGCGGTAGAACACATGACTGGTTGGCCGATTGCGTGGGCGACGATGAATTCCACTTCGGACATTGTGATCAAGTTCGTCCAGGATGAGATACTCCTGCCATTCGGGCCGCCAAAGAGGATCGTGTCGGATAACGCGACGGCATTCCTGGCTGCGTCGGTCCAGAGCTTTATGAGCGAACATGGGGTGGAGTGGAAGGCCGTTCTTCCTTACGCCCCTATGGCTAATGGGAGAGCGGAAAGAATGGTGGGAACTATCAAGCACGCGATCAAGAGGTCTATTGTTCAGAACGGTGGGGATTGGGCCGAGGCGCTCCCGCAAGTGTTGTATGGTTACCGAAGACGAGACCGTGGGGGGCCCCCTCCCCTTCCAGATGCTGTACGGCATCAGGCCAAGGATGTTAGCAAGTGATGCGGTGGCTCTACTGAGCGACGGGAACGCGACGAACCGAGCCGTGGAGATCTTGGGGAATCGCGCCTGCGCGCCGCTGTGGTTGAAAGGTCTCTGACTTTATCAGAACCAAAGGGCCGCGTAAGGAAGTTCGCGGTAGGGGACGAAGTTCTAGTCGTCCATGGAACGGCCTTCCAGAAGACCAAGAAGTGGCCTGCTTTCGAATCGTACTACTATGGGCCATGCATCGTGACGAAGGCTGACCATCCACGCTACAAGTTGATATCATCTACGGGACGGGTGACGAGGAAGGCGATTCACGCTCTCGCCTGTTGCCGATACCACAAGAAAGCAGGTGTTTACTAAAGCCATAAGATACGGGAGCAAGAAGTTGGAGACGAGGAGAAAAGGGCAGGGAGAAGCAGCTAGGTCGGCGGAACTCAGGAAACAAAAAAAAGGAGGAATAGAAGGGCAACTTAATCTAGAACATTGGATCACTTGCCGGACGAAGGACCGGCGGAGCCCTTGCGATAGCTTCGCGCTTCCTCTTGGTACGATTGGCACCGTTACGATGACGCGGGCGCTTAGAGGTATGTCCTCCGGGGAGCACTAGCCTCCTCACTTCGCGGAGGGAGTAGAATTCCGAGCTACCGCCGACACACTCCTCCAAGGCTTCCGCGGACAAATCAAGCACATAGGATTCAGAGGGGTCCAGCAGGCGCCGCGGTCCGAGGTTCACTGTAGCGCAGTGGTTGACACCATTTGAGCCAGCCAGGGTGACGATATAGACTCCCGCGGGAAGGGCAAGAAGGGAGGACACCGGCGAGTTGAGTGGTAATGCCTTTTGCAGGACGAGGTCTCTGGGGGGAGGTGCTTCTGGGCATCCCGGAGGTCACGAACACGGCCACCGCTGGAGGGTCTTTTCTGTTATTAGCCGCCAGGTTCCGGAAGGTATGATACCACCGCTGTGCCTGGTCGTTATCTCCAAGCTCGGCCAGGCCGTTGGCAATAGAAGCCCAATGCAGCCTTCATGATCGTCTGTGAACGGCACGCGACAGAGGGAAGGAGCCGACGGGAGCGGGGAGCCGTACGAGGCTCTCGGAACGGGTAGAGGATAGTACCAACTTCCTGTCGGGATTGCCTTGGCACCAGGAGTGGATGTACAGGACGGCCCCGATGCGATCGGAGTGACCTAGTTCGAACCTATCGGACTCAACGTTGTGCTGTGTTCGTTGTCGTAACCTCGAAGGCTAGGGTGTACAGAAGGATGACATAATCTTCTCCAGAATCCTCATCGGTGGCCCTGTACACCTGTTCCTCACTGCACCACCGGACGTCGAGGATCGACCAGGCGCCCTCCGGGACTGACGCGTACAAGCGGCGTCATTAGTCGACTCCGTGAGACCGAGGCATGAGCATCGGCGGCTGTCATCTCCTTGTTGTCGAAACGGCGCACGAAGGGGGCGATATGACAACCGAAGAGGGCATGGAACTCACTCTCGTTCACTGCCACCGGGGTGGGTGACCTCGGCGAGTATACCTTGAATTGGAACGGCGAGCCCGAGCGCACCGTGATTTTAGAGTGTCCCGCGTCCCAGGAGGCGAACAGCGGCAGTCGGTGAGCTGAGAGGGGGTGAGATTGGTCACCCGGGCCGTTTAGCGGCTAACTGACGACGAGGGGCCGTGCCGCCAGTGCTTTTAGCGGCCGTCTGCCGCGTCTTGGCCATCCTCGAATTGAGACTTCAAGACTAACGTCTGTGCCACTCTACCTCCGCTTTGTTGCCTTCTCCCCTCAACCGTAGCCCACGCAATCCGGCCGGGCCGCTTGCTCGCTTCCACGTGCATACGGCAGTCTCAATGCACCACGGCACTTCACAGAGGTCGCTCACTCGCCGCCCTAGAAAGACGTGAACTCCGCGTCGAGAAGAGAAGGAAACAGCGGAGGAAGCTGAAGAGGGAGGCAGACGAGGTTGAAAGGCCAAGGGGACAAGGCGTCAGTATGTGCGTGCTCTGCTGCGGCGGCGTGGAAGCTTAGCGGCAACGCCGGAGGACAAGGTCAGAATGTGCGTGCTCTGGTGTGGGGTGCAGCTTCAGGGGTGGACGTGCAGACTTTGGTACGGTGGTGTTGAGGAGGGCTTAGACGGAGTGGAATGTACCGTATTTGTACACTACGGCAGGGGCGGCAGCGTACTCTCAGCGGGGGGCGTGTGGCACGCAAGTTACTGTAGCGTGTGACACGCAAGTTACTGTAGGCGTGTGGCACGCAAGTTACTGTAGGCTTGGCACGCAAGTTACTGTATGCGTGTGGCACGCAGGTTACTGTACAGCGCCGCATCCCGGGGAGATACATCTGGAAGCTTCCAGACGTATCTCCCCATAGCATGCCAGGGAGGGGATTGGGGCACGGCACAGTACGAGTACATATAGTGCTGTGCTGAGCCACGCCCTCGATAGCAAGATAGGTAGGTTCCGCTTGGCCGAAAAACAAAGAGGACAGAAAGAGAGTAAACAAAAACAAGCATTCATGGTACCGCATCCAAGGTACCATGATTGAATGCTGTCCTCAAAAACAAAGAGTACAGAAAGAGAGTAAACAAAAACAAGCATTCATGGTACCGCATCCAAGGTACCATGATTGAATGCTGTCCTCTTTGTTTTCGGCCAAGCGAAACCTACCTATCTTGCTATCGAGAGCGCGGCTCAGCACAGCACTATATGTACCGTACTGTGCTGTGCCCCAATCCCTCCCTGGCATGCTATGGGGAGATACGTCTGGAAGCTTCCAGATGTATCTCCCCGGGATGCGGCGCTGTACAGTAACCTGCGTGCCACACACATACAGTAACTTGCGTGACACACGCCTGCAGTAACTTGCGTGCCACACGCCTACAGTAACTTGCGTGTCACACGCCTACAGTAACTTGCGTGCCACACGTACAGTAACTTGTATCCTGCACGCAATCTGCGTGCCAAACGTCAGTTAAGAGCTAACTGGATGGACCACTTCGGTCACGTGAAGTGGGGCCCGCGATATGATGCCCATAGCCACGACCCCACAAAGTGCAACGCTGGTAACGTGTGCGAATCGTAGCGTCCGAGGTGTGGCATTTCCTGGCTACAAAGGCACAAACTCTTCGATAAATAATGCGGTATCCGAGAAGGGGCACCGAGGGAGTCGAAAACCAGAGGCTGGAATCGGAAACCTGGGTCGCGGGAGGGCAGAGAGGGGGGGACCAGGGCCTTGACAGCTTGTGCTGTAGGTCCTGGACCTTGCGGTGGTGCGTGAGGGCGGCAGCCCACCGGCGACTTGCGTCGCTTTGGTGATGGAGGTCTGCTTGAACGGTGACGTGACGGCGACGTCACATGCAATGGGTCGGTCTGGTAGGCCAGCTTCAGTGTCACGGGGGATGCACGAGGAGAATGTCAGCGGGCCTGTAGTCCGTCCCGGGAGGAGATTCTCAGCTTCGAACTCGTAGTCAAGGCCGGCGGCGCGGAACACGTGCCACGCGAACACATTGCGAACGGAGTTGTGGCGGTGAATGCGTCCAAATTGAGACGCAGCGGTCGGCGGCATGGTCACCGTGGACATCCATGTCCTGCTGGCAGTGGTGGCATTTCAATGGCACCGAGTCTGTGTAGACTGGGAGACCGAGGTGCCTGCGCAGCATGATGCTCCAGTGTGGTGACACTTCGTCGCAGTGGTGGGATGGGCCCATAGGAACGCCGCCGCACCGGTGTTACGGAAGGCCAAGCCTCGAATCCGGCGACGTGTGGACGTGTCGGAGTGGCAGCTAGGATGAGGCACTCTCTTCCATAGTTCATCCTCCCAAAACTCCTTTGCCCTGGCTCTTGCTGCGCCCGATTTAGATGAGATTGCAGGTTGACGGGCATGGCGGCAAGGGAGGCGGGTTCAAAGGGGCCTAGGTCGGTGGCAAACGGATCACCTTGGATCTGGCGGACGAAATTGCGCAGGGGCCGGCGTGCCTGGTTGACGAGGAAGTCGATCGCCCCGTGCCTGTTTCCCAAGGACGGCGACGGAGCGGGGTGTTGCGTAGTCGCGGTGCGTAAGCGGGCGGGGGCAGCGTCCAGAATGCTGGCGGCGACAGCCGCGTGCAGTGCAGGGCCAATCCTGAGAACCCGTGCCCCCCAGACGGAGGGGGAGACAAGCTTGTTCCCAGGCGTCGTGAGGGGGACATTATGCAGCGTGCCGTAAGCGGCTCGCTGCAGGGAACTCCCTTGCAGGCTCCGCGCGTGCTGAGGGTCAGCAAGCCGAAACGCGTGAAGCACCCGGCATGCGGATGCACATAAGCGATGCATGTGGAAGCGGGCCCTGGGGTCTTGGACCCCTTCCAGCAGCGCCAGGGTGCGACGGCACCCCTCTACCTTGCTGCGTAAGAATGTTTTCGTGAAGCAGCGTTACCCAACGGGGCCCCGAGGAGCTCGAAACCGTCGCCGGCGCATTCTGCAAGCGGGAACTCGGCCAGGAAAGCAGCGCGGTCAGCTGGCGAAGTGTGCGGCCAGGAGATGCGTGTCTTGCGAGGGTTAATAAACAGACCGAAGACGGACCGTAGAGCGCGAGGGACCGTAGTGCTCGCCGTAGGCCCTCAAGTGACCCAATATTGTACCGTCGTCGGCGTACCACTGATTTAAAATGATACCCTCCTCATCGGCGACCCGCCTGATGAGCGGTTGTATCGTCAACGAGAACAACAGCATACTGCAGGGTCCCCTTGCTGGGTTCCCTGGGCGCTAGAAAGATCGTCTGCTCCCGGTTTGGGACGATTAGCGGTGGTCGGGATCGACCACACCATGTTTGCGAATCGGGCAAGTGAGGGGGCACGGAGCATGTCGAGCATTGCTTGCCGATCGACGCAGTTGAAAGCGTTTCGGGCATCATGAGGACGGTCGGCAACGTTTGGATCCGACGACACCCTTGCAGCATCGTGCGAACGTCATGGACGATCGCATCCATGCCTGCCTTGATGCCATTGCAGTTTGGAAGGGGGCCAAAAATGCACGGGAGTCATCAATAGCCGACGGGAGCAGCGTCTTCGTGACCAGGCGCCGGAGGACAGAGCCGACCGCGATGGGACGGATCTTCCCAGGCTTGGGCTGCAGGGGGAGGAGGGTTGCTGCGGAGAGCAGGGGAAGAACCGAATCGGGGAGGTCTCCCTTTGCTATGCGATTGACCAGCTTCGTCAAACTCCGATGCCAGTGACACCGCCTCGGGGCTAAGAGCGGTTTAGCAAGCAGGTGGAACCACCTCGAGGGCGTCCGGTCCGGACCCGCGGTGGTATCCCGCGGGATGCGACGCGCGACTGCGCAACAGCGGCTTCCGTGAGTTGCGAGGTGGGAGGCTTTCCTCGGGAAGCGGGGCGATGGGCTGTGGCGGCGACGGGTGAAGTTGCAGACGCTGGATGGTGTAGGCGAGTTAACGTCGGCACATGGGGCATTGTGAAGGGTCCGCATCGCCTTGCCGTAGCGGGCGTCAGCGCAGAGAGCTTCGGCTCACCGGGAGCGTTTGGCGTTGTCGGATGAAGCAGGTGTAGCATTGGGGCAGTGTTCGATAACCCACTCGCCCGGTGGTGATGGGCGTTGACAGCATCAGCCCATAGGGCGCCCCATTGGGAGCCGGTGTGAGCCCGCCGGAGCCGTTCCCTGAGCGCGGATCGTTGACCTTGGACGGATCTCCACCCTTCCTCGCCCCGAAGGCTGCGCCGCATGACAGCGGTGGGCAGCATATGGAGGTGAAGAAAGGCGCGATGTGTAGCTGCGTCACCGCGTGCGTTAGCAGCGGCTTTGACCAACTTGATGAGGAGAAGGGTGAACTGGCGGAGACATGCGGAGGGGATGTCCTGGAAGATGTCCGCCTCACGGTACGGCGTGCGTAGGACATCGTAGGGGCGGCAAAGGGAAGATGACGGGGAGGCTGAGGATGGATAGGCGACTCCATGGCAGGAGTTATGTGAGTGTCCCTCAGCGCTAGTCGCCGCCGGGGGATCCATTTGCCTGCTTGTGCCGGGTGTCCTTGTGCGGGGAACCGCTGGCACCACCTCCTCCATGGCATGAGTTAGCCCCGAGGGCTCAGCAGGTTTGGGGGCCTGCTGGCCGGCGGGGGTAGCTTTTTCCTTGTTCGGGGGTTCCGCCTGCACACCTCCTCCATTGCCTGCGTAGGCACGGGGGACACAGTAGCGGGGGACGGGAGATGGCAGCAGGGTTGGGGCCTGGGGCGCCGGCGGGGTCACGGGTGTTGTGAACACCATTGTAGGGTCCACGCGGCGATGGCCTTGGCTGGATGCCTGGAGGACTTCTGTTTGCCGATGGCCCAGTGCAACACGGTGGCGGGGCCTGGGGGTGGAAGCGGCGGCCTTGGGCGGGGCCGGGGGCCAGGGCGGAGGTCAACCGCTCTGCCTCGGCAACTGTAGGCTCCACGGCGGCAGGTCCCGCAGGAGGTCGTCTTGACGGGCCGGAGGGTATCATTGGTGAGGGCCATTTCTTCTGGGAGCCCTGTTTCCGGAGCTGTCTGGCCTGGCGGCGTAAGGCCGCGATGTCGTTGATATGGCCGCGGAGGCTGAAGCGAAGGCCTGAAGGATGTAGGGGTTGGCGACCGGCGCCCGGCGGGCGGACCGCATTGTGAAGGAGACGAATTTCCTTCAAGAGACGAGTCTGTATTCCGCCGGCAGCGAAAGCATCGAGGGCCTTCACTGCCGCGGGAAGGGCGAGCACTGAGTGCTTTAGGTCAGAGAACACTGCCTTCAGTTGGGTGAGGACGGCCTTCATGGGTCTGCCCCCGACGCCGAAAGTAGACGTATGTCCACTTGCCGACGGAGGGATTATGACGTGGTTGGGGAGGGAACTTCTGGCCGACGTGCAGCTTCCAAGAGAAACCCTCGGTATCCTCTGCCGACGAGAATGAGAACCCCTGTCCGGGGCGAGGGCAAGGTGCAAGACCGGGGGCGGCGTGGCGGCATTTCTCCGCCTGCCCCGTGCGGATATCAAGGCGGGCAGGGGAGCGAGTGACACCGGCGAGCAAGCGACGTGCGCTTGAAACTGCAGCAGAGTTTGGGGTCTCTGGCGTTTGACCAATGAGCTCGCACGCTTGGGAAAGGGTGAGAAGCGGCTGCCAATGGGGCGTCGGATTCGGAAGTCGAACTTTTCCAACACGAGGAAGGGGGTGTAAGTTGTAATTGCAGGTGGAGAGGGCGTTTTGCAGTACAGTACGTACAGTATACTATGTACGTACAGTATATGTACTGTACAGGCCGCAATGTACAGTACTGAAATCTAACAGAAATGAAAAAATCGTTCAAAATTGCCATTTGTCCTTGGCATACTCTACTGTATTCTATGGAACTGCCTAAGAATTCTCACCTTTATCCTCTAGGCGCTGTGGTTTTTCGACTTGAATATTTAGTTCCAAATATTGATCCTTTTACAGCAAATGGTTTCTATGAGTGGAAATCTGGGTTGAAAGATACGGTCGGTTATGGCCCGGATATCCTGAGGTATGACAGTACATCCGGTTAAATCTTAGCTGTATACTGTGGCTGTGGTTAGGACGTGCACAGTCCCCAGTAGATACTGAAGAAGGAAGTTTAATGCATTCAGTATCTACTGATGCATTTAACTTTTCCTTATCCTACAGGGTGACCAGTTTCTATGGTCTACTGCAGTCGGACTAAAGGGAGAGGCCTAGGAACTGACCGGAATGTCCACGTGGGAAAGCCCAGATATAGCTAGAACTGTAATTCTAGTCATCACTATCGAAGCCGGATGCTTACAGTGCTTACACAAAGGGTTTCGGGAATATGTGTGCGGTATAAGTACAGTAAGGCAACAGTAGACGGTTCAAGGTGGACGGCCTGTTGCTGACATTGCGACCGATGGATAACAACTTGACCATTTGCTGACGGCATAACGTCATTGAGCATTCGCAAGTGGCCACAGGGCAACACGGAAACCCCGCGCCACCACTTTGCAATTCTTGTCGCGCCCCGTTCAACTTGTCACGCGTCCCTTCAGTCCTCATCTTGACCCGATATCGCTCGCCCTCCTCCCCAATCTCATCATGAACCCTGGTCGACCACGTTTTGCCCCTTCCAAGTCCACGCTGCAAACCTTTTCACCATTGCTCGAACTAAAGTCCCGTCGCACCTGTCTCACCGCCATGTTTGCTGCGTTTGCGGGCTGCCTCGCGGGCACCTTTCTCAACTCGTCGCGTTGTCCCTACAAAATATCCCCTTGAATCATTTGACCCGGCAACTGTTCTCGAGTATGGCCTTAATTCCACAGCGGCATATCTTAACCGAAATCTTGTCATCGACATTGACGTTGGCACATGGGGTTCGCTATGGAAGGGACGGCGATAAGATGCTTACTTTTGACCCTTTGATGACGAGTTTCACAATGAGACTCTGGACCGCTTCCCGTTTCTCGTTCGGATTAACAGGCACCACTACCTTTTATTACAACAAGTTGGGCTCAGACTGCAGCACCATGAACCTCATCACCACCTTTTACAACGAAACCTACGCGATCAGAGAATCGCACAAAACTGCCCAGGCCAAGACATTCCGCTCGACGGCATCCTCCGCTGTTCCATCCCCCGCAGAGCACGTTTGAACAGCGCCAAGTTCCGTCCGTCGTCTCAGCGACATTCTCAAACAAACGGCTACACCAAAATCAACAAACTCAAAATCGACGCCCAAGGCACCGACTTTGCCATTCCAAAGACCTCCTTGAAAACGCACCACACGTCACCATTCAAACACGCAAAGTCGAATGTCAAGATTCTCAAAACCATTCCCCTCTACCTCACGACAACGACTGCAGCGCATCGAATCCTACGTCCGCGCCAAATTCCCTCTCCGCAAAAAATCGAACGTCAGATGAAC
This sequence comes from Kappaphycus alvarezii, assembly GCA_002205965.3. Taxonomy (NCBI): domain Eukaryota; phylum Rhodophyta; class Florideophyceae; order Gigartinales; family Solieriaceae; genus Kappaphycus; species Kappaphycus alvarezii. Next base: position 295,398 of record NADL03000049.1, on the reverse strand, counting down.
GTCTGTTGGTCCGCCGAGTTCAACCTAGTCCATAACCGGAATGACCCCCCAACGCCCCCTAGAACCCACAGTAAACCAGCGTCCCCTCCCGTCCCGCCCTTGCCACCTTTCACACAACTGCGCATCTCCGCTACCAATCGCTACCCTACTCTTCACACACATCAAGTAATCACCCTCCCAACCAACGCATCATCCTCCGCCAATCTCCACTCCTACGTTCCCTACACACTGCGTGCCAACCAACGCCCGATCCACCGCTGCAGCAAGTTTGTGCGCCGCAGACATACGAAACGGAATACGAGCGAATTTCAACGCCACGATGACCCAAGTGCAAGGCGAATGGAATGTGACTGCATGTGTTTTCACGCCAGTGGTGACTTTTTTGGAAAATACACGTCGCTTGCGGCGCACACACATGCCGAGGACAGGTGCAACTGCGCTGAAAAGGCGGACCCGTGTCAAACTAACCTACGCGCCAATGCAACCGCGCTGTACACGACTCTCTACACCATGCCTGGCGCGCACGCTGCCCGAGACGGCGGAAAACAGAGGCGGCGGAGTTAGGAATTGACGGTGAACTTGTGACCGCAGGACGAGTTGAGACAGGTGTAAAATATAGTCTGCCCTTCATCGACACCACGCAATTGCGCGGTGTGAAACGAGAGGCGCGGGTGCTTGCATCGTGGACATTCTTCCTCAATGACTGCTTCTTGTGGCGTCTCAGCGTCTGCATTACGTCCGTAAAGACGGAGGAGAAGGGCGGAGCGTGGGATGGGGAGCGTGGTAGTCACGCCTTTGTACTTGGTGGGAGAGGGCGTGGAGAGTGACTGCGGTGAGGCGTGGTGTGGTTAGACGGTGCGTTTGAGGGGTGGGATGTTGGTTGTGTGGGTGTGGTACGTACCTTTGGCGTGGCATTGGCGGCATTCGGCGTGCGTGGCGTCGGCGGAAACGCGGCTCGCGGAAGGCGCCGCAGCTACTGCAGAAGAGGATTTTGTCCATGGGTTTCTGGCCGACGAGCGCGCGGGAAGGGTGGTGGTGGGTTTGGGTTTGTGCGCGCGGCTGTTGATGCGGTGGGTTTTGGCCGGATTTGGTATGGGTGGATTGTTTCGGCTAGCTAGAGGATCAGGGAAATATCGGAATCGCCGTTGGCGTGATCCGCGGGATGGAATTTTGCTCGTTTTTGGACTGTTTGAAATCATGCGCTGCCTTTCTATCCCTTGTAAAATCATCGTTGTCTTCTTCAACACCTCCGGATGACAAAGAAACTTAGCAATTCACAGAGTTGATACAATGTGATGCTCCAGATGGATTACATTCGCCGTCCTCGACTGTCTCTCCGCCTCGCCCATTCGAATCCCGAATAGAGTCGCGTGCAACACGTTTGCTTCCTGAATAGCTCAAAGTGTCTCTCACAACAGACACCTCCCACCGTCACAACTCCGCCATCATCTCAATTAACTAATTTCTAATTCACATGACTTCCTCTATCCTATGCCTACCCATTTTCACCTTGACCTTAAACTTCCACATCAACTCACAGCTTCAATCTCTCCCCATTCCTACCTCACCTTTGCAACATTCCATCCAAACTCTCTCATCCCCGCGTCCCCTCATTCCGTCTAACGTACTCAACATGAAAATCATCCCTCTTCTCTTCCTCCTCCTCCTCCTCCCTCACTCCCCCATGCTCAAACCCCCAAAAAATCTCTTTCAAAGTCAATCTCGGCGGCCCCCCGTCAACGACTTTCTCAGCGAAGAACAAGCCCTCGACATGTCCTCCTTTGCCAAAAACGTTGTACGCCTCCCAATTCAAAATACAGACTCCCCGAAGTCTTCCAATCTCAACGCTTTGCCCGCAACTCCGACTTTACTCTTCGCGTCCCTGTCCCCACTGGCATCTATTCCCTACCCTTCTTTTCGCCGAAACCTATCGTCCCGCCTGCGTCCCTGGCGCACGCGTCTTTGATATTTCCATCGGAACCCCCGTCTCCGGTCTAATCAAGATGGTCGACTCCTTCGATGTCTTTCAAGTCGCTGGTTGTACCGCCGCCCATGGAAAGCGCTTTGACAATGTTCCCTCCAAGATGGCATAGTCGTTCATCTCACACGTCGAGCTCAACACCCTTCATTGGCTGGTTTTATCGTCGAAGGCTATCCGCAACCTACTGGAGATGGTCAGGAGTATAAGCCATCGCTCGTGTACCCGTAGACCCTGCTTTGTCGCAAACCCGCAGCTCACGCTCAGTCACTCCCAAATACAATCGCTACCGAGCCGAATGCCGTCGGTGCGTCAGGCGCAGAGGACCCTAGTGCCGTGACAGATCCCATGGGGGAATAACCTCGCCAAGGCGGAAGTCTCACCCGTTGGTACGGCCGCAATGGGGTCGGTTCGGGTTCGAACGATATGAGGCTAGGGCCTGACCCCACGGCGGCATCGTACGGGCCGCTGGGGGTATGGAATCTATGAATGGGCGCGAAGCCAGTGCTGCTGGAATGTATCCGCAGCAGCAAGTAGCGGGTTATGGGGCGGCAGCTGGCGGAACGCTTGGTGGAAGAAGGAGATTGTTGCACGAGGGAGGCAGGGTGCAGACACTGGCGGAGCTAGTGGCTAGTCCGGAAAGAAGGAACGCAGACCGCAGGCCGGTGTCTGTGGAAGCGCTCGGACTTGCGACAGAGGAGGAGATTAATGTTTAGAGTTCACTGAATGTCGTGCAACTGGAGAAAACGGATTACGCCCGCTCCTTGTTGGTGCTGACGTATGTGGATTTGCTTTTGACAGGTGCTTCTTAGGGGAGTAGGTGGAATAGATGAATTTTCTAGTGCTGATGGGATTGATTTGAACAGTCGGCGAGTCGCTTTTGGAGTTTTAGCGTGGTGCGTGAGCGGGCGTGACGTCAGAGGTTTTGGAGAGATGTCTCGCATTTTATTGTCGTTGTGCTTAATGCGTAAAATCTGTTGCTGCGCCCGAGTTGTATTGAATTTGTTGAATGGAAAGAAAATGCGTTGTCTTGTGCGAGATCGCTTTGAATACGGAGCGATGCGATTGCTCTTGCTCTTTGGCGCAGATTCCAGTACCACATTTGAAGATCGCGACCGTGCACGGCCCATCACGCTCCAACTTCATCATTTTGAGTTGAAGATAATGCAATGCCTTCAAACGCCATTAACACCGGGAAAAGATTCCCAGTTAGCATAGAAGATAGACGGCTATGAGATGCTACATGCCGAGGACGTAAGCAACAAGGAGATTAGATTCCTTTGCGTATTCCACATTTGCCAACCTTTTCGCAAGAGCTGCCTCTCTTTTTCAGCTTCCCAGGAGTGGCTGTGCAAACAGCACACAGGTAGTGAAGGCAGTTAGCTCCATGGCGGTCGAAAGTTGGCTTGCCAAGCATGGCGCGATGCTATTGTTTATCTTCTTCTTTGGAGTTCCCTTCTTTGCAATAGATCAGTCGTCCGCGGAGGTCACCGTAAGAGAGAGTGGCGGTGAGCTCTTTGCTGCGAGCATCAAAAAATTGGAGATACATTGAGTTGGATCAAACTCAAGGGTGGCTTACTACCCGCTCCTGTCTCCAGGTTTTCCCTCTCGTCGTTCACCCCTTTTTGTCGAGACTATGCAGCACCTGAGGTTGCCAATGACGTCATTCCCGAATGCATTCGATGGGAGGTAAGTTTCGCGACTATGACCATGTTCCTCGCGGCACTGAGCAGAGTCTAGTTGAGATATTTTAACGGCTGCGGTTGCCTTTCACGATACGACTAACATTTGCTAATTTTCTCGGAACGCTGAATGTTTAAACGATATCAGGAGCAAGAACTAGACATGCTGCACATGTATATGGACTTGATATCCGTTGGAATGGACATCGACCTCGCGACCAAGTTCTACGAAGAGATTCGCTGTCTAAGTCGGGCAAACATCTTCCCAATTCCCGCTCAAGGCATGGGAGGTATGCTTCTCGTACGATTATTCTGAACTTGTAGGCAACCTGTTAGCCAACTACATTCTACGCGACATGGCTCTGGACAACAAAAACCATGGTGGAAACAACAGCCCGCCTTTCGAAAACGGACCGCTTCTTCTATTTTGGACGTGCCCAACGTGCACGACATGCTCGACGTTCGGCACGAGGACTGTTCAACTTGTTTGGGGATGGAAGCAGGTTTCGCATCTACTCGGGCGCAGTAGATAGGAAGGAACGATCATGTTGTCAATCTTGTACTAGTAAGTCGTACTTTGTGAATGTCGAGAAAGGGCAGTGCATCAAAGACCCGTTTGGTACCCATTGCTGCCACAAAGCATGCAAGTCGCTTGGCAGGCTGAAAATGGGGCCTCATCTTCACTGGATATTGTTGTAAGAGGTGTAGGCCGCTCCCATGCGCGAGGTAGATTCCCATTTCTTCCCCACTTGTGATATTTAATGTACACGTGACTTTGAGATTACGTGATACAAACTGGGCGTTGAAGACACATGCATTAGGATAAATAGAGTGGCTTGTGCTTTGCGTGTTTTCATTGTTCAGGCTTGTGGCAACTGTTACGGTGGCCGGTGTCGGCATGAGGGCGGCTAGCCGGAAGGCGAGATTATTTGGGTCCGTTGCACAATGGCTACAGGGACGACCTCCAGAACGACGTCATCAAAGATGCGCTTTGACAGGAACGCCTCTCTTATCGAGATACGGTCTAGTTGGAATATCACAACCATGGTCAATGATTGTTGCAGGCAGGGGATCGGTGGCAATCTTTTTACGACTATAACTAATGGCTCCGCTGGAGCTTGACCACCGCTCATACTAATGCCATAAAGTTCCAGCTCTGGAGACATTCTAGCACGTCTACAACCATAGAATACTCTAGATACTCTGGGACGTGTACAACCATTAACATCACGCATTCCGCTCGTTTCCTCACACCGTCGGACGCACACTCAATTTCATCCGTTCGGCATTATTCTATTATATTACCTCTTCCCCTCGTGATTCCCCGCCTGTAACGGAGATACTCTGTACAGTACTATTGCATACAGCACATTTACGCCTTTAATATCCGAACGTCTCAGAGATTTGTTCTTATTTTCGAATTTCCGTCGTCAAGTAATTTCTTACTATTAGCGGTGTCATCTTGATCAGAAGGAGCGACCCTCTGCCTAGAGGTGTTTGGTTTACAGGTCACCGAACTTGCTGCCCTAGTTATTCGTTTAGAGACGACGGAGCTACACTATTCAACGCGCCCGAGGACGAAGAGTGTGACAACCTTTCAGTCGCTAGTCGTCTTAATGCCATTGGCCGCATGTCTTCCAATGTTGAACTTCTCACATGAGTGGCACTCCCCGGCAGGCAATTTCAATGATACCTTCAATCAATTGTGCCACTTCTACGGAGCTTCTCAAGTAGAAACGAGCATTGCTAGGTTTCACGCCCACTGTAGCCGTAAAAAGACTTATTCCCCTAGAAGTTTCCGTCTTTTCGCTAACACTTTGAACATGTCTTCGTCTGTCCTGTCATCCCCGACACATAGAATAAAGTCTGGACTTTCATCCATCTCAGCCAAAATGTGTCGAACCATTTCCTTTGTTCACATTTCCCAGACGCACTGCAGCCATCCCTGCCATTTACTACTTGCACATCAAATGGTGTCAGAATACTCTCTAAATGGTCGTGCATCTCCTTTGCTTGCCACCCCCCAAATTCTGGATCTGCGGCCAGATAGTGCCACACTAGCCCTGCTGTCTTCTCTCGATGTACGATCCATCTGTCCTTTCTGTGTAAAGCTGCATGATTCGGTTTGCTACTTCGATCCACGTCAAGTCTGCCTCTGGCGCAAGCATTTCAAACTCATCACCTCCCGGTCTCTTGTAGTAAAGACCATGCTCCGCAGCAATTCCAAGCGATTTCATATTCGGCAAGTGGAATCCATCTGTTGAAGTGCCTCTTCCAGAAAGAATAATGACTGTACAATTGTCCTGTTTTGAGAGGAGTTCCAAATTTCCTAGGACCTCCTCTGTTGGCCGAGCCCATGTATGTGCCATACGTGAGCTTTCTGACTCGATCTGGGTTAGTGTGCCGTCATAGTCAAACAAGAACAACTGACGCTTTGATTCTCGGTATGCCTTGACCACACCCCTCGAGTTGAGCATTGTAAAGTCATCGAATTCGAGCCGCCGGAAGCCGCGACCACGGCTAAGCCCCAAGCGAACTACTTCTTGTGCTGGCTCTGAGGCTTCTGTTAGGTCGCTGAGGAAAGATTCCGCCCAGGTGGATGAGCTATGCATGGTAACATACTTACGATCAGCCTCATGTTTGAGGCGAATCTCCGCTGCTTGTGACTCCTTTTTCTGCACAACATTATCGATGGCGTCGCGCATTTCATTTAAATTCCATGGATTGACCCGCACAGCCGACGACAGTGCTTTCGAACAGCCAGTGAACTCTGAAAGAATGAGCTGCCCCTTGCCCTGCGGAGTGGAGACTATGTACTCGTAGGGGATCAAGTTGAGACCGTCGCGGATCGGCGTGAGCAGTAGAGCGTCGCACACGGAATATATGGCCATTCGCTCGTCAAAGTGATGGCCTCCTCAATATATGTGACAGGGACATGATCGCCGTACCCAAACCTCCTATTGATGTCGTCTACAAGATCACGAATTTCGTTCCGAACAGACTCCTCTACACGGGCGGCCTTAGGAATTGCGACCTGAATGAGCCCTACATTGGTGCGGTCTCGCGGAGATGACGTAGACAAGTAATTCTCAAACGCCATCAACTTGAGCGCGATGCCCTTGATCACGTCCAAATCATCAACCCCTCCCATGATTACCTTTCGTGGGTATTTCGCTTCCAATTCTGCTATTTTCTGTCGCAAGTGCGGCATGCCGACGCGCTCGTTGAATCGCTGTGGATGAACGCCAATATGGCTGACGCGAATCATGACATGGCGCCCCTCATAGTCGATGCCTAACTCCCTCGCCGCGCCTCGTGCTCTAGATTGAGCAAGCGCACGCAGCCCGATAAGAAATGACGGGCGTAGTCAAACAAGTGAAAGCCAAGCATGGTGGCACTCAACAAACCCTTGAGGATTTCATTTCGCACTGGGAGCATGCGGAATATCTCAGAACTGGGCCATGGGATGTGCAAATAAAAGCCAATCTTCACCCCCGCAAGCTTAATGCGGAGATAGTACGGCAGCAGCATAAGATGGTAGTCATGGACCCATATCAAATGACGATCGTACTGCTCGACGATAGTGTTGCTAAACTGGCGATTGACGCGCTGGTAAGCATGCCATGACTCTTGATCAAAGCGAGATGTTTTGCCATCAGGACCATGGGTGCGGGCCAGCATATGAAAGGTTGGCCACAGGTACCCTTGCAGAAGCCCTGGTAAAACTTGGTTAGGATGTCGGGAGACAAAAACACGGGAACACAACGAAACCTGTCCCACAACTCCTTACTAATATCATCCCTTTCGTTGTTTTCGACAACATGCTCAGTGTTCAAAATGCCGACCCAAACGGGCTTGATCTTCAACTCTCCACGCCCTTCCTCAAACCAGAAAAGGTCAGTACAAGGCGTCATCGTCCCAGCTAAAGACCCACCGGTGTCTGCCTTCTCCGCAATAATGGGCAAGCGATACAAGACGATGATCAAACCCTCGCTTTCTGCTCCCGGGGCACTAGCACCATCGACACTACTATCGGCATCATTTGCCTCCCTACCGCCACTTTCCCAGGCCAATCCCCTAACACTCTGAACCCTGTCCAGGCGATCATTTACACAAACACCGAATTCGCCATCATCGACAACGACAGTGGCGCCGCCTTCAAACTCTACGACGCGATTGTCGTCAAATTTCTCCCATGCAGCGACTGACATGGCCTCCAATTCGCTGTGCTGAGAGATAGTGATCACCTGCGAGGACGGTCGGGGGACATCGGAGGATGTGACGCAGACGTACTTGTAAGAAAGCTTGCGACCGGCAGGTAAAGTGAGGGAGATGCGCCAGGTAGGATAATCGGAACTCGAGGTGGTAAGCTTGGGCTCGAACGGGATCCCAACCGCCGAGGGCGGGGTGATCGCCTACGATGCGTATGCGTTGGGCGTAGGAGGTTTGGCAACGGACGATGAATGTAATGCGGGCTTCAGTAGGGGAAGGACGAACCATTGTAGAGAGGGGAGTGGTGTGGAGAGAAGGGAAGGAAGAGGAAGGGAGGGGGGAGGGAGGGGAAAGGGGAAGGGGAAAGGGAAATGGGAGATGGGAAGGGAAAGTGAAAGTGGAGTTGGAACTGGAGAGAGGTGATGGGGAGGAGTTGAAGAGAGACTGAAGAGAAAAGGCGGAGGTTTAGAGAGGGGGAGAGATGTAGGATTGGAAATAAAACGGGCTGACGGAAATCTGGCAAAGTTGTTATTGCGGTTGGTACAGTAATACTCGAGACATCGAGAGTGAGGAGATGGGAGAAGTAAATTTCCGGCGGGCAACATTTGCATTGTGTTTTTATTAAAAAATTTAGATACATAGAAGGGTGCAGCTACGCCAGTTGAAACAAAGTTCAAATTAAAAATTAATATAAATGAATGAGATAGATTTTATTTCTATAAGCGGGAGAGGTCAGGCGATTAGGTTAAAATTGGCAAGCGCAACAACAAGCTTTAAAAAAAACTTGGGATATATTGGTGTAGCGCAACCTACGGTCGGCATTCGTTAACATACGTACCCTACTGTACCCACGTACTGTACAGTACCACACCCTTTTTCTCCCGGCAGGTTTCTCTTACTGTTCTTTACCTTTACAGTGAACAAGGAAACCTAAGATCCTTTTAGTGTCACATTTCATGGGCCGGCCTTTTATACAGTATTCCGCGACATGAGAGGGACAGTTACAGCACAGCTGTCATGTTTTATAATTTTTTTTGGCTTTTGACTCTGCCATGCCACTCGCACTTGTCTTGTGCCATATCTGCCTCTCGGCTGTGTCAATCGTACAGTATTACGAGTACCATATCTGCTGCCCCCATTTCAGAGGCAAGAGGCAACATGAAGACAGGGCACTTTGTTACAGTATCTATTGTATCTGCCAAAATTGCTGGGCAGAAATGCAGTGTGTACCAGGGATACTGCAAGTCATCGAGAGCATGTACGGTACTGTCAGGGCATGACTGGGTTATCGAAAGAGGTAGCAAATGGCACATGGGGCGGGGTAGACTGTATCTCGTCTACGTTTTCCCACCGACAAAAGCCTTGTACTGTATTGAAGAACGAAATGCACATTAATGTCCGAATTTAGCCCTCTGACCATACACTACGGTATGCAGTGGAGTGCAAGCACAAAAAGGCATCCTTGACTGTAATACACCAGGCTAACCGCACCACTGGACGTTAGGTGGAGGTGGAGGTCAACGTTACAGTAGCAGATGTAGCTGCTGTAGATTCATCTTTATTCTGCTGTTTGTATCTCAATGTTGGGCAGATTCAAATCTCTTACCCTATGGCCAATTGACGCGTTGACTGACCGGAGATGGAGCGCTACACTTGTCACCAACTCTTTCATACCAAGTGTACCCTTTTCATTGGATGGAATGGCATTTTCTCATTCAAACTACCGATATGACTAGTTGACATTAATTTTATTGAAATTTTTACAACAAAAACAACAGCGTAATATTATCTCGTCAAATATCTACGACAGCTGCCTGCAACAAGCCACCTGCTTCAGCCATTCATTGCCCATAAAGTAATCTCTTTCTAATCTCGTAAAACACTTGATCTGCCGACAGACAAGTTTTTATTGTCGCACGTTCACATCAAGTTGACGTGAACAATCCTTAAAACAACATATCTTGCGGCCAATTACCTTCTGCCGGTGTCATTACCCATAAATACCCTCGCTACCAACCTAACAACCGTTCATACCACCTTGTTTGCACGGTACCAGGCTTGTACGACACTATAACACAATACGTGACCCCACCCTGCACCGTAAGCATTGGTTTCATGCATTGTCAAAAGGAGCATATCTGTGAGACAACCGTTCCGTTCAACGGACAACAGACTTGCTTTTGTTTGAGCAGAGTCTTTTCGAGCAGCACTTGCAATGTCAGCGTCCCTTCAAGCTCCAGCGTTACATGTTTCCGTGTCACAGTAAACGAACCTCTATTTTCCCCCGGTTTCCAAGTGTAACTGTTTCCCGCGAAATTTTCTCCACTACTGCGGAGATTGGACCCGCGTCTGCCGACTTGACATCTTGTCTGGTGCCTATGGCGTCAGTAACTTGGTGACATAGTCCCTATTGTCCATGTCCATGAGCATACAGACTCATACAGTGCTCATTCACGTGTACTTTCGATCCTGAAACATGGTTTGAATGCACGTTCATGGGATTCCCAAACTTTACACCACGTATCTAGTGCGTAGATGTGCTTCAATCTGTCGGGGCACACCCACCAGTACCGCCAAACAGTAAAGCACCAAAACTTTCCACCCTCTCATGAAATCAACCCTCCTTGCCAGCAGCACACGGGTACAGCAGCATTCGCTACGCTGCAACTCTACTCGCACGATACACGTGCATCTGACATATGATGTTAGAAAGGATGGTAGGAAGGAAAATTGAGCAGGAGCAGAGTCAAAGGAAAAGGCGTTTGTTTTATCGGAGATTTTAGAAATTGCGCAGGGGGCTGTCAGCCCGTAGTGGGCTTATATAGTGACACGGACTGCGTTACGGTTCACTTGAGTGATGCAAACATGGCACTATTAGGTTGGAGAGAGAAAAGCAGCGATTCAAATGAACGCCATGCGACTCAAAGAAAGCCAAAATCTCCGTTAATGAAGTAGTATGTTGTAGTCCTTTTAGTCTTTTCCAGTTCTTTTAGTGAAATCAGACAAGTGGCTCCGTGCGCGCTTCGCGCGCTGGCCCGCGGATATTTACGTTTGAAGATTCAACAAAACTGATCAATTTACTGTAGTTAACCGAACACTGGGGGTATACGTTTTTAGTTCGAATGTGTTGCCCGTCGGAACACACGATTACGTTGCCGGGATGCGTAGTTAGCGAAAGTGCAACTTAGAGCTGTCCATGTGCAAAGGATTCGTCGCGAAAATCAGTCCGAATTTGCCTCCGAAGGGTTGTCCCTGTGACTTGTTAGTAGTGAGCGCAAAGCAAAGGTAGACTAGGAATTGTGTTCTCCTGAACCCGGGCACAGGTAACGTATCGTCGCCAGGACTGCAAGGCATACGCGGTAATGTGAGGCGTTTGGTAGCATGGAAACCAACCGCAAGTAGCAGGAAGAGCACTTGGTTTGTCATGTGGTTGACGACGTATCGCGATCCGTTTCAGTGTACATTTGCGGGGTCGAAATTTTGCAAGAGCATGACCGAGTATCCTTTCTTGAGTACAAGTCAATGATCGGACAGAACAAAGCCCGCAGTGAGAGCGTTGAGCATCTCGAAGGGATATCGCGGGTGGTTTTCGTTTTCGTTCCCTGCTTTGTCCACACTGCGGTATTTTCTAGCGTTTCTTGGCATCATTGCCACGACAATGGCGTTGATTCCTCGGAAGTACGCTTTTTCGTTGTAAGTGTAGCGTATACCATGATCTAGTCTTCTTTACCGTACTTTTCGGTGATGAAGTCGAACAAGAGATAGAAGACGGATCGTATATTTTTACGACGTGAATTGAGAGTGGCAATAACACTCTAGTGTCAATTGTGTCAGGTACACGCCCCTCGTCAACTTATAATAGATAGCAAGGGAACTGTTGTGCTTGTTCGATGGAGTTTGGATCTTACCGAAGCGCTGAGAGATGCATGTTCTTAGTAAGACGCAGTGTCTTGATTGAAGCTAGCAGCTGGGAGAATTTGATTCCGGAATTCATTACACGAGCTGTGGACCCGTGAGGACAACCGAAAGGTCCTTTCGAAATTCTGCACTCATGAGAACGCACTTACCACCGAACGGAAGGTTGATTACCGTAATTTCTCGCAGCGTACGGTCCACAGCCTCAATGCAAAAGCGGTTACACATGATAGATTCATCCCAGATGATGAGGTATTTTCTCCAGATCGTTTGCTATGCTGGATTTGCCATTGATCTTACAAGTAATCTATTCGGTGCATGAAAGAGTATCTAGAATGTGGAGTGTGCAATAAGCCAACCCTTAAAGAGCAGTATCGCTACCGCCAATATCTCGACTGCATTGACATTTTCCCCTCTGAAATTGACATAAATCTGTATCGCTCTGGAGAAAAAAGTCTTTGTAGTTACTCCCGAGAATCCAAGAAGAATAATTACGTAGATGAAGAGAAAGAAGCTGCAGAGGAGGAAGCGTTGCCTTCTAGATTGTCAATAAACAGGACTAGAATGACTGCACCAACCACCTGATTGAACGGGTGACACTGACCTGATTAAAATTGGATATCACGGTATTTACTTGTCTTATAACTTTTCTTTGTCTTATTGTTGCGCTTTATCTTGATTTTAAGACAGTCCAAGCGGTTGAAGGTCGTCCGGAGCAGAGGGAAGTTCAAAAACAGCTGCGTGTAATTTTCGGTTTTTACTTGATCAGGTATGTTTTGATCTCAAGCAGAACATGAACATCTGCGATATGATTCGAGTCGAATATATTTCAGACCTGGGCCCCTGCGGAACCTGGTATACATGTCTGTGATCGTTGGGAAGGTTGAGATAGGTTTGGTAACTTTGTCTAATGTGGCATAATTATCATATTTTAAGCTCTGAATTCTAGTGAGCATAAAAGATAAAAAGGGTTCCCATATCATTTCTGACGGCGAGAAATACTGAGTAATTTGTGGCTCAGGACGACTTTGAATGTGTATGTGGACAAGATGTCTCCCTTGCGACTTAATCCCCATAGAGGATCAGAAACTGCGACTATTGCATGAAGTTTAAAGTGTATATATAGTCTTTTGAATTGAATAAAGCTGCCTATTCTGATTGGTAAAGTGAAAAAGAGAAAAAATTTCCCATTCCGACTCTAGGCTCTGGAGAGTCTTGAAAACTACTTCCCTTCAATACCATGCCATCGATCCTCTGCGAACAGTGAGGAATATGTGATTTTTCTGTTACCAGAAGTCGAGAGTAGATTACGGGCTGCAGTACGCAAGGATAGGATAGTTGCAAATACATGCGTTCACGGCACAATGGAGTATCGAAACGCACCTTACAGCACCCTTTTACATTCCAGATCATCCGCCAAGAGTTATAAAGCCTTGAACGCTACACGAAAGCTTCTATTCTGTACACCGTCCACATCTTGAAGGCTGTGATACGACATGGCACTAGAAAAATATAGCAGCAGCATTCGAAGATAGTAACGCTTTTCATTTCATGGACTGATTGTGAAGAGTCGACAAAAAACGTTCAAAACCCGACCAATAAAGTCATAATGATGTTATGACGGCGGAAAAGAAGTATAAGATGAGTCAAAAGAAGCACTAGCACCGGGATTGAGCAAGCGGAACGAGGTGCGAGGTGTCCACTTTTTCTGAGCTTGTTCCATGTAAAGAACATGGGGAAGTCTTCGTACCGGATGTGCCACGTGTTATTGTACTTCTGATTGGTAGCAAAGCATTCGATCTACTTGGATCCAGCACGACTTAGTGATGCTGCGGTCTCTGCTTAGCCTTCTTAAAAGTATGCAGTGGAATGTCCTTACAGATACTCATCCAGTGGTACTACGGGGCGGTTTTGGTTCCAAAATATCGTATCCAAGCAGTTTATATACACTCACTTATTGCAATGTGTAACTTTCATCTTGAAAGGTACCGATCTCATCGAATCTCTGATTCTCGACAACCAACTCCACTGCGACGCAATCATTCCCTTAAACGCATACTTAAACAGGTCTTTGATCCCCCCGGAACGTGAGATGCAAAGTTACGCATTTATATAGCACGAGAAAATGGCGAGAGATTGCTGGAATACAAGACAACAACCAGTAGTTTTCCACTTGATGTGAGATTGAACTGAGTACAACATGAACCGTCTCCTGCACTGACTCTCCAACAAAAGCCGGGAATCTCCTTTTGTACGTGACGCAATATTGGGTCTGCTTGCGTCCGTTCACATGGCAAAAATGCTTTGGGAACCGCATCTTGCACTGCATTTCTTCGTCCAAACAGATCTCATCCGGATTGACCCCTTCGCAAGGTGCATGGATGACACTGTTGAGCACGATTTCACGAGATCGTCATCTTTAGGAGACGAGATCTCTGCAAAGATGAGATGAGTTTTTAGACGCGGTATGGGTCTTTCAATTGACGCTTCGAGACTATGCCAAGAAAGAAGGTGCAGTGTGCATGCGGTAGGCATCTATTTTGGAACTCAATCACGCCTACATGTGCCACGACTTTCCCGCAATACTTTTCGTCCAATTAGAATGACATAATTGCTCTCAGCTTCATATGGAACACTCTTGCAGAAAGATCAGGTCGGTCTTGAAATGTCCAGGAGAGAGTGATAGAACGATCTCGGGCAATACGGGTTGCATGGCATCGTGAGGAAGATATCAGGGTGTCCGACCATGTTAGAGATGGAACTGATGTCTTGCATTTGCTGAATCATGTATCGGTCACCCTCAAACTATCTCGAGGGAATTATGAAGAGTCTTCTAGCTCTCACTACGTCCGCTTCGTCCTGCATACGGCCTGAGTAGCACAATGCTTCACGAAGTGCAATGTTGTCGGATGCACGGAGACGCGCTTGGTTTACGCATAGATACGTGTGATTCTCTGCTTCATTCTTTGCGTATTTATCGACCAAGTATTTCTGCAACAGGCGATCGGCATGCACATTAATACTGAAATCCCAAGGCCTTTGAAAGATCTTCCATGTGCAAAACCTTTTTGGCGTGATCTTATTCCTTCTGCCACCCATTTCATTCAGCTCTACCCATCACTTCCATCCGGAAAACTAGAAATTACGTCAAAGGGTCGTAGAAGTAGTGGGACAACGACAACTTGTCAATCTGTTCCTTACCTGTCGTGTTGAGAGATCCGCGACACCGAAGCTCAATTTATCGCATTCCAATCTCCCCATTTTCGCTTCTAAGGATAATTTCAGCTACTTTGGAACTTGCAAGACCGTTGTTACGACTTCTGTCTACATATGTTGGACGCCTGTCTGCATGAAAGACATCCGGTAAACCTCGGGAGCTTGCTCTGCTATTGCCCACTCTTGCAAAGATTGGAACGTCTGGATGTATAGATTGACGATGTGTAGCATCACTGTGAGGTCTCTAGGCAAGATGGAGTGGAGGGGTTTTTGATAGCCCCTTGGTTCGTTTTTACACCATAGTCTGTATTGAGGATGCAGATAAACAGAAACACAGGCGCATGTCCCATGTGGTACTATAGAGCCGACATTGTGGTATGTCTGTCCTTGTAACGTATTTTTGGGGTTTAAATTAGACGATAAAAGCAATCAATTGGCCCAAAGAGCAGTGTCGGAGCGAATGGAGAGAGCTTTGTTATAAGCACGGATGTTCTTGTGGAACTGCCAGTTTTAGTCTACGATCCAGTCAAAATTTGGCACAGGAGTAGTGAATGGTCAGGCAGGGGCGTAGGGGGCACTTTAAAGCCCTCAATGTACTTTGAAAACTTAAGAAAAGCTGCGGAACTGTTTTGAGGGTTTTTTTGGTAAGATTGAAGAGCGCCATAATTTCCAGAAGGAGAATTCACGTTGCCTTTGTACAAGTAGTCATTTGTATCAAATGTCAACAATCTCCCACACCTTTCTTGAGACACACGGTGTGCTTCTTGTAGTTTAGCCGCCTCATCTTCTGTGTGCCTGTGCCCTTAGTTCTGCTGGGGCTTCTCTGTCCCCTTTACGTATTCTATCACGCTTTTGTTTATCTTCGAACTCCGTGGTTTAAATTCTAGCCTCCTATCTCTTGCTTGTGTGGCTCCAACCTCTTCGTTATTTCTTTGCGCCCTCTGCGTCTCCTTTGCGTGCCTGTTTTGCTCGTTCTGGTCCTCAAACTCAATCTCTTGTTTCTTAGCATGTTCCATTTCAGCGACTCTTCGCCGATCTCGGTAGTTTCGGTTTCTGTTTTCTGCCCTTATATGCCAATCGTGCTCTCTGCTTCGTGATCGCACAGTTTCCATTTTCCCTTGTGTCATACTCGCACATTTAGAAACTGATCTTTTGCATTTGCGCCTTTTATGGTCTTTGGGCACTTTTGCAAGCCTTCTTATGCCCCTTGCAGGCTGATTCGAAGGTCGATTTGGCATTTCTATGCAGTATCGAGGTTGGTATTGAGTATTTCTCGCTACCTAGGATTGATTTGAGTACTCTGTTTTTTGCAATGGATTTCTATTAGCCTAGATATGCGGTCGCTCAAAGCCAATGTAATTTTCTGGAAAATAGATAATTTGGACCCGAGGAGAATGCTGCGGGGTTTTTGGGGGCAGGCGGTGGGGCAGGGGCGGGACAGAAGTCCAAATCTTTTAATTTTCTTCTTAAACTGTAATCTTGAACCGCTTCGTCGACGGCCTTCCTGATCCTTTTTCGCGCTTCTTCCGCTCTACTTGAATCAAAACTGCACAAAAGGCGGATGCAAGTAAGCATTCTGTTCTTCAACGATACCCTTGGTTTGACTTTATTCTTTTTTATTCGAAATCCAAGCGCCAAGCGCACCAATGAGAAATGCGTGGGCAACAAAAGGACAGATGGAAAGAAGAACTCTTGCTTTAGTTGGTGTGATTGAAAAATGACCCGAAATACGCTTCGATTACACACAAAAAAGGTTGGTGTTGCTTAGCTCGGGACTAATTTTCCTCACCACTTGGACTTGCTCCTCGGGTTTTTTGTCCCGTGCGACTTTATACGGTCAAAAAATCATGAAGGCAATTCTTTATTACTCTGTGTCTCCAAAATAAAGTTAGCTATCTAGTAAAGGGGGATGCACTAGAATTATGTAAATTTTTGCTCGGGCTCCAGAAAATTATGTTCATAATTAAGAATTATTGCCAATAATACAAAAATAATACAGAGCATTACATTAATTAAGTCTTTTATTGATATATTTATTCTATAAAGCAGCCCTATACTTCATTTAGAACTGATTAAATTGTTGCTTTAGAAGTTTAACCTGTTGAAATCCTTTCTACGCTGTGTTTAGTGCGTATGTGGTCCCATTGGACTGAAAAATCGTGTCAGGCAATGAAAGTTCAACATTAATACACTATGACTAACAAGGATTTCGCCATCTATCTTTTTTTCATCAAACTTCGATTTAGTAGCTCAGCTCACTGATGGAAAAGGATCGGGACAGAAGTAGAACAACAGCGCTGATTGAACCGGGTGTAGTCACAGAAGAACTACTTGAAGCCTCTCTTCAGTGTAGAAGCTGGGATATGAGGGCCGAGGGATGAGGAAATATCACAAGAGATCAATAAATGAGATATTTTAAAAATGGGATGGAGAGAGGGAAAAGGGGTAGTCTGGGAGGATAAATGTGGCCACACCAAAAGCTTACGTTGTAAACGCGAGAGTGGGATTTAGATCAGATCCAAAAACGGGCACTGCTGGTAATTTTGAGGGCGTAGAGGCCAGGAGGGTGAAAATACAATTCAGACAGATTAGAAATGCTTTTGAAGATGCAATAAGTATAGTAGGTACCAGGCAGAAAGCAGCATAAAATTTTGGGACGAGACGGGTCGAAACTTGGCCTAAATAGTGACCCTTTTCGGCGTAAATATCAGTCCAGCACTTGGATAGAGTGGCCCAGAGCCCAAGCCCTCAGGCCCACTATGGCCGGAATACTGCACCAAGATTAATAACCGTATCAGTTGTAAAGAATGAACTTTCAGAATCTGGTGTTTCCAGTACAGCACAGTAGTACAGTAGGCTGGGAAGCTACTTCACAGCACTACGGGGTATAGTAGCGCATACAAGTAGAGGTGTGTAGTAGCTCCCAGAGGAGCTGATTCAAAATGTGCCCAATGGGCCTGTGGAGGGACCGAATACCTGTAGGGCGGCGCTCAGTGGTGAAGATAATGTATGAAAGCCGTAAAATATTAGTGGAACGTGTTGGTAGCAGTAGAGGGGCCACGTGACCTCTAGAAGCCGCTTTAGATCAGTGCAGTTGTCGGATACTTATACTTATAAGGAGAGCAATTTGTAACGTAGGATACAGTTAGAGGTAAACATATACCCAACCTTCGGCGCCAACTACAGGTTTTATAACCGCCGTCACCTTTGTGGTCTGACTATTCACGTTCACCCTTAAAGTTATACATCTACGCACCGTACCTAACACTTCACTAGTGCTTCTCTCGTCTTTCTACGATTGGCTACTTCGGAGTTCCATTTATTCGCGAGAATTACAGACCTACTTCTTTTACGTGGTTACTGACGACCGGCAGGTATTGTAACAAATTAGGAGCACAAATCTGGGTTTGATCAACAAAATCAGATTTTTCTATGACGGCATAGTACTACTGCTAACTTTTCTACTTTTTCGCATCAAATTCATGTATATCGAATATAAAAACAGTCTATATATCCAAAATCACCACAGGGGCTGTAATGTAAGCATTTTCCCCATAATCTTGGTAGGTCATCCTCTCACTCGCCCCTGAGAAAAACCGTTGACAATGCTCAACTCTTTAATTACTAACCTGGCTCTTCGCAGTTCGTCCAGTTCAACCGGATCGGGTGCGAGGCTGAAATAGACGATTTAGTCGTCGGAAATCAAAGGAAGTCTACAGTTCTATTGTCACTTCAGGCTCAACTGGCAAACACGAAATTTCAAATGTAAATCTAAATTATATCACACTGTAAATGCCACAACGGTCACAATTTACCGCCCATATATAGTAGTATTTTTGAGCGATAATTGCATAATTTCAAAACTCCCTCTTCGTGCAAAATCTCCATGCCATTCCAGACATTCTGATCGATCCCCCGAATTTCTGTTTTCTTAAGTTCTTTCTCTGAAAACATGCAACTCTCTCGGAAAGGGTCACAAATTGGAAGCTTATGTATCTACTTCACACGTTGCTCACCAAGAAATGACTTGATATCAATTTGTTTTGAGATTTCCGATATAACGGGATTGCGCGCATCAGCAATACATGCTTAATTGTCCTCTGGAATGCTGATATCAAACATTTGGATCAGGACACAGTCTTTTAGAATCACATGTAGTGCTCCCATAAATTTGTTTAGCCAAAACACTTTTTGAATACGCATTGCAAGAAAAAACAAACTCTACTTCCTCAGAGCTTTGCGCAACCACTGATTGCTGCGTTGACCTCCATACAACAGCTCCTCCGGAGCACAAAAGAATTACTCCACTAATTTAATTCCTTTTCGGTGGCTCTTAACCCCAATCTGAATCGCTAAGCGTTCGCACCTGCTCTTGATCGTTAGAAATATAGATAATTACAAGATAAATCGATGTGATTTGCGTAGCATCACGGACCATTGGACTGGGTGCAAACTAAACGCTGTCCCGCGAGACTATTTCCTGCCCATCTACGTCTGAGATTACTACTTCGTGCGGTTGGACTTAAAAATACCCTGTAAGGGACCGATGCAACAAGTGCAAGCTTTCTTTGCTCCCTGCCCTCCAAAATGTTCCTTTCAAAAGAAAAAATAAGATCCCACAGGGATTCCATTCTTTGTTTTGCGAATATTCGCATCAAAATTTACGCTCTTAGCGTGCATTGTCCCTTGCTAATGATTTTTATGCAGTTTTCATAAGATCTTCGAACCAATTTTGCCACTTCAATTGGTACTGGCTCTTCGAGGAGAAATTCTTTAAAGACTGCTGTCTCTGTATGACCAAAGTCTCTTTGGCTTCAGATAACAACAGCTTGAATAGAGCGAGGTCAGTAGTACGATGGAATTGTGTATTGTATGCAAAGGTGAGCGCAACTGTGATTAAGTCCCAATCCCATCGATGTTCTGCAACATAATGGCGGAGCGCCGCAAGGATCGTTCCGTTGAACCTCTCAGCTTTCCTGAGAGAGTATTAGTAAAGACTTGATGAATCCAAAGCGTTCTTGTGACGTTCTGAAAGAACTTTGCTGTAAACTGGGTTCCATTATCAGAAATCAATGTGACGGATGGTCCATAGACAAACACTCAATGGTGCACGAATGCGTTGGAGACCATTGCTGCTGATCTTTTTGAAGGTACAATCCGTAACAACTTTGAATAAGGATCGGTGATCACAAGAAGGTATCGTTTCCTCGTTTTGTTCTGGATAACTCGCCGAGTATGTCAATGGCTACGAACTCTAACGTAGCTTCCGGTGCAAAGAGCTTCAGCTCCTTCCTGTTAAATCTTAGCTTAACCCGAGTTCGGGCCCAATTTATGAATTACGTGACACTGCGTAGCAAGAAGATTCCATGAATGGCCAATATTAGTCTCTTGCAAAGAATTGCACATCCTCCTACCGCCTTGATGTCCATATGTCCTGGAATAATGGCCAATACTTAAAACTATGTCGCAGATCGACTTTAGAATCAATATTTATTATATTGCGTCTCAGTTCTGGTAAGATACCCTCTTAAGAATGTGAATCAATACTGTATGAGATTTTATCCCTTAGTCAATCTTGTCCCGTAGGTACTTACAATATGCGTCGGAAGTTTTTTCCCTCATCAACTCTAGTGGATTGAAATTTACGAACTAATCTAGCTATTTTTGATCATCCTTAGCGTTCTTTAGTGCTAAAAAATGGTCAAAGATGTCGTCGTAAAGTTTAACATCTGATTCAAATACATCTTTTTATTCCTTGCAAAGTATACAAGTCACCAATTACTCGCAAAAGAAACATGGAATCTCTTCATGGATGTCGACGCCTGTTCCTACTGATGTTTTGATTCGAGAAAATACGTCTGCCTGCGTGTTGGCATTGCCTTTCGTCCATTTGGCTTCAAATTCATAGGCGCTGAGGCGACGTCTCCATGTAATGAGTCGCCTGCTAGGTTATTAACGTTCATGAGCCATCGTAAAAATGCATGATTCGAATCATGAAGAACGTCTCACCTTTTAGATATGATAAGAGGTCTAGATCCCACACAACTGCAAGAACCGAGCTCAGAAACTGGATAGTTTATTTCTCCTCTAGCAGTGTTCTGGAAAAAGAACTTATGGGTTTTTGTTCCCAGCTGGGGTAAGTTTGAAACAACACAGCTCCCAACTGCTTAATATTTGCAACCTTATCCACGGATTATGGCGAATCAAGTTTTGACACGGCCAATATTGGTAGCAAAAAGATAGCATCCTTTTTTTTTCGGAAGGATTCCTTCTCTTTTGACCTGAAGGGCTTAAGTTTAACTGGCTCTCCTTTGCAACGAAAATTGTTCAATGTATGCGCTTTGCGCGTGAAGTATTTGATGAACCGTCAGTACACATTATATAACCCGAGGAAGATCTTCAATTTTATTTGATCCTTCGGATACTGTGCTTACTTTAACGCCGCGACGCGAACTTCGTCAATCTGCAAAGTCCCTGGTTTATTACGTGACAAGTTACTTGATCCTCGTTGTGAATAATTCACATTTGCGTAACCTAAAAGTTACTCCTGTCCTAGAAAGGTTTGTTAGGATATCATCCACGTGGTAGATGTTTTAGTCTCATGTTTGGTAAAATATAATCACGTCGTTTAGATAAATTACGCATGATTTCCATTTGTATGGAGATAAGAGAATTTCCGAAGCACATTGAAACGTAGCCGGCGCGTTTTAGGCCCGAAGGTCATTCGCGTGAACAGAAAAAGCCCGCCACTACGGGGAAATAAATCGAGAAATAATTATGTAGTATAGCTTTTAAAAGGTCTACATGTATAACTTGCAAAGCCATGATGGCATATCCCTAAGAGGCTCAAAACTTTTAATTATTAAAATTAATCACTATAATTTTGGCAAGCCGTGCACGTGCATTGTAAAAATTATAATTTATAGTTTTTTGAAATTGTCCATGATACCTTTAGTAATCATGAATCAAAACGTTCTGTATCTATGCGACATAACTATCACAGTGACAATGTAAAGCTTCCTGTCGTTATGCACATAACTATCAGAATGATGTTCTAAATTTCTGTCATCATACTTTTTAACTATCGAAGTAATCGATGAGACATATAGAAACTTCAAAAACCAACTCCAGAGTTATGCAGTAGAACTGTTGAACTTATCATCAGATGATTTGAAAGTGCATTACTACTTCAAGAAATCAGACTTTATAACTCCTATAACCACGTACTACAACTTCTGAAGTTCTGCATTATGGTTTTGATAGTTGAGATGTCCAACTTTCGAAGCTATACTACAGAACTTCCCCAGGTATAAAAACATGACTATCACCATGACAGAAACACAAGATGTGCCATAGTTGTGTCTACAGATAGTTATATACAATCGTAATGGTAGCATGATGCGTTGCGGGATGGTGATCTCCTACTCATAGCAATATCAGCAACGTTCAGTGAGTCACTGGAATGATTGTTTACTTTATCAATAAACGAAGGTGCATTGAGGCCCACCCATATCAAGACTAATAATACAAACTAACTTCTATGCATATTACATTACAAACAGTCGAACGAATCACACACTATTACCAACAGTAGAACAAACAATGACGGGAATCTAACTTTTCCTTCATCAATCATAATACATAATCAGCAACATAAGGACAACATCACCAGGATCAGTATTCCAACAAAGAGAACCAGTACGATAGGACATCAGACACAACAAAATTGAACACTATCACAATGATATAAAGCACCACAAGAAGCTCTATGAAAGCAAAGCCAGGAGTGGTAAGTTTCAGAAGCAATACACAAAACAGCATCAACGGCGGTAGAAAAAACTTCAAATAACAGCAGCAGGAACAATGCGGTTAGTACATTGAAGCATCATCAGTTAAACGCAACATTATCAGCAATATAAGAACACAGCAACATAACCAGGATCATATTCACAACGAAAATTTCATCACGATACCACCATCACCGACAATAAATTGAACACCATCACCATGATCATAAAGCAGCACAAGAAGCTCAATGAACGCAAAGCAGGGGTGCGATGTCCAGAAGCAGTACACCAAACGGCCGTTGATGCCGGCATCCACGGCAGTAGAACACACTCAAATACCAGCAGCAGGAACAACACGGTTAGTATATTGAATCATAGTAAGGGGGTAGAGAGAATAAGAAAGAAATTATTAGCTGTTCTTACTGCAATGCGACGAGATGAGAAGGAAGAGCGCGCTCACAACTTGATGGATCCGTCATGGGACAATTGCTCCAGTAATCGATTGAATCAGAAGAACATAGGGAGGTAGGGAAGTTATCTGAGTAGTGCTCGTTGGAGATTTGCGGAGGGACCGGTGTAGTCCAGCGGGTATTGGACCTTTATATACCCGCACAAAGAGCATCAACGGAAGAGGGGTGTTAAACAAAAAATGACACGTGAGGGCGGGCATTCATCGTGATGATTTTAAATTAGAAATCCAGTCGTGTGCCATGATACCGCCAAAATTACCCATGTCACCATGCACCCAATGGTTCTGTATTAAACTATGGCGAGAGCCAAACCTGCACATTACAGGGCAATCTGTCCATCATGAGCTCTCTAACAGCCTGTCGATTACGTTAATAATTACAGTGATGGTCAGAATAATTTCAAGTATGCCATAAGAAAGCAGCAATAATGTGTAGCTGTAGATCATTGCTGTTTCTTATGGTGCACTGGTGTTACAAATCAACTAAAGTACTCAAAATCAATGGGATAGCTGTCTATATAACTATGATTACTCTCAGGTCTTACTGGTAAAATTAACCCGTAACACTGCATCGTGAATAATACTAATTTTATATGAACAAATATCAAATGATGTTCATACTGATATCAGTCTATCATGGACCCCAAGCCTGTGTATTCTCAATCTGAACAGATAGAATTAACTCTCTTCTTACAGGTGCTTCATTGAATCAGAACCAAGGGTTCTCCATTACGGGTTTAAAGTACGAAAAATGTAACATGGTCCATGTCATAGATTAGTGCACTGTCAAATGAACAACATAACCATCGTGGCCCCGCCGAGTCGCAAACAAGCACTTAGTCATTCTGAGTTGGGATTGATCTTCTTCGATCACATTCAATTCCAGAGAAGTTGATTCAGGCAGGTATTTGGGGCAGGCCAAACCCGTTGAGAAGGATGAAGCTCCATCGTGCGGCGGATTCGACGCCATTCAAATGATCGATCAATTCACGGTCCAGAAGGATGCCATCATCAACACGTTGATGATGCGCATAGACGAAGGCAAAGAGGAGCTTTACCGTACCATCAGGACTACTGCCAGGGACGTCGCATGAGAAGTCCTATCCGGAGTCGGACCACTTATATCTTCTGCAAGGTATACACCAAACGTGGAGGGTTCGCAGAGATTGAGGCGCGGAAGAAAGAGGAAATCAGAGTTTGAAGATTATATCATAGAAGGATTGGAAGATTTCATCAGTAGAGAACGCCTCGCATAGTTCCTCATGGCGCAACTGACAGGGAGGATGGCATCTGACATGTTAAAACACATCAGAGTGGGACGTGATACCACTTCCACACTCTCCACATTCCTATTTGCAGTTCAAAGACACTATGGCAAAGTAGCACACCAAACTATGCTTGGTCGAGCATCCAACAATATGATCAAGGACATTGTGACCCAAATCCTGTGGAAGGCAAGAAAGGGGAGAATATTTCGTGTTCCGGAACATAATAGTGACTATTATGTTCGAGGAAAGCCCTATGCCCCAATTTGGCTCCTTTCAAAGCTCCAACTCGCAGTCACTGAACTGAGAAATTCATAGAACACTGGGCCCGAACAATAATCCAGCAGTACTAGGAGAAACATGCTATCTCTGGATGAATGCATCAAGATGGCCGAGCGGAATGGCATGTCCGAAGCAGACAAGGACAAATGTAATCGAATTGAGAACAAGTTGTTTTCCAATGCCGTTCGACATGCCTTTGCGTTTAGCGAAGACGCCAAGTCTAAGGTTGATGACCCGAAGAGAAGGAAAATTCGTATTGATAGCCATCACTCTGATACAAGTTACCGTGATGTTCATCAGATTGGCGGGAGCCAGTCTGATGATACTGGGGGACTTTACATGTTCGGATTTGCAGCTCAGACAATACGTACCGCAGTCATGAACTTAACTACAGAAGGGTAGATGAAAGCGAAGGAGGTATTTCTCAATGAAATAAGCTTCATTATGCATGCGAAACAAATGTCGAGAATATCAGGTGGAGATTCTTCAGCTTACGAATCACCCCTTCCAGATGTACCCATCGGAAAACCGTTTTCAATCAATCTATCTACAGTGGGGGAGGGAGAATATCTAACATACGATTCTGTGGAGTCATTGAGCAATTTTATAGAAGAAACAAAAGTGTACCCTCCGAAATAATCGATGGAGGTAGTGCAGCAGTCCAGAGAATTGAACGAAGCGAAATTCACCTCTCTGATATCAATGTTTACGAGCTTGAAAGTCACTATACAGTCTACATCTATTGCCAAAGATGACGCTGGAAGTCGGGTTGGAGAAATCTTCAACAACAGAAATACTGAAAGTCAATCTCCAGTGACATATTCAGAAAAGCAGGAGATTCACCTTAACAAGGTTGCCCTGACATTTCTCTAAGAATCATCTCGTGCTAGAGGTTCAGACTTGTTCCTTGCATCATCGAAGGAGTCTTTGTTAGCTGTGCATACCACTGCTCTGGCTTTTCGTGCCCTCGTTCTGAAATGGAAAAATGAGAGGTGTGAGTCGTTCGAGGATGCAGCTCCGGGTGCCACCGAGTCATTACGTCCTACTAAGTCATCCGCACCGGGAACAAATCCAGAAAGGACTCATCTCACTTCTGTTTCATACATTGGCATGATAGATATAACTGCCATTCGCACCTGTGTAATGAAACGTCTGCTGTTGTCTAGGGTAGAGTACAAACGACGCATGGAGGAGGACAATGTCATAGTCACGTTCTTGGCGATGTCAGTCAAAACTGCAAAGCGTCAGGGTGCCACCCTCCGAGTGTGGATTTCGGCACTGGGACGAGTCAGGAACTGGCAATCGTCGCAATGAAGTCTTAGCGTGGATATTGGAACAGGGATGAGCCTGCTCCGGCCGGTTAATCCGACTAACGACCAGTGACTTTTTCGGAGCTTATCCGACTGAGCAGCGTTTAAGCTTGTGAAGGGGTTGACTGAAAGGGCCAACGGGGTCACGAAGGTGACATTCTCAATATATTGAGGGGAAAGTTGGTTGGGGCACCCACGTGCCTCACTCGAGTAAAAAACCCCATCCAACTTTCCCCTCAATGATTAAGGGAGATATGAATCCTTTATTGTGTGATTATTGAGCCGAGCTGAGCCACTCAGCGTCAGGTGATGAGAGGGAAAGGGCACAGCGAGAAACAGCGTCAGCCTTGAGCTGGAGAACGATGGAATTGAGTTTGGTACCTATGCGGTGGTATTGGTGACAGGGAGTGGTGCCGCGGCGTATTGAGAAGAATGATGCAACTTTGGCAAGGGCATCGAGCGGGTGTACCGATCGCACCATGCGTCTCGAAGCCAATTGGGAAGAACAGTGCTCGTATCGTAGGGCATAGTTCACTGTAGTGTGCTGTTTTTTGAGCTTCGATATGAATTGTCGCTCCCGCTGGTGTCTTGCGGGAGTGAGTTATGGCTCAGGCAGTGTACTTGTGGGAGTGTGTTATGGATCAATGATTAAGTAAGTTATGTGCAAAAGTTCTACTATAAAGCTCTCTGGAGTTATTCTGTATATTTTTTCCTTCTAACCTTGGTACGTGATGAGTTAGACTGAAATCATAGCTTTGATAAGTACAAATTTTACATTCTTGTAGCCATAAAGTATAGATTTTTGTGATGATTATCAATAATCACCCGAAAGGTTGGCGTTGTGCACATCAAAGTTCTAAAAAATAGCTTGGAAAAGTTTTAAATCATAATTTTGGAAAATGTTTTTATGACTTTTGGCCAGAAGTTATAAAAACATAACTTTAGAAGTTATGTTTTTATAATTATAGCCGAATTTTTCCCCGTAGTGGCTGTGACAGTAAAATGTTGTCTTTCTCCTGTTCTGTAGTGCCACTGCTACTTGTCGATAACCTTTGTTGCAGTCTAGTGCTGAAAAAACTTTTACTTTGCCAAAGGAATAGATGCTTTAATCCATCCTTGGGATCAGGCAGGTATCATTCACTATGAAAGCTTTAAATTTTCTATAGTCGATACATAAACTCAATGAGCCGCCGAGTTTTGGTACTAACAATACCGGAGATGCCCATATCGACTGTATGTGTTCGATGAACCCTGCCTTGGGCATCTTTTGAACTTCAATTTATTCAATCTCTACTGCTTCGACCCTGCCCTGCGTAAAGTTTGTGCGATTGGTCGAGCCCCTGACACAAATTAGATTCTTTGTTCCGTAGTACGGATTTACCCAAGGATCCATCCCACAATGCTGATTGCTTACAAAGCAGTTTCCGAAAGCCCTCGCATAGAGCCTCTAGTACATGACTTAAGTCAATTTCATCAACTATCAACGTTATTGGCTCTTGTTTTTTATTATCCAGTTGGTATTTTTGTCCCTCTTCTGGTGACCGTTGGTCATCTGTTTGTTGATGTGACTCTTCAGAGTTTTGTTTTCTCTCCTCGGTGATAACGGGTACTTCTCCTACCAGGATTTGAATTCTGACGACTGCTGTGGGATGAGGTAAAGTGGTAGCGACTACTTGGTTTTCACTATTGTTTTAAGTACAGCGACCTGTCTTGGTAACTAATAACCTTTGAGATCGATCCTTTTCCACTTGGACGACACCTTTGGCTGCTGCCGGTCCTTGCTTCTCATAGAGCTTTGGTAGTCATTGCGCCACTAGTGAACCAAACCTCTCCGAGGTTACTTGTAAGAACGATTTCAATCCCGGGGGGATGTTTATATTACGAGCGCACAGCACCTCGGTTCCACACGCTTTTGCGTTCCTGACTTTTGTTCCTCTGGAATTTCGAAAGTAACACCTGACCTTTGCAAATCCTTGCGGATAATTGGGACATTAGATCCATCTGCTAATTATACTTGCTTTGTCGAGGAATTATTGCTTCGACGAAGCGGTCGCAGTAATCCGCACCTAATACTATTGGCACTGCAAAATTTTCGCATAAAATTAAGTTGAAGACGACTAAGATTTTTCCTAGCCTAAAAGGCAACTTGAGTATTCCTCCGAATGAAATTGGGTTCTTATTTGCATCGCAGATATCTGGTCGAGGACCTGAGTCAAATTTTTGTTATAATTACATTTTAATTTCCGATCTTCTTAAGGATTTGGTCCTGCGCCCGTTTCTAGCACTGCCGGTACTGTACTCCCCTCATGAGCTCCATTGTCATTCCAATGTCTGCGTGGACTTTTTAGTTGCGCGTTGAAAGCACTAATATCATATTAGGATACATTGGGTTGTTATACTTTACCCAAGGTCTTCTCAAGACCAAAATTTTGATTTTTGTCTTATTAATTATCACCTTCATTTAGTGTTGATGGTTACCTTCCCATGGAAATTCAGTTAAACAGGTATTGCTGTAAGCCGTTCCCCTTCTGAAGAGGGATTCTTTTCCAGAGTAACATAGTCCTAGCGGGCTTTCGTAGCTTCTGAATTTGTCAAGGATTGAGGAAACGAAACCTCGGGTAGAAGTGAAGCCTTTATTACCCTTCCCTGTTGGGAAACTCACTCTAACAGTAATTTTTTATACTGAGTTTCCCAAATGGCCTTTGACGATTCGTTTTTTGTCGATTTCACTTGGTTTTCTGAATGGAAAGACTTGCAGATGTACCCACGGATTTTTGTTACATGATCCTTCGGATCCGTTGGGAACTTGCCGATGGCACACTTGATTTATCCATCGGATATAAAGCTTCATAGTTCTTCAGAACTGCCTGTCTATCCATTATTGGATGAATAGATTCAGTTACAGCTAAATTTTAAGCTCTTGTTCTTAGAAGACTAAGAAATAAACTTAACATCAAATCCGCCTGCAATTTCTATATTTTCGCTTTCCTACTCTATAAAATACCTCATTCTACTCTATGAAATCTTCTAATCAAATACAGAGAGCGTGCTAACAACCACAACTTCAAACAGTCCTCAAGTGCAAGCCTCAATTTAAACTGCATTTTGCGTTACAAAAATATGAAGCTAGATCGTATGCAAGGGTTTATTTGGGATTTATATGGCTATTTTACTAACACTACTTTTGATATTGATGTACGGGGAAGGCGAATAATTAGTGCAACTTCAATAGTGATGATTTATGCAAGAAAGTGTGGACTTGTGCAACAATCTGAGAGCCGAAAAAGATTCAAAACAGACTGAACAATTCCAAAAAAAATTGAGCACCTTCGACAAAGTTTCGCTTTCTCGAAAATTAATTTAAAGAAGTGAAAGGGGGAAGCTATGGAGAACCAAATAGAAGTGGATGGATCGCGGTTTTGAAAGATTTGGGCTTGGTAATGCCAAGACAGGGGATAAGAAATTGAGAACGGAAATTTGACCGGGTTTGGAAGTAAGCTGAGTATATGATAGGAAAAGATGGGATAGGATGAGGAATTGGTGCCATTCTAGATAAGTATATGGAACTCAAATGGACAAAAAAGGTCTGATATACTGTAAATCTCTAAATAATTAAAGGGTATCATATTGAATACAGTCTGTCGAATAGGGATGTATACATTTTAATGCGTCTGATTAGCCAGCAGAATTGTGGATTCTATTGCATGGCTGTCGGGATTAGTTGAAGAAGGGGAACTTTTTAAAGGTCAAGGGATGTAGAACTTGAGAGGAAGAGGTGTGCATATCGAATCAGTCACATTTCAGAGACTCTATTGTGCTGCTCTATCAGAAGCAAAGGTGCAGAGATGTTTTTGAGTATTTTGAAGTATTGATAGTAATTGTGTTATCCATATCTGCTAGGGAGCTGTCTACAAGACGAAGAAAAGTGAATGTGAAGCAAAAAAAAGTAAATAGAATTGAGAAGGGTCTGTCGTTGATGATTAATGATGATGATGATGATGATGATGATTCTACATCTCCGTCCTCTCCTGCCCTCTTTAGTACCTCTGTAACCCCAAGAAGCTCTTTTATCATCTTTTACAGATTTGAAAAATTAGATATAGATAAAAACCTATCGCTAAAATATGTGAAAGGTTTAATCTTATTTTTTAAAGTATCTTTGATAGCTCGGTTCAAAAAAGAGTGAGAAAAACGTTCCTCCATTCCTTTGATCTGACAGTGAAGTTGCTTACTTCAAACATTAAGTTTTCCAATTATTTGCAAAAAATGCAGAACGATGAAACATTTCAATCTATTATTAATAAAACGTAATTACATTTTGTATTTTTCGCCGCACTATTGATAAATTAAATACTACTTCATTAGTATCTGAGAAATTCATAGACGTCAAAGTTACTATAGCATGTCTGCTTGAGGCCCAACCTTCCACGAATCTTCCACAGAGTCCTGCACAATGTCCTTCTCCGAATTGAAATCCTAAACTAGATCTTAATCCTTTCTATCGGCGTTTAAATTTCGCCATTTCATAGATCATTACCTTCTGTACTGAATACATCAATTAGCAGAGATGTCTGTCTCAAGGCATCGATATATTCACATATCTGTCAAATTTCAATACAAAAAATTGTTATATTTGCCCATTTCCCTTAAATCTCAATCATTTTTGCTCTTTTCCTGTATAAATTCGAAAAATGCAACCAAGGATCAACTTCGTTACTTCCTCTCGACAAAATATATTCTTTATGTGTCAAAGAATCAGCCATTCGTGCACTCAGAGCACAAATTTTCTCGCATTAGATAGGTTTCACTATCGGATCATCTTCCTGTACCATTCTACCATTCAAGAACTCTTTTTTTAGCTAACAAAATACTCTTCATCCTACCTCCTCGCATATCTACCTTTAAATCAATTTAAATTCTCATAAGCACTTATTTTGCCAACAAAAGTGCAAAACGAACGACTAAAATGGCCAATAATTCGAAACCTGAATCATATTTCGAAATTAAAGGCTCCAAGAAGACATTTTTTGTACGTAAACATAGTTTTTTTCTCCATCAAATACCGCGTTTCTGTATCACAATTATAATTCTCTTTTCTACGAAACTTTATCATTAACATCCCCATAGTTTCGAGGGTAGCTACAATGTAACGTGATTCTGCAAAACTGCCTGAAGTATTCGAAATGAAAATGGCGCTTCCATTGGCTAAATCATCTAATTCATAAGGGACATTTGAAACGCTCTAACCACATCTCGATTTCCTGCTCTAAATCACCAAACTAAATTAGAGATCGCCCTGGTGGAATGAAAACAACACAAATGCCTCACTTTAGATCTATCCCTCATCATGCTTTGCAGAAGAAAGATTTATTTCATTTGCAGAGCTTTGTAATTACGAAATATGCCGAAGTTAACGAATTTTCTATCTAAAATCTGGATCCAATCGGCGCTAATTGCAATTTGAGCATATTTTAGATTCTAATCACCCCGAACCATACAACACCAGCAAAAGCATCACTGATTTAGAGCTGTATCAACGATGGGAAGGAAAAGCTCGCACAGCACGCCGGAACATTACACTATCCTCGACCGCTATCGTGAAGTCAAAAGGAACCGTAGAAAATATACGGAAGCAAAAAGAAAGAAAATGTTCACCGCAAGAGTCAGTGGCACTTTCTTGAACTTTATTTCATTAGTCTAGAAAGGCCTCAATCAAATTTTATAGTTGCTTTGGATATTTTTAGTCCCAGAAAGCATTGAGAGCATGCAACAGGGGGCTGATAATTCGAGTACCACTTGGTATAGTCTAACAACAGATCCGTACATTTACACGATATGCAGAAATACTGAGCTACGGAATCGCTATGCAGGTTAAAATGATAAGGGTCTCGGGTGAGGATCTTAATTTCGTAATCGTGGAAATTTATGAGAAGCGGGCCGGGAAGAGGGATCATAATGGTAAAATGAACTACCTAAACCCATCAAAATTTCTGGAGGCTGCAGCAATTCCAGGCTTTTCTTCCAAAAGTCTCTCTAAATTCCCGTCAAAGGCTATCAAATCATCTTGGGTAATAATTCTTTGTACTGTTTCAATGATGCCGTCGGAATTTCTAGGGATGAAGAATGTGTGATTCAGCAAAAATAGTCGATTTTGGGCTATCAACTCCAAATTTCAGCTTGATATCCATATTCTGGTCTGTGAAATGAAGATCAAAATAATTTTGTAATCTGCATTCGAAAATTGAATAAAAAATTGCTATATATTTGTAAGCACATTAAAAGGGCATTTGAAAACATATCTAAGCCCGTTACAAAGGAACGGCAGATTTTGGACAGAATTGAAATCATGACTTACTATTCGTTCCGATCTTGACGTATTATGCCTTAGGATTCTGAATACTGTCATACAAGAGATTTTTGGAGAGCATCTCGGCCACATTAAAGAAGGGAGATGAGTTTCCTGGTGATTTTGCAGGTGAGGGCGATGTTCATGGGCACAACTTTGATTAGGAAGGAAGAACAAAAGATAGAAAGGTTGAAGAAGTTTAAGATTGCCGTAATGATATAAAGTGGCGTCGCATGCGATATACATGATCGTTGCTCACCAGAAGCAATCACAAGAAACAAATACAGTTACGAGTATGCTCCGAAATTCAAACTTTATTGTAATGGTAGAATATCCAAATATTTTTCCATATACGCAGTAGAGGAACTTACAAACGTCGCATCTCTTCTAACCTCCGTAAACACTACAATTAGTTTCTTTGAAGTTTTTTCTTCTGTTAAAAGCGCTTCAGAGCGTTTCTTGTACTTACAGTAACAGCTATCAGTTCTTATAAGCCTGAATAACGCCAAAACAATCATGTCTGAAAAAAATAACTTGGAATAAGAGACCGTGAATTAATGCAAGCGCACATTGCGCTATACATCGACTTTTCTCGAATCAGTTTGACTTTGGACATGAAATTCATTTTCGTCGTCTGTATTCTGCGCATTTTGAATCTCCTTGTTGTGAATAACTTCGAAAGTACTGACCATGTACCCCTGGTCCAGTTCCGCTCACGCGAAAGACCCGTTCTTATTAAGTTTCATTAACAAATTTTGCAAAACAAAAAAAGCAGTAGCTGTAATGATAATATTTCCCTTTAACGATCGGCGAACTTTGTGCCGCGAGACTAAAATTACAGAGAAACATACATAATGCGCATTCAATGTTCTTTCTTAATGTCACCTGCACTTTCCAATACCTTTCTTTATGCCCTTTTATTGTATTATGTACTGATTTGTCAAAAAAACATCCAGATAAGCTTCAAAACTTATAAATAGGACAGCTCTTGAACAGAAGAGGAATTTTCAAGAAGTTTAATTGAAGAGAACCGAAATCTTTACTCACCTGAAAATATTTCATTGAGAAACGGGGATCTTGCAAACATCATTCTCTCATCTTTGTCTCTGACCGCCCAGTAATCCATTGCCCAATGTAAAGATTGAGTCTAGACCAGGGAGAAAATCTAACAGAGGTGATCTATATTCCTTTTATTTTTCAAAATTACTAAATCTCTGTAAAAGGAAAATTTGAGAGCCGCTTCATAAAGTCTAAAGCGCCAAAACGAAACTTGAAAAAAATACCCGCGCACGGTGCTGATATTCTTCATAGTTCTCGCCTGCTTTTTTATAACAGTTTAGAAGCTCTTCTCGAAACAAATCGAAATCAGTCATTAAGAATTTAGCAGATATCTTCCTGTAGTTTTGATTCCAATTCTTATCATATGTGAAACTTGTTCTAATTATCCATAATCTCAGACTTAACACCTGCCTTAACTGCAACATACTTAAGAACTACAAACACAAATTGAAGATAGGTTAGTAAATTGGAACTAAAATTTCGGAACATTGCTCGCTAGACGCAACATTTTTGGTGTAATTGTCTCCTTTTTTTGCATAAAATCAACCCAGAAGTAGTCTTTCATCCGCTATTTTATGCTCTTTTATTTTTTAGGTGCAGATACGCTATTTAACCCCTACAGGAAAGAACAATACAAGATAGGTGAAAAGAAGAATTAATGTTCTTCTTCTAAAACTTACCCCGCTTCCTCGCTATTATCCCCGAATATTCTTATCCACTTCCCGTAAATATGCTTCACCTATTGCCTTATCTTGGGCGATTTGAACGTAGGCGTGGGAATTCCACGTCATTTTTGAAACGAGCTACCTTGTTATTTAGATTCAATTCTTGGGATTTTGATGCTAGTTTGCGGGGAAAAGATGATAGACTAGGACATAAAAGGCGATTGATGATCTTGGGGTGGGATAAATGGGATGAGAGGATTAATGCTTTTTCTTGAGAAGATTTTTGTTCGGTGTTGATGCTGGGTGGAACAGCGCCGGAATTTTGGAATCTTTTTTTCATTTTTGTTTAGTATTTTACATTATTTCTAAAAACCCTCCTCGTGTTCCAGGCTTAGATTAGTATTCATTCTGACTGCTGTATATAGATT
The DNA here is from genome assembly GCA_002205965.3 of Kappaphycus alvarezii. Classification (NCBI taxonomy): domain Eukaryota; phylum Rhodophyta; class Florideophyceae; order Gigartinales; family Solieriaceae; genus Kappaphycus; species Kappaphycus alvarezii. The sequence continues at coordinate 260,784 of NADL03000049.1, read as the reverse complement.
CAGCAGCTGCGCCAGTAGGAATTTTCAAAACAATCTTCAATTTTTCCTTCGAAACTGACAGACCTAAGAACTTATTCAGAACCAGAAGAGACGTTCTAACGCGTCGCGGGAAAAATTACATGTTTAAATCACAATAGATCTGAAAGCCAGTTAGTGGATTTCTCGCGAAATATTCGACAGTACAGAATGACTCAGCTGCCTTGAAAATGATCTCCCATGAAACTAAGACTACTGTATAATACTGCATACAAATTTTATGAAATAAATGATCAAAAAAATCAAAGTAACGGAAACAAAAACCCAGATCGCTAAGCCGGAAACTTTTCCTAAAAATAAAACATTTCTCAAAAAACTTTACAGATATTACTGTTTGTTACTTACTACACGTGAGCGGCGATAGTAGCTCATGCTTCACTAACCCCTTTGTGTAAAATCGAGGTTACCCGTAAATGTACATCCATCCTCGCCAGCCTCCTTTTCAAAAGTTCATCTTTGATATCCTCAATTTCTCAGAAATAGACACCCCTTTCTGCGAGGACGAAATTATGTGTCTAGATCATTGCTTCCCAAGGGATGCAGGCGGACATACAGATCTGGAGTGTTGCGTATATCGAAAAATAGTTATCTTTCTCAAACTCAATCAATATCCTCTTCTTTGGTATTACAGCTCACAGCACACAGAGGTTTCCGAAGTGATTTTCAACCAGCACTCAATCCGACGAATCAAAGTCCTTGTGCACTTAATCGTCCTTGATGAATAAGCGTTCTGTTTTTTCTACCCATTAATTATAGTACTGTTAAATTCAGCTGATCATTGATACCTATTGTGAGCAAATAGTATCCAATAATGCGAGTGCTCCTCCAAGAACTCTCTCAAATACTCAGAGCCTGATTTTCTCAATTGTTCAGCATAAAATACCCATTTTCTTGAAATATAGACAAATATGAAGTAAAACCGGGCTAATATACATTAAATCCTATTAAAACCCCATTAGGCAATAAATAGACTTCAGTTTTGAATGTAAAACACCACACCATCATAGATATTTCTAGTCTAGCCAAAATTATATATACCTACCTTTCCACTAGAGCCCCACGATAAAAGCCATTCCTTGTGGTGGCTCTGATCTTGAGTGAAAATTTTCGCTTATGCAACTCCTTTCCAACCAAAACTTTGGCTATAGCCACCTTTATCCGCCCTACTTACCCCTTTCCACCCTATTTTATCACGTATAATATTACCCTTTTTATTTTCGTCTGTTATACTTACTCAAACCTAGAATCCCGAGCTCCAGCGTCTAAATGTATTTGTTAACTCCAAATTTTTCTTTAGTGAAAATATCTGTATCTCTAAGAGAGACACTTAACGCTGCTGACCCACTTCTACATCTCTTTTTTACGATTTCGCACCAGTTGTTTCATGGGTTCTCTTTCTCTGATTCCAAACAAGCTTTTAGCAGCAGTTTCTTCCAATGGGTCGTGTATCGCGGCTGTCGTATTACGCCAGTCTTGTAACAGTGCTCCCCCAGTCCGCTCTCCATTCTTAGGTACACTCCTTTTGGTTAGTGACCGCCACTGCTTTTAAAGTAGTGAACCACCAAATCTTTTACTCCTTATCGAGGAGTGCCTAGAGGGCGTCAAGCGTCGGAGGGAGGAACTCTACGGAGCTTAACGCGTCTCCCGCTCTGAATTATGCCCCCTTCTTGGCTAGCTTAGAGGCTCGGCGAACACTCAAAATTTTCTGCTCAATGGGTGATGGAGCGTTCGTTGTGACGGGCACTAAACCTGTACCCACTCTAAAATATCTCACAATAAGGGACCAGCATTGAATACAGTACATTATCTGAATTTGCAAGATATTTTTTAATTTGGATGAGTGTGGCAAAATGCATAGGTTTATGTTTTATTTTAAGACACCCCAGCATTAATGGATGTCAGTACACGCCAAATTTTTGGGTGACACCAAGATTGACTCTGAAAAAAACTATAAAATGGCTACATCAATTCCACCGTGGGCGATGGGTGTCGGGCATGGGTATGGCACCTAGATACATACCTTGAAGAAATATCCTCTACTAGTCATTCTCGTCGATTCAATTCCATTAAGTTCATATTATGTTAATCGGTATGTTTGTTTGAGAATTTAGAGTTAGCTTCAAAGTCAATATAAGCTAAGGTGAGGAAACTTCTTCCTCTTAGAGTGGCCAAGCAAGTTGGTAGAATACTTCAGGTGCTGACCCAAGTAGTCTAGAAGTTGAGAGCTAACTTCTGCCCTAAGAAACATTTCTTCAGCGCTAGTTGCTGAGAATAGGTGGTACAACCAGCCTCTTCTTTATTGCCTTTTAGCCTGTCGGTCCTCCTTTCTTGTTCACCTCTTCTCGTCCCCGGAACCATACTTTGGTAGCACTCTTGTCGATTGTAACGTCTCCGTCTTGGGAACACTGGCCCTGAGAATATCATCCTCGGCCGATTTACCCTATCATGTTGCACGGGTGCTTGGCTGCTTAACTGCCTGTTCCGACACCGTCTGTAAAATGCTCTGCGTTCCAAATTTAGATCCTTTCCCGTATTTTATCAGCAAGAGAATAGAAAAGTCGTTCTCTAGTAAGGTGCTCTGTGTATGGGGTGTTCGTCAAAATTACGGGCGGAAACAGGAACAGCTTGGTGACAGCGGCAGTGTGGGAAGACTAGTGTTCTTGCAGGCTTGTACAATGTCTTGCATGGTGGTCGCATAGGTTTCTGCCAGACTTCCACAGACCTTGGTAGGAATTTGTGTCATGACTAGCGTTTGCGTCTCTTAAACTTGTTCGGGGTCGGCAAGGGTTGTGAAGGTTTTCTGCGGGATGCATCGGCAGGATAGGTTGGGCTGTGAGGGGGGAGGTTGATGACAGCGCAGGACAGGGTGCCGAGGTGGCGGTGATTCTAGTACTGGTACTGCGGCCGCGCTCTTCATTTGTATGCTGTGAGAGGAATATGATGCCGTGGAGCCGTCCGCGCAGTACAAGTCAGGAACTTGGCATTTGTAGCATACAGTCCATTTGAGTCCCGACGGGTACTTTCGAACCCATGCATAAGTTGTGGCAGCATCAATGTCAGTACCTGATCTTTGACAGGCACTGGTTGAGTTTGGAGAGCTCGTGCCGTTTCATCGCTTTCGCCTGGTAGCCGTTGCGGTGCGCTGTACAGAGGTATGCTACGAGTTGTGCTACTATCTGGATATTCGGCTTTGCTTCTGTGCAAAGTGAACAATGCCCATATGCGGCAGTGGCCTCTGTGAGATCGAGCCCGCAACAGGCGGTGAGAGAGCCATTGACTTCGTGACTCCCCGCCGGGGCGGTGTTCCATAGGATTCATTTTATCCGTCTGCATATATATGGAGAAATTGTAATTCCGCGACTTTCGCCGTCGTCAAGGAACTTATGAGACCGGTCTCCAATCTTGCGATGGAAAGAATTTCACAGTTGCAAGATATCTTTCAGCGACACCCCGTACTGGTAGTAACCTACAATGCGACTTGTTTTTCTTGCTGCCTCCCCTCCACTTGCTGGTAGAGTAAGGTGCCATCAGCACATGCGTCAACATTTCATGCACATGCATACCACTATACAAGTTGACTAGGTATCACCCAGCTTATCTTTTACAGCAGATGACCCCCGTGTTCCACTCCGTTGCGCGAATATTGCTTATCTGATAAGGGCACCAGCGGTGGCGTCCATAAAAGCCAAATGCTTCCAAATCATGAAGGAAGTTCCATCATTTTGGCAGTTCTGGAAGCGATATGCACCTCCCTCAAATTGAGCCTGTACCTGTTAAACAGAGAGGGAAGCAGCCGGGGCGCTGCTAAAGGAACAGTAGAGACGATGGCAGAGTGTTTTAGAAAGTTGGGGGCAAAGGGTCAATGGAGTGTAACTAGATTCCCACAAGGATCCAGATGAGCCCCCTTTATATAGACAGTACTGTAGCTCTACTCTATGAATTCTATACTTTGTTAGCTCAGTAAAACTTACTAGAAAGTAGAGGTGTAACTATAGAATTGTATTATCTAGAATATAACTAAGTATATAAAACGATGACGTGGGGCTCCACGTCAAATAAAAACATTGAAGGAAAACCACACTTCTAAATTCATTCAAGACGATGCAGTTCCTCTGTTACACCACTGTGTAATAGAGAACTTAAATAACAAAAACGAACAAGTCTCTTTTACATGGAGACATTGTTACACTATTCCCTCCCCCGGACTGTTGACGTCCTCGTCATTGGTACTGCGGTAGTACATTGTGCTTCCGAATACATTGCTGAAAAGCCTCAAATACCGTGACAGATCCATCTTCCATAACGTCTACAAAGTGCCTCTTTGGTTGCCGCTCCGCATCACGACGTCGGTTACCACACTTTGAACATAGTAACTTGTATCCCCAACAACATGCTTATGAGCTAAAACGGCCTCAACTTCTTGCTCTGTCCAGTGGGTAATTGAAGCGGTTCAGGAAGAGGAGGAATAGGTACAGCAATGTCATCCGGCTGCTCCATGTGTGTGGTGTTGTGGGATAATATCAATGATTGGATGGATCTTAAAGTGAGCAGGGAGATCCAATCGAACAGCATTCGTACCAATGAGCTCCTTTACCACAAATAGCCCAAATCTTTGCGCACAATTTTTTCGAATCCTGCGACCTAGAGTACAAATCCTTAAACAATGAGCGATTTATCCATGGCTTTGGGCCGCCCTTATAATCTGGAACCTTGTATCGCTTCGAAGCGTAAGCAGATTTCCGGGCTTTTGCCACTTTGTAGGCTTATTTCGCATTCTTAAGGGAATCTTGAGCTTGACACGAACGTCGTCCAGACTCTGAAGAGGTATGCTGCTGTTAGCTAAAAATTCTAACGGCGATTTAGGTATCCATCCAAGGTCCATCTCAAATGGCGACCTACCCAGTTCATCGCTGAAAGCCGAATTGTATGCAAATTATGCGGAAGGTAGAAGTTCATCCCAGTCATCCTGATGATACGAGCCATAACAACGAAGATAGTTCTCGATTATCCTATTCATAATTTCGGAAGCTCCATCTGTTGTGGGTGTCTGCTAGTAGACATTCTTAGTTTCACCCCACAAAGATTCATCAGTGTCTTCCAAAACTTTGAAACGAACTTGCTACCCCTATCCGAGGTCACATCCTCCGTCAACCCGAGGTTCTTAAAGATGTTCGAAAAGAAGTCAATAGCCGTGTATTCAGCAGTATCCGAATTTTTTATATTTCAAAAAAATAGACTCGACGAGTTAGTCGATCAACCCAAGTCATAATTGCATCATGACCGCTCTTCGTCATGACTAGCCTTACAATTAAATCTGTGCCTAGTGATACCCATCTTTTTGCCTCTGAACCTCATCCTTTGGCCATTCTACTTCCATGGCTTTTACCACTGGACGGAAGAACTGGTCGTTATCATACCGAGCGAAAATCTGATCTAAATCAAGGTAAGGAACCTCAACATCATTCACTGAGACGTCACGATCTCCTCCCACCACATTAGTAGCTCGTGATAATGCATCTCCCAAAACGTGAAATTTTCCGGGCTTGAGTGTGATTGGAAAGATTCCGAAGTTACCGAGAGTCTCCAACCAACGTGCTTCTTTACAATTGAGCTTCGGTTTTGTGAAGAAGCTCTTAAGCACCTGATTTTCAGTGAAAATCTCAAATTGAGAACCTTTAAGATAGCACGTGAATCTTCCCAGAAAATTAATCAAGCCAGAAGCTCTCTGTCATTTCCTATGCAGTCCGACTCAGTTAGTGGAAGCTTTTTGAATAGAAGGAAATTATACGGTACCTTCCATTCTCACCCAACTGTGTTAGAGTTCCACAGACAGCGAGCTGTGAAGCATCTACATGACTACGAAATTGCTTTTTTCAATTAGGTGCGACTAAGATTGGAGCCAATTTCATTGCTTCCTTTAGCTTCTGGAAAGCTTTATCACACTGCCGATCCCATTTCCCATTATTCGATCTTTTTTTCGTCAAATCTGTGAGAGGTGCAGGAATCTCGGAAAACTTCGGTATGAACCTACGAAAAAATTGTAATTACCAAGGAAAATTCTCAACTTCGTCAAAGAAATAGGTTTTGGCCAAGTCTGTAAGACCTCGACCTTGCCAGGATTGACACGAATGCCGTCCTTCCTGAAAATTGAACCCAAGAACGCACGCTCATCCTGAAAGAAAGAGCATTTCTTCGGGTATTTATACAGCTCATGTTCCCTAAGTCGCTTCAGTACAATTTCCAGATGTTCGTAATGTTTTTCCTTGTTCTTGCTGAGGATTAGAAGTTCATCCATGTAAAAAACCAAGAAGATATCTATGCAGTCGTAAAATATCTGTTTCATATACGTTTCGAACGAAACAGGAGCATTGCAAAGTTCCATAGGCATAACAAGATATTCAAATTGCCCATATTTTGTATTGAACGCAGTCTTTTCGATGTCCTCTGCTTACAACCTTACATAATGAAATCCTGTTTTTTGATCAAGCTTGGAGAACACTCTCGCATCTTCAAGCCGATCGAACATTTCATCGGAACGAGGTAATGGAACATTGTTCCTTTTTGTGATGCGATTTAAAGCATGATAATCAATAACAACTCTAAGCTTTCCACTTTTTTCTTTCATAAAGAAAATGGGTGCTCCATAGGTTGATTTACTGGATCTAATCTTCCCTTTCCTCAAAATAGATTCGACGTATTCTTTTGCTGCTCTGAGTTCATATGGTGACAACTGTAACAGAGGCCGATGAGGTGCCTTTTTTTTCCTCCACTTCGATCTCACGGTCCACTGATCGAATTAGAGGGAGTCCATTTGGAAAATCTTCACGTAAGACCTCTTTATACTTTTCCAATAAGCGTTTCAGTTTCCCATTGGAGTCATAATCTTTCATTCCTCTCAAATTGTGAACTTCAGGTAATCGAAATACTTCGAAGTCACCTCTATTCAGCATTCGTCCAAATTCTTCACTCCCAAATTGGATACATCAATACGGTTTTTCAGCATGGAGATCAATCACTGAAATAGAAACATCTTTCAAAATCACAATCCGACGTTGATAATCATTTGGATTGTGGGCAACATGTCACAGCATTCCTAGTCATACCTAGTCTGGGAGATAGCCCAGTTAGAAGTGTAGTTATGATCACCTAATCGAATAGTTCGTTGACAATTATTACAGATGCCTCTTCCGTAATCCCCTTCTTTGAATGGCAAACAGCGACTCGTTCACGCCGAGTCTCGAACAATTCCCTATTTTCTCTTCAGGTACTCAGTTGAAACCACGTTTGTATTGTATCCATCGTCCTTTAGTACTTTTACTGCTTTTCTGTGCAGTCTACCATCAAGCACTAACAAAGACTCCACTGGTATAAGTCCATCAGTGGGGATGTTGCCATCATGACTAGATGAGGTTCCATTTTGGAGGTTCTCGACTTTTTCCTGTCCTCTGAAAATTTAGCTCCGGTGATGTCCACAGCAGTTTCACTCTGCTCATTGGGACATCTGTTCAGCCTCACTACTGGTCTCACCTGAGTGTTCACCAAGTCTGGTGGACCAACTAGTTTTCAGAGTCAAAGCAATTCAAATCATTACTGTGTCCTGCCTAAGTATTGTTCGCCAGTATGCGATTACCACCCGTTACTTTTATTCCCGTTTCCATTTGTGTGTTTCCGAGGTCTACATCCCACCTTATGGAACGTAAAGCATCGGTTCTCCATCAAATCTTTCTGACACTGTCCATTGGGACTACGTTCCAGGTTACCTATCTCCATTGGTGTAGGGCCTGAGGCATTTCGATTGTTTAAAAATTAACTCTTCCAGTGAAGAAACCAGCTCCGTAAAATGCTCTATCAACGTTGGGAGCAATACTAGCAGTTTCGAACTTTGATGGATTCCCTTTACGGACCTCCAGCAGAATATGTGGTTTGAGACCTTCATAGAACCGCACCAGTTTTTCCAACTCACTAATACCGGTAATGTTGATAGCCAAATTCCTGAACTCCGAAAGATACGCAGCCACATATTTTTTCCGGCGGAGATTGGTACGCTTGTCACGAGCTCTGATAACACTACCCTAGAGAACAATCTCAGCTTCAAATAAGAGTTTGAAGCTTCCCACGTCGGCGGGACAATGTTTTCAGAAACAAGCGTGTATCACCAGTTTGCCGCGGTACCGGTCATAAAAGTGGAAGCAAAGTCAATGGCATTCTGAGTACTGATAACTTCGCTCTGACCCACCTGGATAAGCCGTAGGTACTTTTCGACTGAATGCAACCATGACCGAACCGTTAACGCATCTCAAGTCCCATCGAACAACACAGGCTTATTTGGTTTGAAGAAAGACATGTTCAACAAACGTCGTACTTAAAAACCTTGCACCAACATTTAAACTTGGATGGAAGCACTTGAAGTTGACATCTGCAAGGTATTCATCCCTGGACAACGGGTCGGCTCCCTACCCGCGAAGAGAGTGATTCGCCAGCAGCTTTGATCACACCTACACTCCGGTGTGACTCAGCAACCCGTTCGGGATATCCCCATCAGTCCACTTTTTAGACCGCGATCGGTGCCCTAAACCTACAGGAAAGCCTCTCAAGCCGACCTTAAGCTGGTCAAAAACCAAGTAGTACCTTTTCTGAGCACGTGCCCCTTCGTCCAAGTCCAGTCTTAGTCGACCCTTTAAAGCTTTACCTGAACCCGTGGAACATTGGGTGCACCTAGCTAGCAGCCAACAAGTGCAAGAGGATTGTAGAGGAATACTGGAAGAGGACACTCAAATGTGACGGAACGTAGACCGTTACCCTTTACATTTTCTAGCCTTGAGTTTTTCTTCTGGCTTAAATACTATTTGTGTTTATTCGGCATGCGCGATTTCGAGCTGCGTTTTTGGTTGTTTTCTTGGTTGATTCGTCAGTCCCCGGTAAAAACGGTGGCTCGGAATCGCGTGGTTGGGAGGTAGGTGTTGGTGGGATGTTGAGGTTATGTTTGCTGTGGGGTGACGGGTTGATGATGGGGAGTGGGAGAAGGTTCATGGTAGTGTTGTGTCGGGAGTTTTTGAGGCGCCCTAGGGCCTTTTTTAGTGTGTCTGCAAAGTTATGGTTGGTGGGGATGTGGCGAACTTTGATGTGTTTTTTGTTGAAGTTGTCAATGACTTGGTGATGCGCGACGTCGATTAGTTTCCGCCGTTTTGTGGTGGAGCGGGAGTTGGCGACATTGACGGCTGCTGTGTTGTCGACGAGTACTTGGTTGGTCTGTCTGTCGGTATGCCGCAGTCTGCGAGGAGGCGTCGTATCCAGAGTGTTGTCTGTAGTGCGTGAGAGGCGGCGAGGTATTCGGCTTCGCACGTTGACTTGGTTACTACGTGTTGTTTTGATGAGTTCCATTGAACTGGTGTGTTCCAGAGGGAGTGAAGAGAGCCTGAGCGGAACTTGCGGTCGGGGTCATTTGCGAAGTCTGCGACGGCGTATGTGGTGAGGGGGTTGGATTTTGGCTTGTTGTATCTTTTCTTCTAGAGGAGGCCGTGGTTAGGAGTGGCCCGGAGGTATTGCATGAGCCATTTAAGAAGTTGGTGATGGTGTTTGGTTGGTTTTTGTATGTGTTCGGCAAGGCGGTTGACTGCGAACTGGATGTCCGGTCGATTGCAGTCTGTTAGGTACCTTAGGTCTCCTAGTGTACTTTGGTATTGCGTTTTTTGAGTCTTGTTGAGTGTTGGGCACTTGCTTGCTTCGGTCCAGTCGGTTCGTTCTGGTACTATTGTGGAACGTGGTTTGCATTGCGTCATGCGCGTCTTGTGGAGTAGTGCTGCAATGACTTGCGGTTGACTAACGTGAATATGGCCGTCTGCGGTTCTGTTAATGTGCCATTTGAGGTAGGTAGTCGGGTGGCCTAGATCGTTGCTTTTTTATTTATAGGCGAGGACCTTGAAAAGGTTTTGGATGGCTTGGCGGGAGGGTGACGTTGGGGAAAATCGTCCATGCTTACTGCTACGAGGGTGGGGCTTCTGTTATCGATCTTGGAGAAGAGGCAGGGGTCGGAGTGGCTTTGTTTGTACCCGTGGTCGGTAAGGTGTTGTACCAGTCCCCGGTGGTACGTGTTAGCAGCAGGTTGTGTGCCATACAGGTTGTGTTTCAATATTCCTGTGTGGTTGGTGTGTTGTACTGTGCCGTCGAATTGCGGGTGTTCTCTGACGTAGGCCGGTTTTGTATGATCGTATGGTTCGTGGAGATATGCGGCGGACATATCGAAGTGTCCGAGGTGCCATTCGTGTCTCGCGGCTACGGATAATTTTGCGGATGGTGGTTTTTTCGGCCATGTAAGTTGTCACGTGGTTGGGGTCGTAGTGCAGGTGCGGTTCCATGTGGTCTTCTCTTACTGAGCACCGCTCTTTGCGTTCCAGCTCGAGGGATGGGCCGTGTTTTTTAGCGGTATGTCATTTTTACGGGATGACTTTGGCTGACTGCGGAATTTTGTTGTTGTGCACCCACTGGAATGTTTGGCTTTGTCTAGTGTTTCTAGCTCCTGGTTGTTGGCGTGCCCATTGTTCGGCGTCTGGATATGTGCGTGCTTGGCTGGGTGTTTGGGGTGGGTCGGGGAGGCGTTGGGGGGTGATGTGGAGGGCCATGCTTCTGGTTTGGGATGGATCTGTGTGTGGTGTGTATGGTCGGAAGTCGGTGGCTCTTGCTTGGCTGTATGTGTCGGTATCTGGGTGCGATACTCGTATTGTTGAGTTGTCCAGTGCCGCTATGTAGCGTACGAGTGAAGCTCGGGGTTCCAGTTTGCCTTTGGGCTTGTGGACTGGAATTTGTCCCAGTTCTCCAAATATGAAGAGTTTCGTAGTTTAGGAGCTTGCCGTGCCATAGCTCATGTGGTGATGTTTTTGTAGAGTAGTGCTTCATGATGTTGTACTTGAACGCTGCGTCTTGGAGTGCGTCTTCCAGAAGTTGTCGGGGAGCTGGGCTGTGGCCAGTGCTGCTCTGGTGGCGTTGAGCAGCGTTAGATTGATTCTTTCTGTCCTTGAGTTTTCTTGGGGTTGATACGGTGTTCCACTACGTATGGAAGGGCTCGGATTTCCCCTAACTGAAACCATCGCAGAGGCATGCTACGCTGTCTCTTTTCTCTCCTCCTACCCACTTCTTCGCCTCCTCCTCGGTGATTGCTTCGACGTCTCTCCCTTGATCTCAACGCCTCTTGCCTCTATCCGGGCCAAATACAGCCTCCCCGACAGTTTCTACCCAAGAGCCGTCCTTGCTGGCCTCCGCGCCTCTTCTTCCCCGGCCTTTCTGACTTCCAGACAACCGCTACTGCTGAGATCACAAAGGAGCTTCGCGCCAGACTTCTCTCTTCCGTCGACCTCTCCTCCTCCGAAGGCTCCCGGCTACTCCGCTGCCTAGCTTCCGTCGCTTCTTCCCACGCCTCCTGCCCCTTTCACAACCTCCCGCAGAGCCATCTCGGTACCGGGCCGCTCCTGAAGTCTGGCGAACCATGGTTTGCCTCTGTCTTGGTGTTCCCATCTTCTCTGGCACACAACCCTGCACCTATTGCGCCGCCGCCCACTTCCGCACTGTCCCCGCCCTAGATTCCTACGGAAACCATGCCTCTGTCTGTCCCTGCGACGACGGCTCCATTCTGCGCCACAATTGTGTTCGCGGCCGCCTCATTTCCGAGATATCACGCTTATCAATTTGGATTCGCCCTGTCCGGGAATGGACCTTCCCGCAAGACTTGCCCCGACCCTCCAACCCCCGCCGCCGCCTTGACATCTACATCGATGATGTCCAGTTCTCTCCCATCCCCCAGGGCTACGACGTCACTGTCATCAGCCCCCACTCCGCTCCATACGCCCATTAGCGGATTCACACGCCCTCGCTGCCCTTACTGCATCTGAGCGCGCGAAATCTCCCCGCTATGGCCACCTCTGCGCCGAACTACGTATCGACTTCCCCCCTATGGCTTTCGATATATACGGGTCTGCCGGTCCCGGTGCCGAACGAGGTCTGTCCAGACTTGCTGAGTACATCGCTCTACGGAAAGGAAGTAGACCTACCTTCGAGCGCGATCGCTTGTTCACGATTATCAGTTCGCTCATACAAAAAACGAACTTCTGTCGCGATCAACCGACGACAACTCAACCGCTCCTGGCTCGGATAGATTTTTCCCCTTTTGAGGGCCGCTAGCCCCCCCTTTTCTGCTCGGTAAAGTCTTCTTCTTCTTCTTCTTCTTCTTCTTCTTCTTGTTTTTAGTTTGGTCCTGGTGAGTTGACATAGTTCAGCGATTTTCTTGGAGGTGAACTCTTTGGCGTTGTCTACGCGGAGGGTGTGAAGTGGTGAGCCATGGGTGGTGGTGACTACGGAATGTGGATGGGGGTATATAACGCTACTTGATCTTTTGTTTTGAGGAAGTATCGTGAGGTAGCGGCTTTCTGCATCCATAAATGTTAAAAATTGTCGGTTGCCGTGTTTCGATTGCGGTGTGATTGGTCCGCAGGTGTCTGAGCTGATGTAGCTCCCTATGCGGTAGTGGGCTTGGTTGGGTTTGTGCGGTGATTTGGTTAGTTTGGCGTGACGGCAAGGGACGCATGTGATTGGGGGGAGTGGTTGACTGAGGGATAGGGTATGAGGGGAAGGTTCTGTCTTTTGCCATTTGCTGGAGCGCGTGGTGGGGCGTGGTTGAGGATTAGGTGCCATTGATGGCTGAGTTGGGTTGTTTTTGAGTTGGGTATTGGTTGGTGGGGTGGGGCGGAGCGTCGTATTTTGCTTGGCGTTGGGGTGTGCTGAGGAGTTTGGGTCTTGGTTTTGGTTTGTGGTGTGGTGGGTTCTTGTGGTTGGGTGTGGGTTGGGGCGAGGCATTGGTGGCTTTTTTGGTTTCGTGATTGTCCTAGGTTTGCCTTTACGGGTGAAGATTGTGGGATTGTTGCTATGCGGGCCGTAGCTTGGGGTCCATAGTGCAGTACGTAGCCTTGCATGCTTGGGATCCATGGGGCTCTGGCGGAGTTTGAGGCCTTGTGCGGAGAGTTTGGTTAGCAGGGCTTCGGTGTCGGTGAATAGGACCGGACCATATCTCTTGGCGTACGCATTTACGGAGAGCAGGTTGCTGCGGAGCGATGGGTTGTACAGCGCGGGTAGCTTGTTCTTTTGGTCTTACTCGGCTGTATGGAGACATTTGTGGCATGGTGCAGTGGGATGTTTCATTCGTGGCGGTGGAGACTGGATTGGTTTGGTGAGCTGGGTCATCTTCCTATTTGGTGCTTTGATAAGGTGGGGTTAGCCGCGGAGTCGAGATGTACTTACAATTTGAAGGGGTCTCATCGTCTTCGGATTCTTCCGTTTGGTTGTTGGTGAGCTCGGCGAGTTCCTTGCCAGTGCTTGGTAGTCGATGCTAACTTCCTTTGCTGCTACTTTTGTCTTTCGTCTGTTCTTCGGTGATTTGGGTCTCTGCATCGTTCATCGGAGTGGCCGGGTTGCTGAAGCCGGGAGAGATGGTATTGGCAGGGCTTGAAGCTTCGCGGCGGGGCCGTGGATCGGGTGGCGTGGCTCAGAGCTGCCGAGTATGGCTTGGAGGGTGTCGGCTGTTTTTATGCTGTGGACTGGGTGCTGGACGGACCTGGCTGGGGCCGTTGCCGAGAGGAAGCTGTTGATGGCATTGAATTTTTGTTTGAAATCTTTGACGTCAGCTGGGGGGTTGGAGAGCATCTGGGCCCCTATGTACTTGGTGTTGTCGTTGTATCGGAGCCCATTGATCATTAATTCAACGGTCGTTGCAGGGTCGTTGATTTCGGGATACTTGGCTTCTATCATTTTGCTCGTGATTTCATGAGCAGTCGTACAGTCGTCGATTGTCAGTTCCTCCGTGAGTCTAGTGTTTTCTGCAAGTGATTTCAGTAATTTGTGGTCGCTTGTCCTTTTGTGTCTAGGTGTTCCTTGACGGCGTTGATAATCTGAAAGGGGGTGGTTGGTGTGTCTGGTTGACGAGGCTGGCTATGTCGGTATGGAGTTTGCTAGTGCCCCTATCAAGAGATCTTTCTTGTCATTGAATTGTTCTACTTGGGCGGGGTCTTGGGGTGGTTAGGGGTCTCCATTGATGTGGGCTCGGGCTCGTAGAGAGATAGCTGCTGCACGGACGGAAGGAACCATTTGGACACGTTGGCTTTGTCGAGGGTAGCTTGCGCGGTTGGCTGGTTGTCCATGGTAGATTCAGTTTCGTTGGGTACGGTGGGTTTGTGTCTGCTGCGGTGATTTTGGCGAGGCGTAGGAGTTCCACTGTAAGCTCAGTGACGGGAGCTTGAGCCACGCGACGTGCCGCACGTTGGGCTCTTTCGGATGGTGGTGTGATGGTGGTTGGGTGGGATGGACGGCTGATCCGGGAGGGATGTGTAGAGCCTCGTCCTGTGTTCTTGCGAGATCGCGAGTGTGTGCCGGGAGTGCTGAGGAGTGCGCCGTGGTTCGCGATGTTTTCCCATAACCTGACGGAACGTATACCGTTACCCTTTACATTTTCTAGCCATGAGTTTGTCTCCTAGCTTGATACTACTATTGTGTTGCTGGACATTCTGTCTTGGTTGATTCGTCAAAATGGGGACTTTGTCAGAAGCACAGCTTTACTAAGGCAACTAAGTTAAGCCCAACTCTCCACTCTAAGTATTCTGCACAGGATCATGCAGCTTCGTGGGGCCAGCACGCTACCTGTACAGAATGGCCTGGAGAAAACAGCCTTTGCTACACCCTCACGTTCCCGGTTACTTAGATCTCCAATTAGTAACCTCGACCTGTGTGGAACAATGAGGTTTAGATTACCTGGCACTCCAGCCCACAGGTACGCTCCTATACTTGGCGCTCCGGCCCACAAGTACAGTCCATGCGATTTTGCTTACAGTAAACTGACAGCAACTTTTTTCCAAAATTCAACAAACCACAAAAAAATATATACACATGTGGAAAAAAAATCTCGAACTAGAGCAAGACGAAAGCGAAGCAGCAGCGGAGCTGGTGAAGGCGATGCTACCAGTGAAACAGAGAGGGAAGCAGCCGGGGCGCCGCTAAAAGAACAATAGAGACGATGGCAGTGGGTTTTAGAACGTCGGGGCAAAGAGTCAATGGAGTGTAACTGGATTCCCACAAGAATCCAGATGAGCCCCCTTCATATAGACAGTACTGTAGCTCTACTCTATGAATTCTATACTTTGTTAGCTCAGTAAACTTACTAGAAAGTAGAGGTGTAACTATAGAATTGTATTATCTAGAATATAACAAAGTATATAAAACGATGACGTGGGGCTCCACGTCAAATAAAACATTGAAGGAAAACTACACTTCTAAATTCATTCAAGACGATGCAGTTCCTCTGTTACACCATGTATAATAGAGAACTGAAATAACAAAAAGTAGGTCTCTATTACACCGCCGTGTAACAGAGACATTGTTATATGACCAGCCTATCCGACTCGGTTCTATTAGTTTTATTCTTCAGAAATACCTTCTCCATGGGAAATTTTTGGGTTATTTTAATGTATGGAAGATGTGGTTGTTTGTACATCAAAAAATGCTGCTTGGTTAAAAACAAAACGTTGTAAGCGTTTTTCGATGTGCTCTAAATTCACTTCCGACTCTTCACTAATCCTTCTGTGGCGAAGGTGCGGATAAAGAGAGTCTTTAGGATACGGCGTAAGATATTTAGCTGGTTGAGAGTCTGATCGATTCTGCTGTTCTTGATTTTCCATTCGATGCCATTGGAAAACCGAGGTTGAGAACAATTTCAGGTATTTTAGTGACTCGTATATGGCTTTCATGGGGAAATTTGTACTCTATTCCTGGACTGCGATTTATCGCCGTTGTAAGCGCTCTGACTGAAAATAGCCTCCTGTATGTCTCTATTGTTGGTTAGTGTTACTTTAAGCAGGAACGGTATTGATTCCCGCGCCAAATTGTTCTGGTATCGTCAATCGATATTTCGCTGTTTGAAATGGTTGGATTCACGTTTGAGTCCGCCGTTGAAGATAGTTCCCTTAAGCGCTTTTTGCCCCAACAAACCACTCTCGCTAACGAAGCTGACGGATGCAATTCACGAAGCGGCTCAAGAACGCATACCCCTTAGCGACAGCAGGAGACAAGCTTTTCGCTCGTCGATGGCCTCCCCGGCGCTAACCAATGGTTATACTGCGCACCATGCCCGGTCCTCAAGACACAATTTGCCCCAAAAGCTTTCTCCGTCTGGTTCCGATACCACAGCCAGGTACCACTCTTCGCCCCCAACACCTCGTGCCCCAGGAGTAACTGCCCGGAAACCCTGAACATCTTCGGTGACCACCTTATGCATTGCTTGCATGGCCGAGACCGAATCGATCGTCACGACCGCCAGTTTACAATCCTCACGTCAGACTCAGCAAGGCCGCCCGGCACCAGGTCATGGAGCCCCGTCCCAACGGCCAACACCTCACGAGGCCAGACATCAGGGCTACGGGGGGCAACGGAGGGACAGACTTTTTCGATGTTACATTCGTCAATCCACTTGCTCCCTCAAACACACGAGCCCGATTTTTCAACCCCTTGACATCTTTGACGATGCGAAAGCGTGAAAGTTCAGGAGGTATCAAGACTTTATCACCACGCATGCCGGTTCCCGACTGATCCCAGTGCCGATATCCACTCTTGGCGGGTGGCACGCGGACGCATTCGCGGTGCTGACAGACGCGACCAGGCACGTTGCCGTGGGAGCCATTGAGACCTTCGGGCGGGTGCGACCTGTCCTCATGCAAAGACACGCTGCGGCGACGGTTTCTTCCAGCGCAGCATGCCTTACGGCTGGCCTCACACCAGCCTTGTGAGATCGTCCAGCCTGACTCTGCCTCCTTTTCACACTCTCCAATATACAGACCTGGCCCCCGCTAGTCTCGGAAAGTAGCCGTCCTACATCTCTAATCAGTACAGCACCCAAATTTCCCCCTTTTGAATATTCCTCTGTTGGCGCCTTGACCATTCGAGGTTTTGAATGACGTGGCCAGGCACGTAGCTGTGAGGGACATGGAGATCTTGGAACAGATACGATCCGGTCTCACGCAAAGACACGCTGCGGTAGCTGTTTCATCCCATGCAGCGTCTCTTATGCCTGGCCTCACGCCAGTTATATAGGCCCCCCCCTTCTGCTCGTTCCTAATGCGCAGATATGCCTCCTTCCCCTCGAGACGCAGCCGTCGTAGCCGCCAAGCAATAAAGCATCCAAACTTTTCCCCATTTTGAATGCATCTTACTTCGCCTTGCGTCGTAATGTTTTTAACCAAATTTGCATTGGAGGTGTAGTCAACAAGGCAATTTTAGGTACTGAAAGAATAAAGTTTGCTTCGTGCACCCGCACGTTCAGATTTCGAGGACTGCATATATTTTCCGAGTCCTGCTGAGAACGAATGCAGATTGGCGACGCCAATATTGCATGCTTGATTATTGAGAAGATAGGCGAGACGCTGCTAAGTGCATTTGACTCTCGAGGAGGACACAGGAAGTGCGTAATGCCGACAGCGTCTCTATGAGGATAAGATGAGCGCAGGTATCCTCGAGGAGGAGAAACCCGGCAGTCTGTGTCGAATGCGTTCGGCAACCTTGCCTCAGCCATAGCCTCTAGGATATTCCGGGCCACAACCGACCATATCTTGCAAACATTAAAGCACCTAACATTCCCCCGTAACCACTATGTCCGCAATTTGTAATTGCCATGTGCATCCCCAGCCCTCAGTTCGTTATTGGTCGATATCCTTATGTTTCTTACATCACAACCTACAAACTAATCCACCTTTCGAGGAATGGGCGACCCAACTCCCCTACTCCGATTTATTGCTAATTGCTACAGCCTTTCAAATCGACGATACTCATTTATTCAAAGCCTACGTATTCTACCAAGAAGTTGAAGCATAGTCGTCTCCGAATCTTCAAGGTCATCAAGGGTATCAATGCTCGTGCATTTAACACCACGCCACCTCCAAAAACTTGTCTCACAAATGCAGCTAATGCCATGGATTAGAAGCCACATCCCGCGGCGTCTCCATACCCATTGATCCCAACATCCCCATCTCCCCACGCTCGACCCAAATCCTCGCGCCGAATTCATTCTTCCGACCTCTTTCCCATCCCCTTCTCAACTCGTTCACTCCTCCTCCTCACCTCCCTAAGAACCCCTCATCCCCCTCAAACCATTCATGCTTCAACGCCTCCCCTGCCACCGGTCTCTTTCCCGGATCCCCACTCAACATGCTCCGGCACAGCTTCTTACCCTCGGAGGACACCCCTTTCCAACCCGCTCCGCTAAAATCCGCACGCTCTTGAATAGCCTGCTTATAACACTCCTGCATTGTCATCCCGCGAAACGGTAGCTTTCCGCTCAAAACCCGGTACATCACCACGCCCGTCGCAAATAAGTCCACAGGCTTTCCATGTCCGCGCCCGTCAATCACCTCTGGGGCCATATAACACCCCGTCCCAACCATCGACTTCATCTCCGTTCCTGGCGCCGCGCTCCCCGGGTCAATAAAGTTGGCAAACCCAAAATCAGTCAACTGGATTCTCAGTGGGCTTTCCCCGCGCACCAAGACATTCTCCGGTTTGATATCTCGATGGACAATGTGATTTCCATGCAGATATTCAATCCCCTGCAGCATCTGCCATATGACGTGTTTCGCCTCACGCTCTGTCAACTTGCCCCTTTTCGCCATGTAGTCGAAAAAGTCCCCTCCCTCGACAAACTCCATTACCAAGTAAATCTTATCCCGCTCATCAAAGATGTCATATGTACGCACAATGTTAGGATGACTAATCGACAACAAAACGTCAATCTCCCGTTGCACAAACTCCAACTCCTTTGCATTAGAACTGCGCTCTACAATTTTCACAGCGCGCTTCTCCCCCGTGGCAAGCTCATACCCCACCCTGACAGCTCCAAAACTACCGCATCCGAGCTGCTCTCCCAGGCGATAAAAGTCCTCAATATTACACACCGAGCCCGACCGAATAGCCTCCCCCAGCGTCTCATCTCCGCCTCCGTGGCCAACTGAAAGCGAATCTCACGGTCCGGCAAGCGAACCACGACCAAATTGCGCTCCTCGACCATGCGCACCAGACTCTTCGAAACTGAGACATCCCAGGTGGCCGGACCCGTCAACTGGGGATGATTGGACAGGACGGAATTATTCAACCTAAAATAGCGGCGCACCACACTCCTCCTCAAGCGGGCCTGATACTTGTACACCCAGCCCGACATCTCGACCGAGCCACGATACTTTGGCTCTCCGGCCGACTCCCAGCCACCACACTCTACACCATCCCCACGACCACCGCCACGCGACTTGTTCCCCCGACTTTGCAAAAACGGCTTGGACATTCTCAACGCACCCGCTCGCTGTTCGGACCACACACCTCACGCTACCTCGAAACACTTGCAAAAAAAAAGAAGCAATGCAACAACCAGGCACAACCACGCGACCTACCGGCGCTTCCCTTATGACCTCACATACAGCACCCCCGTTGTTTCACCCCCCTCCCCCCCCACACAACCAACCCCTAGAGGCCACACTGACGCACCCCGACGCGCTAGGGCGCATGCAAACTTGCGTGCGTGCAGCAAGTGGACAATCGCGCCCTGCCACGCAAGCAGGGGCGAGGTGGGTACGATACGACGGGGTGACAGGCGGCGGGGATCTGGTGGCGGAACTGGTGATGGGTGAGCGGCGGCGGCGGGCAAAGAGTGCAGTAGGGCGGGATTCAAAATGCTACTGTACCAGGTCTGACTGGTTGGTGCGTTATAGTGTACTGTACAGTACAGTACACTGTACAGTACAGGTGCAGTACAGATGCGCTGTAGCACAAGTCGTTGCATGTCGAGGCGTGTGTACCCACCGGCTTGATGACGTGGACTGCCGCACCGCGGCTTTGCAGCAGTTCCGACCCGGTCGGGAACGTGTCCACGTGTACAGCGTGTGCATTGTCTACAATTGCAGACGCACCCAATCACAAGCACGGCATTGGATTGGCGATTGGGCAGTCAACGGCTCTGGTGGAATGGATAGAGTCAGTCAAAATATTCGCTCGAAGTATTATTTTTCGTATTATTCTGGTGACACAAATTTCAGTCAACAAAGGGTTCTGGTGAACCAATCATCAAGCACTTTTGCAATGACAAGTTTCAAGTGACTGACTGCATCGCGGCTGCGATTGGTCACGGAATAAGACCGCACTGGACAAATAGCGCGACACATCTCTTGGAAGAAACAAGGCCGCCCCTAAAAATCAAAATTTTATCCCCATCCGCGTCTGTGTTAAACGAAATGGCCCTAAAACTTTTGCAAAACTAAACGCCAAAAAATATCAATCATATCTACAATCCCCCCCCTTCGATCCCACCATTCTAAAAATTTTCCAAAAAATTTCGCTGTCATTTTATTGTGCTTCAACCCAAAGCTGCAAGTCAAGATGTCTGCATAATAAGACCCCATCGGTCGTCGCCGACCCGTCAACCACCCGTGCGACGCGATCCATCCCCACTCCCACCTCCCCCCCTCCTCACTCACCATCCCTCCACTATCGTCCTCCCTCCGCTCTTGACAGTGCCAGTCACCGCGAAGCCCATCACGATGGCCTCTCGCAGCGCCCTCCTCTTGCTAATTCTATCCCTCATCCTCATCCTCTCCCTTCAAACCCACTCTTCCAATGCTCTAATTGCCACCGCCGACACAGCCGATGCCGACGATGACATTGATCCATTGGATGACGATGATGACCTATCCTTTGACGATGAAGATGACGACTTTGGCTTGGAAGACGACGATGACGACTTTGCGAGGAAGATGAAGATGACGAGCCCCGGAAGACGATCCGCCGACCCGCAACCGCCAAACCGGCGTTATTGATCCACCAGGTCAGGAGAATGCATCGGGTTACACCACTCCCAATCCGCCGCTGCCGAATTCTTTGACGACTTTCAGTCGGGTCTTGACAAGTGGATCCACTCCAAGGAAAGTAACTATGGCGGTGAATTCAAGGTTGGACAAGGTGCCGCCCCTGTCTTCCCAGGCGATCGTGCTTTGATCATTCCTATCAAGGCAAATCACTACGGCTTATCCCTACTGTCGACTCGATGACCGACCTCTCGGATTCAGATGCCGTCTTGCAATATGAGGTCAAGTTGGAGCAGGGTATGACATGCGGCGGTGCATACATGAAGCTTCCTACCGGCGACTTTGATCCTGAATCTTCAAAGGTGACACCCCGTACAGCATTATGTTTGGCCCGGACAAGTGTGGGCCCACGGACAAGGTTCATTTCATTTTCCAGTCGAAGAACCCTGTTACCGGCAAAATGGTCGCATCATCTCAAGGATCCCCCGAGTGTAGCCAATACATATGACAAGAAGACCCATTTGTACTCTTTGGTCGTCAAGAAGGACGGCAAGTTCGAACTTCTCATTGACGATGAGTTGAAAAAAGACGGTACTCTGTCTGACAACTTTGAACCCCCTGTGCAGCCGGAGAAGGAGATTGATGACCCGAGGACAAGAAGCCGGATGACTGGGTCGACGACGCCAAAATCCCCGACCCTGAGGCCACCAAGCCGGACGACTGGGAAGGACGCACCGAAGAAGATTGAGGATATGGACGCTACCAAGCCGGAAGGGTGGCTCGATGATGAACCCACTGAGGTTCCCGATCCCAATGCTGAGAAACCAGAGAGTGGAATGACGAAGAGGACGGCGAGTGGGAGGCCCCGCTTGTCCCAAATCCCAAGTGCGAAGAGGTGGGCTGTGGTAAGTGGAAGCGCCCATGAAGAAGAATCCCGACTACAAGGGCAAATGGAGTGCCCCTAAGATTGACAATCCGGACTACATTGGTGTGTGGAAGCCCCGCAAAATCCCCAACCCAGAGTACTATGAACTGTCTAAACCGTCGTTGCTACCGATCTCGGGTATTGGGTTTGAGATTTGGACGATGGATCAAGGCGTGCTCTTCGACAATGTCTGGCTTGGAAAGGACATTGCAGCGCCAAGAAGTTTGCTACTGCAACCTTTGTGGAGAAGCAGAAGGCAGAGCTAGCCAAGGAAGAGGAAGCAGTAAAAAGAAAGAAAAGGAAGCCAAGGAAAAGTCGTCGAAGAGTCCTAGTGAATCCAAGTTGGCTCCCTTGGAGAGATTGAGGACGTTATTGACTTTATCGAGGCAAAATTGGAGCCGCTTCAAGATTGGTTGATCGATAACGGTGCCGAACCTTATCTCGATATGATGATCGCGCTGGAGTCCAGAAGCCTATGCTTGTTGTGGCGACCGTTCCCCTCGTGATCGTATTACTGTTTCTGATTGTACTGGGTGGAGGAAGAAGAAACCGGCGCCACAGGACACAGAATCGGAGGCCACAGCTGTGAAGAAGAAGACTGATGAACCAACACCGGATGCCCCAGGCGATGCCGTGGAAAATGCGGATGACTCTGCAGCAGCAGACGCCGAACCAGAGAAATCAAGCGTGCGCAGGCGTCGCACGGCCACTGCAGAGTAGGGATGTTAATAAACGGTGCGGACTAAATTATTGAGGGAATTCGGGAATGAAGAGTGATCCTGCCGGCCTCGCGGATCCAGATGTTGGAGTAGGCGTTACGAATGGACGCTTGGAAGCAAGCGCTCTAGCTGTAGAGGCAGGCCCATGTGCGCAGTGACGACCACATTCTTCCTGACGGCACCGCTCATAGGAATGGATCACCGGAGGCGCGGGGATCGCCGCAGCTTCCTTGTTTGCATGCCGCGAAGAATAAGATGCTAGTGCGTGGAAAACAATAAAAACCGCTAGAACGCTTCATTTGGATACCATCCTTGATCCGGATCCTTGAGGCAGGCGTCTTGATTCAAGTGCACTAGCACCTCAAACCTAGTGTGCCTCGTACACAAATGATTGCAGCGTTCCTCCCGCGAATGGGTGCACTCTTGAGTGACGCTAGAAAATAATGTGACTCTCAGTGAATCATCTACCGTATTGCGAACCAGGCTTGCAGCCTTGAACGAGGGCCCAAGCCTGCTGGATGTCGCCTCCTTTGCACGCAATGTGGACCGTTCCACGCAGCCAGTCAAGAGCAGTGCTGCACTGCAGTGGCTACATTGCGGTCTCGCTGGTTGTAAACCGAGAATTTTACCTCTTGGACTTGGTGTAATGTCGTCTTGTTATACACTGAATTCTTTGCGTCATGGGCCTTCAATTTTTCCGAATGGCCCGTAGGTTCGACACATTTCGTGTTAACATCAATCTGGTCACCATTGTCCCTCAACTTTCGAGACCAAATTCAGCCACTGCGAACAAACTGTTTACAAAGAAGTTTCAAAGGTTGAGGCTCGAAAGCACTAGATTGTGTTCAACTGCTGCAATAAAAATCTATAACTGCTTGGTTACAGTCATGTTGGCCTTCGTCTGATAACTTTAAATTGTAAAAGTCTTTGAATCTGTAAGGTACCCAACAACTTTGCCTCGCCATACATTCCCCGCACTAATCAAAAGATCGTTACTTCTATTTCTGGCCCGAGCGATTCGCCCACTGCTGACGCGCAAATAGTCTGCACTGGTTAACTCGCGAATCCTTTAATCGAGAACAATGCCGTCCCTACTACATAAAACTGTAGATTCAAGTCAGCTTATAGCCTGTCAAAGAAGTTGTTCACGTCAGGTACAACTTCCTTCAACCCCTTGCGCACACGAATGCTCTTCACGAGGGCACCAACCGTATCTGCAGGGTCGAGAGGATTTCCGCTCATAGTGCTCCAGTGATCAAACACACACTGCGGGAAAGCCTGACCTGATGTTGCACTGCGCAAATCAGCTGTGAACCCAAACGACTCTTGTACTGGCAGATAAGCCTTCACGTTAAACATTGGAGTTCCAGGGCGCTGCACTTCCTCGAACACATGTCCACGCTTGCGGGTCAATACACCATAGATCGATCCGACTGTTTGGTCAGGGCACTGAATCTCCACAAGGAAGAAAGGCTCAACAAGCTTCGGTTCGGCCATAAGCTGAGCGCCATACAGGCGCGACGACAAGTTGGGATAATCTGACCACCGCCACGATGGATAGAATCAGCATGAAGACTGCAATCATGAATTTGAACAGATACCACGCATATTTTCGTCGCATAGGACACCCTCCTTGGTAGCCCATTGGAATGCTGCCACACAGGAATCCTTGATGTCATTGAGATACTGCACAGCCTTGGCACGATCAACGAGGAAATTGGGGCCAGTCGTGTCCGGACCGAAGCACCAAATCTTCTTGGCAGCATCTTCCGCCATGCCGTACTCGTCACGCAGCTTCTTCATCCGTGCCTTTGGCTCATCACGAGGGTGATCTTACCGTCTTCGATGGCAGCCGGTAATTCCTCTGGAAGCGGACTTGCATAAATGTACAAGCGATTGTGCTTATTGGACTCTTGGACAAACAGACTGCAGTACTTCAGGGTCGTCGACACCCTCAATGGTCTCCCGGAACGTAACGACAGGATTCGACACTCGAATTTCAGCGCCGTTCATAAAGTCCTCTTGCAGGTCCTTGAGACAAATCTCGAGGTGAAGCTCGCCGGCGCCCGCAATGACGTGCTCTCCAGACTCCTCGGTGATAGTTTGCACCAAGGGATCCGATTTGGCAAGACGTTTCAGACCCTCAACAGCTTCGGCAGGTCACTGGGATTCTTCGGCTCAACTGCGACACGGACGACTGGAGATACAGAATACTTCATGTCTTTCAACGGGAAAGCCTCCTCAACATCGGACAGAGTTCCAGACTTCACAATGACCTGATCCAGGCCTACGAGACCGACGGTATTACCACGGGACTGAATCGACGGCATCGGTCCTTCGGCCCATCATCAACAAAGTACGTTGGATATTCTTCACGGCAAGATCCTTCTTCGTGCCCGGGACGTAGTTGGGACCCATGATGCGGACCTTCATACCGAGCGCACAGTTCCTGAAAACACGCGACCGTAGGCAATGAAGCGGCCCTTGTCTGATGACG
This sequence comes from Kappaphycus alvarezii, assembly GCA_002205965.3. Taxonomy (NCBI): domain Eukaryota; phylum Rhodophyta; class Florideophyceae; order Gigartinales; family Solieriaceae; genus Kappaphycus; species Kappaphycus alvarezii. Next base: position 235,740 of record NADL03000049.1, on the reverse strand, counting down.
GAACCATCTTGGAAATGTAGAGCATGAGGGGACCATTTGGATCGCAGTTTCTAATGGCTGTACAGCAGACATCATCAGGCGGACCCTCATAAAGAAGCTCGGCACGATACTTCTGCGCATGCGCCGGGGCCGGCAAGTGTAACACCATCATTTCCAAGAGCGCCTGATCGGCCGGCAACCACTTTTGCAAGACGCGCTTCATGAGCGGCTTTTGACGGAGTTCCTTCCTCAGTAGTGAGCTTGATGTCAAGGGAGACAAGCAACTTGGTAAGGTCATCCACCTTATCGGCCATGCAAAGCTCGATAATTTTCTTGACTGGCTTGATAATGAACTCGCAAAAGGCACGATTGGCGCCGGAAGATTCCTTCTTGGTCCACTTCTTTTCCTTGCGGTTAAAGAATGAGTCACCCCACAAACGAGAGGTCATCTTCTCGGGCTCAATGCCAAACTTCTTGGCATACATGCGAGCAAAGCGGTTGAGGGTGAAGGCCCAGCCATGAAGACCTGCTGAGAATGCAACAGTTCCGTGATCAGGATAGACCTGAACGTCACCGAGCTTGTCGTCCTGGTAGGTGGACATGATGACGTTCGCAGTTTCAATGATACGAGAAAAGTTCTGATACATATCCTCAGCGTCAAGCTGGAGCTCCAGGAAGGAGCGGTCCAACTTGTTAATGGTCATAACCGGCTTGATACGCTCGGTGAGGGCCTGACGCAGGACTGTTTCTGTCTGGACACAGACCCCCTCAACAGAGTCGACGACAACAAGGGCACCATCAGTAACACGAAGCGCGGCCGTAACCTCGGATGAAAAGTCGACGTGACCTGGTGAATCAATAAGGTTGATCAAAAAGCTACGACCGTCGCCTCCTTGGGAAGCGGGATCTCCTCTGGGAATTCAAAGTACAACGAAATACCGTGGACTTGATGGTGATACAACGATCCTGCTCATCCTGGCGAGTGTCTGTGAGACGCTGATCGCCGGCGTTGGCCATGGCGATGATACCAGCGGCGGCAACCAGGGAGTCAGTGAGGGTGGACTTGCCGTGGTCGACATGGGCAATGACGGACATGTTGCGAATGTTGAACTTGCGGTCCATGATCTCACGGAGTTGGTCGATTGTAAAGTTGACCTGGGCGGCGGGATCGAAAGCAAAGACAGAGATGCGGGGGCAGATCCATGTTAGTACAAGGTTAGATTCGGTGGGCGGGGAACGACGAGGGGCATGCCACGATGCGGCGGGAATGCATGTGGATGGAGCCAAGGTTGGAAGCAATGATAGTGGGTTCCAGTTGCCATTGTGCAATGTTTTGTGTTTGGTACGTACCATGATGAATGTGGTGGGTGTAGCGCGTCGGCTCGCTTGGTGAAAGACGGGAAAAAAGAGGCGGATCGCGAAGGAGGCGCGAGGGGTGAGTGTGAGGGAGTTGTAGCAGCGACGAAACGATTCACGATTTGGTACAACTATCGTCACCTGGTAAACACAAATGAACGGGTCAGGTGTCGACGCGGTACCAAACTTTTCTGATCGTGCTTGATCGTAGCGTCTTTGGGTCTAGTGAAAGACCGAATCAACGGAACAATAATATTCGACGATTCAGCACCGCAGTACCACGCAGTCCAGCAGTCCAAATTTTCAAGCCCTCAAATCACCACCCACCGACGCAGTGGCACACAGGCGGTCAATAGGTGCAGTGTATGACGGCGTGCGGGCAACGTCGGGGCGCCGTGCGGTTAAGCGCCCCGCGTCCATTCTAGCGGTCCATTCACCGGTCAGGGATGGCAGCCGCATTTTCCGGAAAAGCGGGTAGGGCAGCTCGGCAAGTTGTGTGGGAGGGGCGCGGGTCGTTGTGGACCCTGTAGTGGTCCGACAGCGAAGCAGTGCTGGAGTGCGAAGTTTGGACGACGACGGACGGGAGGGCTGGAGGGGAGTGGGTGCGGTTCGCTTGGGGTTCGGTTGCGAAGAAGGTGAATTACATTTCGGAGAATCCAATTTCTCTAACTTCTTGGGAAAGCCGATACAGTTTGTTACACTGTAAGCACAATATTGCTTTGTTTCCACGTGTGCACTGTATACCACGTTGCACACCGATTATTGGGCAATAGAAGCCGTGCATCATGGCTTCCGCTCTCATCGTTGTCAACGTCATCACGACAAAGTCGCGCTCAGACTCCTCCGCCCGACTCCCATCAACGTTGAGAATGGCTTTCCATCACCAACAACGTAATCCATGCCAATACCATCAAGCCCAAACTCACCCAGCACTGAAACTCCCTAGCCAGCCCCGCACAACCCGACTGTATCCACCTACACCATCCCCACCATAACTGCCAACTAAAACCACCCACCCCCTCTCAACCTCCCCTTCCTCACACACACACACGTCGAAACTCCCCGCATCCCACACCAACACACCAAACCTCCCCCCACAAACAAAACTCAACCCTCCCTCGCCGCACAAAACCCCACCCACCACCATCGCCTCCACCCGCCAAACCACCGCATCCCCCAACCCCCAACACTCCATCACCCACCTCCCACCCTTCCTTTCCAACCGCCTCCCAAACCCGCACCCGCATCAAACTCCATGCCCCATACCCCGCATACCCCCGTCCCACCACTCAACCGCACCTCGCCTCCTCTCGTTCACACACGCTGCGCGCAACCGCGTCTCCAGCGCGCCTCACGTGACCCCCATCCGAGCGACACTCGTGTGAAAAACAAGCACCATTCAGAATGAATCAGGGTACTGACTCACGTTGCACGCTTTCGCAACACAGCGGGTACAATATCTCGGGGGGGGGAATCTTTTAATGTGTCCAAAAGCCTGAACCATACAGGTTGTGGTTACAATATCTCCGTGTGTCACCCTGCGTTTTTTTTCAGGCTCGTGTCAGACGGGGTTGTGAGCTGCGCACGCGTGGGTTGGTGGTGGAATGGGCGGGAGATTGGGGGGTGCGTGTTTTTTGGAGGGGGTGGATGGGATGTAGATGTGGGGTGAGGGGGGGTGGAAGTGGTTGTGGGGGTGTGGTGCTGGGAAACTCGAGTGTGGTGTTGCGGGTGACAGTGTTGGGTTGAGGTTATGGAACCATGGGTCTGCGTTGTTGGGGTTTCAAATGGAGAGGGGAAATGTAAGTGTGGAACTGCGGGTGTAAGGGATTTGGTGTTGTGAGAAGGAATGGGTTGATGGGTGGGAGGGAATCAGAAATGGGGGTGTTGATTCACATGCGTAATCGTTGTGAAAAGTGGTTGGTGGATGGGTCGTGAGCCGGAAGCTTTAGCGTTCCCACATGCGTTTAAGGTGTGGGTGGTTTCGAGAGAAATATCGTCAAGGGTTTGGAAGAGCGCATAGAGACGCATATGACATTGACTTGGATGAGACGGATTGAACGGAATTGTACTTGAAGCGCTGAATATGATTTGCGGTCGGAAGGTATGCAGTATGTGAAATTCAAGATGGGAAGAGACGTTGATTCAGACGGCAAAAGTTGAGACAGAGCTATATGTACTTGTGGGGGGCCAAAAATCAGACGAGCTAGAATCAAAAGATCGAGTAGAGCGAGTCTGCAACGTTAATCCTTGGATCAGGTTCCACTTGATGGAGAGAAGCCGGGCGACGGAGTTCTAGGCATTTATTCAGGTATCACGATCTCATGCTGAACCGGTGCTTGAAGGCGATCAAAGGGAGTTTAGCCACGCCTGATAGTCGCGAAAGAAGGGATAGAATGCAGGGGGAATAGGCCAAGTAGTGTACAAGATATCATGGAGTCTGAGTCGCATGAGATCACGTCAAATCATATTCTGATGATGCAGTTGGAAGCGAGAAATGGAAGCGACGTTATCATGTACTGTTAAAAACTGTGTCTATGGTGTGGGGATACAAGGGAACTGAGTGCCAGGGATTGCGGAAAGTCTGGAGCAGTTATGACAGGTAGACACGATGACATTCAAACCAGAAATTGTAGGGAATGGAGGGTACCTAAGTGTGAGTGGTAGCAGTATGGCATGTCCTGGAACAATGCTGCGTTTGAACGAGATGTTTGCCTCGTTTTAGTGGCTGTTTGGTCAATGTGAGCAGTTGATCATCTGTGGTAAAATGTACCCATTCCGCATGGACGTGGGGTTTAGGATACATGACAGGGTTTGAGAGATACTCCAAGAAACAATGTGCAAAAAAGGTAAAGCAGCAACAGCAAGGTAGAGGGACTTTGACATATACTTTGCACCCACGGAACAAGATGATTGTAACACGGTTGCAAATAGAGTTAGGTACTTGTACATTGTACATTACTGCGCATCTGGTGATGTATTGTTCTGTATGGATGCAACTTAGGAAGATTGACTCGCTTGAATTTGATGGACGGAAAGCCAGATTAATAGGAGACGCACTTTCTTTCACGCTGCAGGCTGTGTACGCTTACACCCTCTCGCCTCTCTTCAGGGAATGACATCACTTTCCAAATATTAAACTACCCATTTTTCCCCCTTTCCTTGCAAGGACAGATTCCTAGCGCATGACTTTTGTGAGCTCTTCATACATGTCCGCGGTCATGTGGTTCAATGTCGGCGAAAAACGCAATCTCCATCTTTTGTCTGCAAAGAAGCTTGTGTACGTGAACCACCTCCCAGAGCACTTGTGCAGTACGTGGGTTTCAAGTGCCGCCCTGCAGAAACATAAACCTCAACATGCGCAACATGTCTAAACTCAAGGTGAATGTATCACTCTCCATGCGTCAGTGAAGAAAGTTTAACCTACATTACAGCAATCCGATGCCTTGATTGTGCATGAAGAACGCAAAAGTCTCAACCAGGATCCCTTGATTTCATTCCAAGAAGCAGCAAAGCCCATGAGCTCACATGTATGACCAAATCACATGCTGTTGATAGGGACTGCAGTTCCCAGCTACCTACATACATCATCAGTTTTTTTCGAATTTAAGGATGAACAGTAGCGTCCCATTTCATGATCTGAATTCCACTCAACACTAATCAACTGGGCCACCCTGCCAACATAATTTCAATCGTTGCTTTACTAACAAAGAAAAAGTTTAATGCTTGCAGTATCTACAAATGCCGCCTCACGTATACCATCCCGTTCTCATATTGCAGTCATACTTTCATACAGGTTCATACAGGCTATACCTGTGCTGGATTGTAAATAGCCGCATCTCAACTGGAACTCGAACTTTGATGAAGCGAATACAGCTAACAACAACGGACAGAGTCGAAACTTATATTCCAGAGAAAAAAAATAGCATGGCGTTTCAATAAAAGGAGTGGAATCAAATGAAAGGATGAAGATAAGCATAACCTGCACCCGCAAAATGCTGATGCCTCATTAGCATTCTACACATTCTCTTGAGACAAGGGCGAACGCACATTTTTTGGTAGTAATTAATTCCTTAAATTTCGGCCTGCTGTCTTCATGCTCTTTTCAGCCTTTACAGTACCTTCCTTTTTTCCTATTTCGGCGCGTCTGTGCTTTTTGACACTTGCATCACAGCCTCTTTGCACATTACAGGAACACTTTAAATGAAGTTAACAGCACACATTCCACGGAGAAAGGCATTTTTGGTAAAATTAGAGGTCCGAAACCGAGTATGTACATATAAACATCCTTTGAATACATCGTCAAATGCCTATGCGCAACTATATTCTGCCTTTATTCAGCTGTGGAAAGTCGCTCATGATTGATTCATTGGTATTTGTCCTAAAATCCACCAATCCACCAAGTCATCTTCGTTAAGAGTACAGAATGACCTTTGCGCGGTTCTTGCAACATAGGAAGAGGGTTTAGGCCTGCAACTGAAATTTCACGGCTTTTTATTAAGAAATACCCATTAAACGCACTATGTGCTAGAAAGCAATGTAAAGTCATTTTAGGAATGGATTTGGAGCTCATGCTGGAAAAATAGCCGTTATAATTATGAGAAGTAACTTCCCACTCTCTTAGGAGTTTCGTCTAGAATTTCTTATTAATAATAATCTGGCACAATATTAAAACTTAGTTGAGCTTTCAAATTAGTTTTAGAGCCAATAGTTTGACTCAAAAGCATATTACAGCCTTCACTATCCTATACTTCTGTCCATTCGAAACTAGGATAATCATTTTTCATCTGGCTGAAGTTGTCGTGCAATGCGCGGTTGTTCCCGTCTAAGTACGGAATACCATCAGAGAATGGGAAAACCAACACACACATACCAAGACTCGCAGCTTGTTCGCTGTCCCTATTTATCTTTAAGCACCCTGCAATGCAGTAGCACAGTACGAAGATGGCGAAGAGAAGTTGGGGGAGGTTAGGGCATGGATTATTCCTTGGATAGCTGGACGCTCTAATTCCCCTACAGGTTGCAAGGCAGGGCAGGGATCCGTGGAATGCTAGAACCTTGAGAATAATCGAGCACAAAGAATTGTGGGCACCACGGGTGCAATATCGGACAACAAGAGACGTGGTAGTGGGTCAGCAGTGCTGAGTATCTCCTTTGGAGATATGATTGTTGTTACCAACGACAAACTTGAATTTCCTATTTGTATATAGACGCCGGAGTCCTGGGCGCCAATTATGAGTAACTGTCACAGACAAAAAATGAAAGGCGTAGTATAATATGGGATAGAGAGGGGAAATAGAAGGAGAAACCGGGCGGACAAAATTCCCTATGGAAAAATTTACAGTTTGCAAAGTTACTGAAAAGGCGGAAGTTGGGAGTCAAGTTAAAAGCCAAAAAAACGGGGCGGCTATTTATTCTGGGCCCTAGTGGCCAGATAGATATAAATATTAGTTAGGTAGGGTGGGATTATAAACTGCGGGGTATGTAAAGTTAATGTCAGCCAAGTAACAGATATCTAGGCTAGAGATAAGTAAGGTCGACTCTTTGCCCAATAGGTGCCTTTCTCTCGCGAAAATATCAGGTCCAATGCGGGGGCCGAGTGGTTTGAACTGCCCGCCCTCAGGCTCCTTCGGGTGAATCAAAGCACCTAGACCAATGTGGTCGATATTCGAAAAATTTCCCTAATTGTACAGTACCTTCTGGTAGCAGTGCGCCGGTATGAACAAAAAAAGGATCATAAAAAGATCACAAAAATAAACCGTGCCGGATTTAGTACAGTACGAGTGCCAATTGCACTCTAGAAATACCTCTGAGATGTCCTCCATTGAGAATGAAACCAAGGGAAAAGGTATTTAGGTCGATTGAACTAATCTAGGTACCCTTTGAACGTTCTCGAATAAAAACTTTGACAGCATGGAGCACATCGGAAATATGGTTTTTCTCCATATATTTCATCAAATAAATATATTGAACCAGTTCTGCATCAAAAAAATCCCCTCAAGAATAGAGAATTAAATAATACCGACTAGCTACCGACAAAATTTCGGAAGATTTGAAATGATTTCTGAGTCTTTCAAGTTTTAAAGGAATATTCTTTCGAATGTGCGCTACACATAAATTCTATCCGCCGAAAATCTGGGAAAGTAACAACTCGAAAGTGAAAAGCAGACTGATTTATACTCTTTAACTTATAGGATAGGGTTAATTTATGCTTAAGGTAGATTATCCATTTTAAGGTGAAGGATACTACCGAGGACTCTGGAAATTTTGTGGTCCTCCACTTGTATTACGGTATAAAGGTAGCGAAATAGGATAAAAGCTCCAATTTAATCCTAAAAAATTAAGCTTGGATGTGAATGTGTGTGTGTTCAATCATACCTTTGGTATACTTAGAAATACGTGATGTATAAGAAATAAACTAATCTTGTAGGAGTTAAATACCAGAAAAGAGCGCATCAAGGCAATCAAAGGCGATAGATAAGAACTTGGAAGAGTATACATGGAATTTTATGTTTCACTGAGGTAAGAGCAGGGGAGACAGCTTCCGTGTAAGGCACTTGTAATTTTCGTCGTAGAAATTGGCAGCAGAAAAGAAAACTAACTAGAAAAAAATGCAAAATGAAAAAAGACGTTACAAACTCAAAACAATTTCCAACAAATCTGCTAACTTCAATGGAAACTAAACTACGCTGGATAAAGTTTAAAGTTTTGGAGAGAGAGAAATTAAGGATGCTTCATACAAGGAAAAGGATAATATGTCTTGTTTTACCCGAATTGGAGGCTTTTAAACTCTTTTTCCTATATTTTCAACTCATTTACATTCTAAAACATATTTCGTAACAGAAAGGTTGATACAAACTGGCCCGAGATGTACAGTTGTTGACGGTTCGTACATCTTAATTATTCAGTGAGACTCTCTGTAACGATCCGGGGTGGGGGTTTCAGAGCTCAAACAGAGACAAAAAAGTTTCACGAAAAACTAAATCACAGAGGAAGAAGCGAAATAGCAAGATTAGTTGTGATGTTGAATTGTTCGAATAGAAAATTTCGTTTTACAAATATATAAATATTTTACCGCAATGGATGAATCAAGGGCAGAGAAGGAAGAATCAAAGACTGAAGCGCAAGAAAAGAAGGATGCTACCTTGTCTGTGGGTCTTCATATATGGGAAATAGAGACGTCGTGAAGAATGTGGCGTATCATTTAGTACAGTACAGAGGATGTTAATGAAGGTGAAATCGAGTAGAAAATGCGTAAAGAAATAGTGGTCACCCCAGGAGGCGCAAATATATATGGAAATAATCGCTGTTGACGTTGCTGAGGAGAACTGCTGAAATCAGCGGAGAAAGTAGAACTTCATAACCAAGAAAGTTCCCCAGAGAAATAATTATATTGTTTGCTGAGAATAAAATAATTTGTACCGAGGGATATTGTACAAGAAAACAAATAAAGTACGTCCTAAGAATTAAATAACATTTTAGGGGTCGTAAGGACCTAGAAGAACGTAAACGGGAGACGTAAAGAATTGAAGCAGAAGAAGATTGCGTATTTACGGAGGAGGCTGATACCTAATTGGTCACCGTTCTACCAATGTGAACTGGATATGGAAGGATAAAATTTCTAGCATTTAGCGAAAATGTATTGAATACCAAAAGGGGTGAGTTCGAAACTTTTGATTTCAGAACTATTAACAAAATGAAACAGTTGGAATACGCCATGTAAAAAAACTTTTCCAATAGTATCTCTGCAGTGAACTATTTCGCAGTACTCCCTCCCATAACGACTGAGTTGGAATTAAAATGGAGAAAATTTCAAATTGATGGAAAAATTATGCACTACAGTTCCATGTGGGAATAAAGAAGTGTTGACCGAAAGGTTCAAATTACATAATGGAAAAATTGAGAAGGCTAAAAGAAACCGAGGGGTCTCAATAACAGCACAAAATTATCCTGGTAATGTGTCAAAGGGGTTGAAGGGACGTATTCGTGGGATCCTAGAGCTGTTTGAGTTAGATGAAATTGAAATCGATTCAGAGGAATATTTTTCTATCCTTTTCAGTTATTTTTAGCTTTCTTTGTATTAGCTTCTTTTGTACACAAACACGGTAAAAATTCACGCAAATAACATAATTGCATATACGATATATCTATGAACTCTACAAGTCTATCTAACTTGTGTCGAATTTTTTTCTCTTCCTACTTTCTCTGCTTCATTTTTTCAACAGAGAGAGAGATAAAATCAAATAATTACTTATGAAAAACAGAATACTGATTATATCGAAGTATTTATCTGTATTTGTAGCGGTATAAGTGAAATGACTGAAAAACGACATTTCGCTAGTTGTTAGCAACATCTGAGAAATTTTTGCTAATTGACTACCTTTGGGTACTTTATGACTATAAAATGTAATTAAATTTAGATATTATACGTTCCATACTGTATTATATACATATCAAAGGTTTTTGTGCATAGATTTTATCCTGTTCTTACTATTTGAATTAAGGCTTACTTTTGAAACTTTGGGGAGGTTCGAAGATTTAAAGTTATGCAAATGCGTTGGTACATCAAGGACGACACTATTTTGACAGTACCGATATAAATATATATTGATTGGAACTGATATACGACGCAAGGAGAGTTATTCGTGAAGAAGCTTGTACTTAAAATTAATCTTCCCAAAATAGCGTCCTTGTTTCGAAAAAAATTCACGATTCTTAATGTTTTAGCATTGGTTTCTTGGGAAAGATCTTGCCAGACGTAGTGTACTGAAAAAAGAAAAAACATCTTTGAAGAAACAAAAAACTTTCTCCGCTTACTTCGACAATTCTGAAAATGAAAAATTCTCTTACTTCCGACTAAATTTGGAAGTAAAAAGTGCCTATAATCATCTTGACATGATTAAATTCATATGAACCCAACACAGATACTGCCTGTATGTTTGTATCCAAATATTTCTATTAGCCAACACAGATACTACCTGTAGATTCGTATCAAAAATAGTAATATTAACTTCTATGTAGTAATTCTTCTCTACTGATATAGATGTGTACGAATTTCTTAAATTTTGAATTAAACTATAGGTAAATTATGCCAAAGAAACTATCTAGTCAAGAGTTACTCCACAACTGTTTAGGGCATAATTCATATCTTGCTCAAAACAGAAAATATTGATGATTGTCCCCCATTTGTTTGGAGAATAGTTGTATTTGAATTAAACATATGTTTTTTTGAAAGCTTTAGTGTCACGAATAAAGACTTTTTAGTTTATCTCTATAAATATGTTCCGAAGATGAGTATCAGAAAAATACTCTAAAGATAACTAAAAACATAAAAGAAATAATTTACAACTATGTCCAGTAGTCAAGGTATCACCTTGAATTTTTGAAAAAAATTCCGTCAATATTCATCTTCAAATAAATACGGTAGAAGTTACTGTACATCTAAGTCGGTCAACAATGTATATAGAATTACCTAGCTGAAAATTTATCTACAAAAAATTAATAAGTATACCAAACATAAGCAGTTTAGCTATTTTCAACTACGTTATACGAACAATGTTAAAATTTTATTAAAACTAAATTTATTTTATTAGAGAGGCATCCTTCAAAGTAAAAAGAGCTAAATTGATATAAGAAAGTTGATATTTGGAAAGGAAATAATTCTTTTTAGAGCGAAAAAGTTATTGAGATTTAACTACTACACAGCTGTATCCATTGATCTCCCAGAATACTTATATGATTAATAAGTTCAAAATATACAGTTAACTCTTAATGGTTAGGAAAGAGGATCAGTATACTTGGGATTTTATCGAATGGCTCACTGAGCGGATCAGTGAACTGCATACTGAATTGGACAGTAATCCATATATGTTGCAGTATTGCAAAATTGCGGTTAGAAGGGAACCAATTGTTACAGATCTATCCTGTCGCTCATCCTTAAACTTCTACAAAGTTTCTCACTCATCACCAGTTCCCCGGCTCCACTGAGGCTTTATAAATGGTGTAGTGCTTCTTTTCTCTCCACAGTAAAATCTACTTCTGATATAACAGTACTACACACCGGATTTCCCTGCAAATTGTTTTAATTATCCCACGATAGAGATTAAACTTAATTTAAATATTTACATATTTTAAAACTCCATAAAATGTTCGACAGAACTGTCACCCCTTTATTCAAATTTACAGCTCTTGAAGGTACTCTGCATATTTTTACCGGATTTTCGAGGAAAATTAGGTCCCAGTAAATAGTATAATTGCCCGTACTTATAAAAACGGACGGAGAGATGGGAACTAAAGGAGGAATGAAGTCTAGGTGAGAGCTCCAAAAGTTACTATCCAGAATTGCAACATCCGGGAAGCTTATAAGTTATTATTAGAGGATTTATATCTGTATAAGACTACGTTCTACCCGCCACTATGATACAGGGTTTCGGAGCATAAAAACGAAAACCACAACTAAATATTTGTACTTAATTGATTTTTTGTTTCTGCCGAGAAAGTAGGCAGAGACAACTTAAGTGGTAGCGATGAAGGAATTCTCACCGCTAAAGCGGTGAGGGATTCATAAATTCTTGTTCAAATCGATCACTGAAGAAAATATGCAGCTGTTAGCCTCGACTCGTATGAATTAAACTCTGCACAATTATATGTACTGTGATCCTTCCAGCCGCAATCATCCCCCTTGTATTTTCGCATAAAATTTTGAGCACTACTATATTTTCCTTCTCAGTACATATTTAGGTGCTTCTGGACTTTGGTCCAAATAAATACTCTTATAAATTGGATAATAGTTTCATTAATGCATCTTTCCATATGCTTAAAAATTATCTCCATTGGTACTTGGGTGCTTAAGAGACTTGTAGACGTGATTTAAAAGACCTGAAATTGTGAAAAAAATAACTCTCCGTCCAGCCTTGCGATTGTAGTGCTTATTGTTGGCGTTGAAAATAAAAAAGCATGTGGTTTTGAGAAGATGTGCAATTGTTCGGGTGCATTTTCCTGTGTTAAAGGAAGATTCCAAATTTCAACTCTGATACAAAACAACTTAGATACCTTTGAATTATAATGTTCGAGGACAGCCTATTTGATAACACTTATTTCCAAAGATTCCATTGCTGCCGAATTTCTGCATGTCCTTTTAGACTTTTCTCTGCAAATGGCTTTACACGAGAAAAAATACTTTGTTAATTCATTACTTCAAGCATTACGGAAATACTTCTTTCGAATGACAAAAAGGCTAAAAGCAAAACCTAATCAGGTATCAAGTAGACCTTAAATCACTTTGAAATGTGAACTGGAGTGCACAATTGATTGGTGCACATTTTGGACGCCAATTTTTGGACATTAACACGACTTAAATGTGCTCCGTGAGTATATCGATCGAATTAAATGACTATCCAAATATAGTTCTCATCAATAGAAAATTAATAGTGGATAATGAGAACAGAGTTTTCAAAGAAATGAAAAAAAATGCATGCGACAGTTTCAAACATTCTTCAGGAAAATAGTAAATAGTCTCTTCTTTGAATATCTTGCGTCAATTTAAGAGCGTTGTATATTTTCAAGTTAAAATGTAAAATGATCCAAAAGTTTCTTACACAAAATTGACATCTCTTCGGACATTATTAAGAGGACAGAGGGTGTTAAAGGATTAAAAATTGAAGTTATGGCGAAAGAGTACTGCATTGTCTGTTTATTTTTACCCATAAAATTTTTTACCTATTTTTCCTGTAGTGTGATTTTTCCGGTCCGAAAATCAACGGGAATTAGAGAGGGCAGTAAGATTCATGGAAAGCTCCGCTAGGGACAAAGTTTCTCATCACTGCAAGTTTTGACAAGGATTATCTGAGATGATAATTTTCAAACGTTTTGGATGCAATGAATGGTTTCAATGACCTCATAAACAGATCATTCTAGACAAAAAAATTGTGGTACGAAAACTATAAGCATCAAGTAGCGTAAAGAAAAAGGCAGTTACATTCATCTTGAGTTGACGCTTCACGAATTTGTAGGCACTCATTATTATTATCCGCCTTATCCCAAATCAGTTCAGCTGATTGCGTTGGAAATTTTATCGAGGCCACGGACAGTAAAAAATTGGTTCCTGCTTTGTTACTTAAAGTATCTTTCCGTATGCTTTTATCAGAAATCAAGCGAAATAATATGGGCATTCTGTGAAGATAAGCAGAAACCAACTCTACTCGTACGAATAGAATGACGTAGTCTTAGGTCATTGATCTGGATTTGATGCAATTTGATTTCCCTGTACATGCGTAATCACGTGGTGGCGAAATTTATCTAAACATTGCAATACTAAACCATTTCTCTGACTACTACAAGCCGGTCTTTATTTAGTCATATTTCTTTGCCACCCCTTTTTTTCTGGAAACATTCAGATAATCTTTCTCATTTGAGATTACAGAAGCAACGTATTCTCATATTTCCGATATTTCACTACTGAAGTAGTTTTTTTGGATCAAATGTGTGTGCTGATACCTGCTGGTAGCGGAAATGGAACTGAAACTGGCCAATCTGGACATTTTTCCTTAGAATTACACCGTAGCTCCAAATAAAATGTTAGATGAAAAATATGTGACGACTTGACTTTAATTGCAGGCTAAGAATGATTGGTTTTAGTTTAAATACACATTCAAATGTTTTTTCAATAAAAATTGGATCCAAAGAAATTAAGTCTATTCTAGGCTGGACAAAAATAGATGCTCAAAATTTCCTGTCGACCAACAGAAGGTTGAACTTATACAGATATGGATATTTATCGGGTATTAAATACAGCCAAACGAGCGCCCTTGCGAAAATCGACTTCAAGTCTAACAGAATTCAATCCATTTGTCATCAATTCATAGTACGAGTCCAAAAATTGCCTATGGTTCTCCACGGAAACATTAGTAAGCGTGGAGGTTATTCATGTGAGCGATTTTTTATGCTTTTCATATATGTGAACTTAATTTCGGAAATTAAATTGCTGTAAACTACCTTACTTTAGTTCCATTAGTCAAACTGAACACATTTTCTTTCATTACTTTTTTTAGGGTATTTTTAAACGCACAGAAATGAGTTTTGAATGCAAAGTGCCTATTGTCAAAATTTCATTTGAAGTATCATTATTAATTGAAATTCAAACGTTTTTCAAATTATTTCAAATATTCTACAAAATACGCGCGAATCCTCAAATGTTTACCCTATTTTTTTTTTATTTTGAGATTGAATTTTTTGGCTCTGAAGAACAACAAAAAGGTATCGTTCTGCCGGACAATCAGCGCTAATCACCCCTTTTTCATGAAAGAAACTAACAACTTAAATGAAATATCAGTCAGAAATTTAGGACAGATATCCCCTATAGGGCTCCTTCTGGAAAAATTTGCAACTTAGTATCACTTTTAAAATGAAAACTTAAGTCATAAAAGAGTTTTATTGAAATCCACTGCAATGAAAGTTTTTTATTCTTACTAATTGGTAAAAATCTTGTCTCCTCCAATCCATTTTTCGTACAGAAATTTTATATACACAACTTTCATCTATTTTTTTGAACGTAGCCCGAGATAAAACTTTGTTTATTTTCTAATTAGACCATTTTTTGCCCTTCAGCCTCCTATTCTAGCATTGATGAAATAACTAACTGTTTTAATTCAGTTTCACAAAGTTAAGAGGTATGGACTTTTTTGTTATTCGGTTTTAGATTGGAGTTTTTAACAATGCAATGAGACAAAAAGAATGAAAATAAAGGATTATATGCCTTGATTACGAAATATTTGATTGATATTTTCACTTGGTAAAATAAAAAGATAACGTTCTAAAATGGATAAGCATTAATTAAGTTAAATTAAATCCAAATGATAAAATATATCTAATATACGTATTCGGATAAACTGAAAAACAATAATCGTAATTTTCTCAAATTTATATGTCAGTCAAATTGTATATTAATCAGATTTTCATCCATTAATTTTTAATTATTTCATAACTATTACTCTATTTAAGTAATTGTGCAGCCGTGGTTAAAGTTGTATTTTAATTTGAATCAATCTATTTCCTTGTACCTTATTTGACTCATCAAAAATTTATTAGTCGCTTAAATTACCTTCAGCTACCACAAAAATATTATCAAAGGTCATTTACTGAATAAAAAAGGATTCAATCTTCAAGGTAGTATTCAGAGATATTATTTCTCCAGAAAGTATGGTGCTTTCAAAACTTTTAATTAGATACATTTCAATAACAAATTCTAAAAAATCAGAAAAACAGAAGCATTTTTAGTCCTATATAGGCCTTCATCTCCAAAACCAGCTCATTAGTAACCGACAAAGTATGACTATTTGAATACTATAGCCTTTCGCATTAAAATATTATTTACATAGGTAACTGTCCAGGTTTCAATCTATCAGTAAATCAAAAAACATAGAATACAAGCGCAGCACGTTCTCGCTTCTCACGTAATTGTTCTACGTTCAAAGCGATTATCCCAAGAATTCATATAGTATCAACTCAAGGGTAATGAACTTTAAATTTGTGGCAATTTTTATACTTTAACCCATTTATGGTAATCATTCTGCCTAATATGAAACCAGCATATCTATGAAATAACCTTTATTTGCAATATTCTGATGAATTTTCGTTCTCTATACACTCTTGCCACAATTAATGGCTTCATTTACTGCAGGAAAAAGCCAAAATACATTTAAGATTGCTCCCGTTATTTCAAACGTAACTTGGGCATATTAGTTGAAAAGGTAAAAAGGACGACATATCATCAACAGAATTAACAGGATATTTTCATTATGTACGCCCCTGTTTTAATACAATCTTCCCCAAATACGTTCCTTTGATACGAAAATGATGTGGACGGATTCAGTCTTGTGGACATTAGCCAATATTGGTAACAATTAATCATTGAATCGGTTATTTTTGAATAAAATAGTTTGAGCCTTCAATTCGTTAACGCGGTGGTATGAAACTTCAATTCGTTAACGCGGTGGTTTGAATTACCCTCGACATCTATCTCTCGAGAAAATCAAGTTACTTTACGGAGCCTCCCTTGGCAAAGATATTGGTATTTCGCAGTACAGTTGAGGTTCCCCAATACGTTACATAGAAAGCATATAATTTCGCTAAACTTTCAGTTGCAAGGTTCTATTACAGCAATTTATTCTATCCTAGAGCTTGGTAACAGTCTGTCTTACTCTACGCATGCTCCTCTTTGGCGCGAAAAACAAATTCTAACAAAACATTGTTTTCATTCGAAATAGAGCTATCTTTCAGTAGCCATCTGATCCGAGTGTGGAAATGGAGGCATCTATTTTGGCAGCACACTATTTGTATATGCTATTTTAATCCCACACCTTCCGTTCAAGGTCAAAGAACGGAAGAATCTGACATATTTTTATGAAAGCTTTTCGTGTTGCATGGCAAAATATTTCTCATACACTACCAAAACAGGACGAGGCCGGATATCAGGGCGATGGGAGCCGCCGGTGGCACGGATTACTTCGACGTAACCTTTGTCAACCCGCTCGCTCCCTCCACGCAAGAGCCAGGGCTTTCAACCCACTCACAAGCCTCAACGCAGCTCACGCAGAGAAGCAGCGGAAATACCAAGGGTTCCTTGCTGAGCTGCCTGGGAGAAACAGGCTGGTTCCTGTCCCCATCTCAACGCTTGGAGGATGGCATCCGGCGGCGTTCTCCGTCGTCAAGGAACTCGCGAGAACCGTTGCCACCCGCGCAATGGAACGGTTTTCGAAGGTCAGAGCCATTCTTTTACAGCGGCACTCCGCTTTGACAGTAACCTCCAATGCCGCTTGTTTGCTGGCTGGCCTCCCTTCCACCTTCTGGTAGATTGGAGTGCCATCCACAGCTTTCGACGCATCGTACGGTTTCGCATTTGGCTTGAAAATGATACGATATCTACGCTTCGGTACAAATTTACTGGATACCAACCCACATATCCACCACAGTAAATTAACCCCCCATTCAAAAAAAAATATTTCTGACTCTACAATTGGAAAAGCGATCTGTAATTTGTTTTAAATAATACTCAACTCCGCTATTAGAATAAATACACACAGTGTAAAGGAGTATTTACGCTGCCTGATTATTTTATTTCCAGGTATTTTTCAGTAATTTTAATTTTTGTGATTCTTCTTTTCCCCAGAAATGAGCTGCAGTAATTGCTCTCAAAGAGAAAGCTACGGTGTAAGCCGAGTTTTTCATAATCAACGATCTTTCGGGGACTAAAGTTATCGAACTGTTTTCGGAGTATAGTTTGGTAAATATAGTTACAGAAGGTTATAATAAGTTTAATTGGAGTAACGAAGACCTTCTTTGTTTCATAATAAGATATCATCTCAAGCCTCAGTCAATTTTTGCGTCAGAACTCACAACAGGATTCAAGGGGCTTCCCCGATATCACTACTGCCAGTTTTAGGGAACTGTTCATTTTGCTCGTAACAGGTGGCACTATTTTTGACGAGTGTAACTCAAATATTAGATCTCGCATAAGGTATGTATCGAAAGGCTCGAAAATTTGAAACTAAAACCCTCGCATCGAAAAATAATTAGCACTAAATGATGGAAAGTTCCGTTCACTATTTCGCTTTTTGACTCTTCTTACCCTTGAGAGACAACAACTTTGTTCACATCGGTTTAGAGGTAATATTTCATGAACAGTAGAGGAATAGTTTTACCCTGGAGACTTTTACAGTTCATCATTGGTAAATAATTCTCAGATCTCAATAATTATAATAACGCTAACATAAGGTTCCACAAAAGCCTCCGGATAGAGCTCTCGTGTTGTATTTGTAGTATTTTAATTCCATTACATCAATGTTGCTGATTTCCATTAACTTTTTCTTTGATTTTTTTCTATAGTAACATTGAATTGATATAAAAATGTTTTTTTGGAGATTCTCTGTAAGATAATTTTAGTTATGAGCGGCATAATAGATCTGCTAGAGATGTGAGTGAACTTATGTATGGAGTTTATTTGAATATCCGAAACTACTCGTAGAAAATTTCATGCATGGAGAATTTTTTAACTGAAAAAATGCTACCCAGTGCTTCTATCCCTCGAAAAATTTTTTGATTATAAAAAGGCTCGCTTTAGAATTAAGTCTTCTGAAAATCAACTGAGATCCAAAAAATTGTATAGCAAATCTAGTGAGTCTTTTATGCGGCACCTTAAAAAGTTCTTTCAGGATAGCATCTTAACTCTGCAAAATTTCAATGCACGGACTCATGGCTATGCTCAAAAGCTAGTCGAATTATACCTAGATTGAAGAGGATTGTAACATACATTTCTGCGACATGGTATTGCCATGAAAAACTGTTGCAATACAATACAATGTAGATAAAATAATAAAAATTATGGGATTTATTACTTTTACTCTTTTTCTACATAATTTCCATATAATTAATATGGCTGAATGTATTATTCACTACTTAAAGGGCTATAGAGACCATATGCGGAAGCTTGGTTACAACATAAGTTAGTCAGCAGTGTATTTATAGTTATTTGGACCTGGTCAGTTTACAGTAGGAGCAGGTCATTATCCCTTTTATTACTTGATCCCTGACTATATGAAACAGGGTGAATATAATAATGAGAACTAATCAAATATTCCAAGTTTTCCTCGAGAAAATTGAGGCCTTTCATTTATTTGTACGATGTTTAAATATTCAAGAGCGACCGAGGGATTTATTTTAAGTTTTTTCTTTCTTGACTAAATGAGGAAAATTTGAAGAAAATTTTATCGTAAATGAATCAAGTCGTCAGCAGTATTTGGCTGTTACATAAGTATCGTACAGGAAATTTAGCTTCGAATTGTTTATAGTTTGAATTTATGTTCAACCGTGAAAAGTAAGTATGGAAAGGCTTTATGTGGACGCAAAGAGTTTGAAAAAGATACTCGAAAGAAATTTAATGAATCTACTCTTCAAAATCTTAATCCTCTAGATCAGAACTTAGCACTTCCGTTAAGATATTACAAGTATCCATGTAGTCCCAACACACCCATTGATAGTCCACAATTGCCTACGCCTCCTGGCAACGAATACTGCTCACCTGAAGCCCTCCAACCAGTTCCATGGCTATGAACACCTGGTTCAACCAATTCATTCCTTTCCCTCTCGTATGCTCCGGTTCGACATCCCTTCGACATCAAGGGACTCTTAATCTTCCTCATTTTCTCCCTAGATCGTCCTCCTATTCTCTCTCCTCCTCCCGGACTCGTCCTTGGCCTCCCTTCTCTATTCCGTAGACCGGCATGGGGCCCAATCCTCGAAGCAGTCCCCTATCTGACCATCCTCCTCCTGAGAGTCCCCAACTCACTGATTCACCAGGTGACGAGCATGAGCTGCGTCAGACGTTTTCCTGGTTTGGCGACGGAGGTAGACCTCTACGTCTGTTGCTCTAGAAGGGAGCAAAGGAGAGACGGTGATGGGACGAGGTTGAATGGTTTCGGAAATAGCTGGGAAGGTGGTAGTCAATGCATGACGGGTGTTAAGGGGGTGTGAATTGTCGAGTATTTGTTGTTGTGGTACGTGATGAATTTAGGGGGCACCCGACCTGCTTCAATAGCGCCAAAAGTTTGAGATTGAAAACCCGCTGAATCGAAAAATTAGGCGGAAATTGATCTTGTAGTGGGATTAGTGAAAACCCGCCGTAAAAGGGTGAGTTACGGCGAAAATCATGTGTACAAATATTGATTATGGAAAAGATATTTAGGGGCGAAGAAGATCAAGTGAACGGAGAAGATTAAAAGAGTTGCCTTCAAAGGAGAAGTTAATCGCTCATAAAAATAGAAACGAGAAAAAGAAGAAGTATATAACAAATGTAATTTAGTCGCGTATAAGGAAATAAAGTAGATGGAGAAACAAAGGAAAAGGGAGCGAAGAGAGAACCATAAAAAGAGGGAAATTTTGCGCCTACAGATAATAACCTGTAACCGACTTAGGGTTCTTACTGTAATGTACACCCTTCGACCAAGCTAGCTTACAGGACAGGCTGCCACGAGAACTTTTATGACTTTGGGCAATCGCCGTCGTCACCCCGACGGTGCGGGGCACGCCGACGGGACCAACTCCCGAGTACCCAAATCGCTACTTAAACTGATGAGGCTAACTGTAGAGCATGGGATAGAAGGGAGGCAACACGGGCGGAACGACGAACGCTAGTGTAACGAAACGAACAACAGGGTTTTGGTAAACGACCACGCTTCCCCTGTTACACTTGGTAGCATCGCGTTGCGATCCAGTGGTTCACAGCTGAAAGCGACGCACGAGTTGTATGCCTCCAACTCGAATTCCTCCACCACCGACACGTGTTCAAGGACCGCGCCGGGCAAAGGAAAGATCTAAGTTTGGTCTTTCACGACAAGCCATGAGTGCGAACATCACCGCGCAAGGTGCGCAAGGTGCAGGTGACTCCGGCACGCGACCCATAGAAGGTAGTGCAACAAACGAGGAGGTTATTCAGTCATTACGGTCAGAGATCCAGATGATGCGTCAGACGATGGCTGCACAAGATGCACGCATAGAGAATTTGCTTACGCTAGTCGAGCAAGGCACAGTCAATCAAGGCTCTTCCGGAAACGCTGGAGAGGGCTCGTGCGATCTTCGCTCGATCAAGGCACCGCAGTTGTGTAGCTATGCAGGCAATCATGATGAGCGCACGTCTACTAAGGTGAAGTCATTCATTTACAATGTGAGAAAGGTCGGACGTCTAAGTGGTTTCCGTGACCAGAAAATGGTAGAACTGGCTGATTGCTATTTACAGGATCGCGCTGCTGTCTGGATGATGGGATTGGAGCGCAATAATCAGAAGCCGAGAACAGTAGATGAGCTTCAAACAGCTATGCTTCGCGAGTTTGTCCCCCAAAATGAGCGCGCCCGTGCAAAGGCGAGACTTATGAAGATCAAGCAGTCATCGACAATGGACAGCTATATATCTTCTTTCCGTGATCTCGTAGAGTTATGCGAGACTCCTCTCTCGGAAGCGTATCTTTTCTTTTTCAATGGACTCACCGATCGTTTTAAAGAAGAGTTTTGTAAGAAGTATCCCACAGGTGAACCGAATGATCTACAGGAAGTGTACGATCATGCCCGTGTTTTGGATTTGGCGAAGCAGTGGTCCTCAGGGAACATGGATACCCGCCCCAAGGACCGTCGCCCCGATATTAAAGGTGTAAAGAAGGATATCAATCTTAAGAAGGCTCGTGGAGAGAAGACAATGATGCCTGAGAAGGATCCTAAGGATCCTATCTGGGGTCCGTCGGATTCCAAACAGCGCAACCATTACCGCAAGCATAACCGTTGCTTTGAGTGTGGTGCGGCGTGGGAACCAGGACACAGATGTTCAATCGAAGAAAGCAACCAGAATGGGTTGCAGGTGGCAGGCCGTGGGGACAACCCAAAAGGCCAACGCCGTCGTTAGAGGCGGCCCATGTTAATCTAAACGGGGATGTACCCCTTCGTCTGTCCGCAATTGGGACAGAAACAGCAGGCAACAATGAAATGTATTATGATTGTGTTGTCGGATGTGTACAGTCTGTTGGTCATCTCGACCCAGGGGCCACAGACAATTTTATAACCTCCGAGCTGGCTCAGCGAGCTTGTCTTGAAGTACGTGATTTTGTCACGAAGGTGGAGCTAGGAGACGGCTCCGAAACGAAGACTACAGGGATCACGAATGGTATCATTGGCCTAGACGGTTGCTTAAGCGAGCAAACTCTGTATGTAATCGAGCTGCCCGAGCACACGCCGTTAGTGCTAGGCCGATCATGGTTAAGAGAGCATAATCCTATCGTGGATTGGAGTAACTGCTCTCTCAAAGTCGTTCTGCCAGGTGGATCTACGAAATTGATACGACCTCGGCAAGTACCGCGCCATAGAAGCATATCCCTGAAGACAATTTCCATCAAACGGATGAGAAAGATGCTGCGAAAGGGCAACGTTGAGCTTTTTGCGGTGAAGGTAATGCCTGCGGAGGGAAAGTCCAAGGTGGCGCCTGAGTTGGCATCGTTAGTCGGGGAGTACGGCGAAATTTTCCGAGATGAGTTGCCAGATGAACTACCACCGCAAAGAGGCGTTAATTTTGAGATCAATCTGAAAAGTGATTCAGCACCTCCTGTGCGACCGGTTATCAGGCTATCAACAGATGAGCTAGCAGAGCTCAAACGGCAGTTGAAGGAGTTGGTCAACAAAGGATTTTTGCGCCCGTCAATATCGCCGTATGGCGCACCAGTGTTTTTTGTGCGTAAGAAGTCAGGCGATCTTAGAATGGTATGTGATTTCCGCGCTCTCAACAAGATCACTATCCCAGATGTGACACCTCTGCCACTCATATCCGAGGCCTTAGACCACGTGAGTGGGGCTACTGTATTTTCCAAAGTGGATCTTCTTGGTGCATACCACCAAATGCGTATTCGTGACGAGGACATCCCGAAGACCGCGATTCGAACACGATTCGGGTCTTATGAATGGACTGTACTGTGTTTCGGACTTACTAACGCGCCAGCCAGCTTCACACGTTTGCTGACGACGCTTCTACGAGACCTAAATGGCGAATGTTTGGTCATATTCCTTGATGATATACTTGTGTATAGTCGCAATATGGAGGAACATAAGAAACATTTGCGCTCGTTGTTTGATATCTTGCGCAGAGAACAACTGTTTGCAAAGCCAGCAAAATGCGAGTTTGGGAGCTCCAGTATCGAGTTCCTAGGGCACGTAGTCAGTGCAAACGGGATTGAGATGCAAGCTAATCTGAAGGATGCAATCCTAGACTGGCCAAGGCCAACGACGATTCGTCACGTCCAGCAGTTCATTGGGCTCGCGAATTATTACCGCAAGTTCATCAGAGGGTACGCTAATATCCTTCGGCCCGTGTCAGACATTTTAAGGTCGAAAACATTCGAGTGGGGTGAAGAGCAGGAGAACTCATTTGATGCGTTGAAGAAAGCTCTCACTACGGCGCCAGTGCTGGCACACCCCTCTTCTGAAAAAGAATTTATTGTTTCTACGGATGCATCTCAATTTGCCGTCGGAGCAACTCTGGAACAAGACGGTAGACCAGTGGCTTACCTTTCTCATCGGCTAACAGACGCTGAAAGTCGATGGTGCGTAGGTGACCAGGAACTACTTGCTTTTATGATTGCCTTACGAGACTGGGAGGTTTACCTGAAGGGGAGAAAATTCACGTTCAGGACTGACCACGAACCCATCCGCTATTTGCAGTCAAAGGCCAAGTTGTCAGGTCGCCAAGCCCGCTGGCTCGACACGCTACAGTCGTTTACATATGATACGTTACATGTCCCGGGGAAAGTGAATACTGTGCCAGATGCCCTGAGCCGACGCCCGGATCATGACATTCGTTTGCATTCCATTGCGCTAGGTGGAGCCTTGGATGAAATTAGGAACGCCTACCCCCACGATGCTTTGGCAAAAGAGCTGATTGAGTTCTTTAAAGACGAAACGCCGCCAAGCACACCACAGGGCAAACAACAAGCACAGAACTTTAAGTTTGAGAATGGAACTTTGCTATGGATAGCAAACGATCAGTCCAGAGTCTATATTCCGAACTATGGTGCCCTCCGGACAAATACTATCAAGGCATTCCACGAACCTTCGCATTTTCATGCAGATAAGACGTATTCTGCAATGACGAGGCAAGTATATTGGCGTGGGATGTATGATGCCGTGCGTAGCTACTGTTCGCGATGCCATGACTGTCAGGTGAATAAGGTTAAGAACAGTCTCCCTGGAGGTAGCTTGCAGCCTCACGACATCCCCGAGAGCTGCTGGCACACTGTGTCTATGGATTTCTTGACGGAACTACCTATGGATGAAGATGCATTTGATTCTGTGTTTGTTGTCGTAGATAAACTCTCAAAAAGAGCAATCTTCATCCCCACACGAAAGCAATTGATGCTCCCGGTGCAGCTCAGCTTTTGCAGCAGTATTTGTTTGCAAAGCACGGAGTACCACGTAAATTCATCTGCGATCGGGATCCGAAATTCAGATCTAAGTTCTGGGAAGGTTTGACACGTATTTTTGAAGTCGACCTAAACATGTCTACTGCTGACCACCCAGAGACAGATGGCCAGTCAGAAGTTACGATTAAGACATTATCTGGAATGCTACGAGCTAGCATTCAGCGATCACCGAATCAGTGGAGTCGTATGCTCCCAGTTTTAGAATTCGAGTATAACTGTTCTCGAAGCGAGAGCACAGGCCTCTCCCCCTTTGAAGTAGACATCGGCCGAGTACCGTTGAGTGTGAAGACCAGAAGCTATTCTATTGAAGAAGTCCCGAGCCAGTCAGCGAGAGAATTGGCTGACCGCCTGGAAGCTTACCGCATTCTCGCACGCGACAATATAGCAGCAGCACGTGCCAAGCAACAGCACTACGCGAATCTTCGTAGGGATCCAAACGTGTCTTTTGAGAAGAATGAATTGGTTTTGTTACGTTCTGACGGCCTGGACAGCTTTAATAGATCGTCCTTACCAACTAAGTGGCGTCCGAAGTATTTGGGGCCATTGCGAGTGCTAGAAGTAATGAGTCCTGTTACTTATCGTCTGGAATTGCCTCCCACGATGTCGCGAGCACATAATGTATTTCATGTTTCAAAGCTCAAGCGTTATCATCGCCCCGAGGGTGCCTCTGGCCCCCTTCCAGTCGTCATTGATGCCGACGGGGCTGTCGAACACGAAGTAGAGCGTATTTTAGACAAGACCCGAGAGAATCGCAGGATTTATTATCTTGTCCAGTTCACTGGAGAGTCTGAGTCTGAGGCTGAATGGATCGCGAAGTCTGATCTAGGGCATTGCAAGGAACTCGTTAAGGAATATGAGAAAGCGCTGAGGACATCGCTTTCAAAGAGCGGGCGAGTGTAACCGACTTAGGGTTCTTACTGTAATGTACACCCTTCGACCAAGCTAGCTTACAGGACAGGCTGCCACGAGAACTTTTATGACTTTGGGCAATCGCCGTCGTCACCCCGACGGTGCGGGGCACGCCGACGGGACCAACTCCCGAGTACCCAAATCGCTACTTAAACTGATGAGGCTAACTGTAGAGCATGGGATAGAAGGGAGGCAACACGGGCGGAACGACGAACGCTAGTGTAACGAAACGAACAACAGGGTTTTGGTAAACGACCACGCTTCCCCTGTTACAATACCTCCGGTTTCTTGCTTAACACAAGGGTGGCCCTTCTCAGTTTTTCGGGAAGACCACCATATCCGTCAGAAAAGCTGGGGTGGAGTCGTCGGACATATTCGAGGAGGTGGCTATCAGCGTCGGCGTAAATATGTGCACGGTGCCCGGCTACTCCAGGATCGTCGGAGCATCTCTCCTGTTCAGAGTCAATGATCCTGGCCGCGGATGGCGCTAGATTCAGCGTTGTCACGGGAGCGAATCCGTAGCTGCTGTCGCAGCGGAAGAGTCAGTGGCTGGCGGACTGCGTTTGTCATCGGCACGTTATATGACCGCGAGTAGTACTCCATCCATGAGGATAAAATGATATGAATCCCTACATCTCGTTCGCTGGAAATGTCGTGTGGATAATTCAAGTATGTACTTGTAAAGGCACTGAAGAACTCAGAGGAGAAACATCGTTTTCTGGAATGGAAACATCTTTTTACTCATGTCTTGCCTACGGCGTTAATAGTGGCTATTGTTTGTAATCGGGGGAAAGGTTTGGGTGGTTGACTGTTGGGAGATATACTCGATCCATCCTAAAGTTTACCATACAACCACGACTGCGAAGGGCATGCCGACACAGTAATAGTGGAGGAACTACACTTCTTAAAATGAAACCCTAAGGCCAGCCATCAAGCAGGCCGCATTGGACATGATGGCCGCGGCAGCGTGCCTTGTATCAAAGGCCCCGAACTTTTGCGCAGGTCTCGATTGCCCTCACCGCAACGTTCTTTGCCACGTCATTTAGCACTGCGCATTCATCCGGGTGCCAACTTCCAAGAGGGGAGATTGGCATAGGCACGAGCCTACCAATCGTGGAGGTCGCTATAAAAGATTGATATCTTCTCTGCTTCGCATTTCGCGCCGCATTCAGAGATAACATCGGGTTGAAAGGTCCTCACTCTCCTGTTGGAGGGAGCGAAGGGACTCACGAAGGTGGCATTAAAGTAATCTGCAGATTGGCACCTGAGGTGGATATTTAGCGCCACTATCTCTCTATGTTGTACACCATTCTCTCACAGACTAAACTGCCCCTTGTCGCTGATGCTGACGATTACATCGTGCCGCAGCCATGAGCGGAGATATTCGGACGATCGTCCGGAACATGGTTGCAATCCGCCGTGGCCTCAAGGCTATTCCTCGAAGCTATTTGATATATGAAAACGGAAAGGGAAAGGCATTTCCTGCAGTGAGGCCAAATGTTCTTTTGGGATTAAGCCGAGTGGGTGTAAGCTTACACACGAAGAGGCCAGCGGCGTGCCAATATCTCACTAGATATAGAAAGTGGAGGTTGAAGGGAGACGCCCTAAGTAAGTTCAGCGAGGGTCGCTGTGAGTGTGTGTGAGTCGATGTGTGCAAAACTTTTTTTCTCAATACCCAGCATTGATTTTAGTGTGAAATATACCTCCGTAACATTGGTGTGAGCGTAGAAGTTTACTTCATTGGCATCAATGGGGTGGCACGATCGGTTGCTAGCCTAGCACGGGACCAGTACTCTGGTGTGAGGGCCAATCTCCTTCGCGTCGCGTTGATGGCCACTTCCAACGCCACCTGCTTGTTGACTGGGCTACCAGTTACTTTCTAGTTGGTGGAAATGCTCTGTTAATCGCACTGCGGATCCTGAAGCATGATTTGAATACAAGCCAATAGGACTGCCAACCTTTGTACCACTCACTTACTCGCAACCCCATCTACCTGCCTTGTCTTCTGGATCGTTGATTGATCAGTGCCAAATAGTAGCTAACGGAGGCTCACCTTCATGGTAACCGCTGGCAGTTCATAGCGTCCAGCACCATTATTCGTTTTCACCTACAGTATGATCTGAATTAAACAATGAAATTTTGAGTTGTCGAAAACCCGTTGCTTAACTGCCATGAATTGCTGATGAACCAAGAAAGCTCTATTCAACTTTTTGAGCGAGGCTTCAATGATAGTTTGGGACGCAAGCGCGTACTGCGATTAATCGGACCTCTAACTTTTCATGTGAAGACCAGTATTGCAAGGTGCGTCTCAGTACTCCATAACGGCATCTGCCTCTTGGGGTCACCTAGACATTGGATTGGAGATTGGAAATTGCAGCATGGTGGAACTCCCTTAATTTCAAACTTATTGACATCGTTGGAGTGTTTCTATCTGGGCTGTGTACCACGGAGGTAATCAATTCGAATTATTGATGGACTTGTCAAAGTATACTTGAAGGGCGGAATAACATAGGACTTGGAATCATCAAGGCGCTCGACATGCCTTGTCTGGCCACTTCAATTCTGTACTGATTCAAGAGGACCGGAGACGAACTACTGAGTGCTTTTGATGCTCTTTTTAGTCATATATTGCTTTAGTTCGATTGTACATGTACTATTTCTTCCTTTGGAGGAAGTGGTCTTGTCTAATAGGTGTCCTTGAACCATGGAGTTGTCAAAGGTTATGCTATCGTGTTACTGACTAAAAATAGATCTTGATCTTAATAACCTTTCATTTTGCGTTTTATTCGACAATTAGGTGTTTTCTAAGACTATGCCCCTTGTGCTGTGTGACGGGTGCGCACTACAGCATTTCTATGCGTTAATGGGAGGAATTTGGGTATTTTACTGATTGGGGATGTGGAGCGGCTGCTTCCCGTGGCAGTGGTGAGCGGGTCTAAGTTAGAGACTTAGTGAGGCAGACAGCCGTACAGGACTGGCATTAGGCCAACCGTAAGGCATGCTGCGTTGGATAACAACCATCGCCGCAGCATGTCCTTGCATGAAGACAGATTGCACCCTGTCGAAGGTCTCCGTGGCTCTCACAGCGTCAAGTGCCCCTAATTATACTCGAGCTCTCGGTCTCATTTATCGGGATAGAGGACAGTACATATGATTTGAACGTTGACACTCCTGTCTTGCCACCCTGACGTTCTCTTAGAACGTATGAAACTATACGGCGAAATAACACTGCGAATGAATTGACGATTTTGTATGTACTCGGGAGCAGTGGATATCAGTGGTGAAAATAGACGATCTGTAGCCATCACAGCTGTGATGGAACGGCCACGCGTTCCCTATCATAGTGATATCGATTATCGGTTTCAAACCTCTTCTCTAATCCACGGCTGGTTAAGGACTAGCAGGGTGTCTCTCTCAATAAAGTCTTTCGAACCACCATGACATTCCACACAAGGAGTTGGCTGATAACAGAAATATATTGCGGGTAAAGTCCCTTATTGCGCAAAATTGGTTAAAAACACGACAAGGTGTCGTGGCCAACCACGTGTTAGCAATGACTGACTGAGAGGTCTTTTGCCAGTTAAAGCGAGAAAGGCATCGAAGTAAAATAATTAGTTGGTGACAAACCCATAAATATGTCACGAAATGTCGCCAGGCCGCAGTAGTATTCAAACTAACCTTGAGTGCTGGCAAGCTTTGTGTTACAGTAGGTTTGTAATAAGCGACCGATGGCATTGCGGAGGAAGGCATGGTTTATTTTGGACTGGATACTTTCGAGCTGGAAATCTTGGTTGTCAGTGACCAAGCATAACGTGCATTCAATTGCAATTTCCTACATACTGTTTGGCGGGCAATGTTTTGCCCAATACTCTTGATGCGAAAGAATTTACTCATAGAGAGAAAGTACGAAGCTTTACGGGCTACTCTGCAGGCAGCATCAGACTTCATACATAGCGTGCAGTAAATACGGTTTTGCACTATAGATGTATAGAATATCCACATGTCCAATACAATCCATACTGAATTTTACTGTATGTACAGTGCTTAGTATGATAGAGTACGTGCACTCACTGGCATATGACCTCGAGTGAATTCCCATCCCCAATTTGTACTTAGAGTAACCAACCTCTCCAGCCCTGCCAACAATTTACTGCTTTCCCAACAAGCAGCCCGGAAACCCCGCATCAAGTTCATTTCTCCGATTATTTTCCCCCAGCATAACCATGCATGAGCAGAGCCACGCCTTACCCCCTAAAGTATCAAAAATCAAACTTGTAGCCCTGGACCCTGTGTACGGCACATCCCGTTTTCCAATTCCCCATCTCGCGTAACCAAAACCTCACAGCCTAACCCCCCAACGTTCCACCACTCACCTCGTACATATCATCCTGACTTTTTTCAACCCCAACTCTGACATCAACCCATGCTTTCTGTTTTTGGATTCATTAACCAACCCATGCTGTGCTCCGCAAAACCCGTTCGCACTCTTGAGTATCGCAGTGGGGCAGACAATTCCTCAATCCCTTTCAATGAGGAAAACTTGTCCCCTGTCTTCAAATTCCATGACCCGCCTCACCCTCAATTATATAACCTAGTACCCTAGCCCGTACCCTTTCCCTATCGAACCGCAACCCCCAACTCAGACCCAACTCCCCAGTCCGCACTCACTGCTTTCCAACAATAAAAATAACCAAAAGCCCGCCCCCCCCCGACGCCTCCCTCACGTTCTCCAAACTCTAACCCTCCCATCATCCCCCACACGCACCCCCAAAAAAAAACAACAGCAACGAGCAGTCATGTGCATCTGGAAGCCCTTCCCAAACAACAAAGGGGAGATACACCCCCGCAAAGTCGACGACTGCATGAAGGAGACGTGCTACTACTCCGAAGCCTACAACCCCAACGCCATCGGTGCCAAAGGCGCCTTGAATCCCCCTGAGAAGAAGCGCATCCGCGGGAAGCCGATCCGTAACTAACACCCGCACAAAACGCCAATGATTCACGTTTCACTGCTGCGCCGTCCATCTGGCCCTGCGCTGGGAATTGGATTTGCAGAAAGGAAAGACGTTGAACAAGTAGGCTTTTGTGCAAGTGCGCACCCTTCTTCCTGTTTGCTCACTGGCACTGTTGTGGCTGTTTTATCACAGAGCGCAAACACCTCGGAGAAGACTGATGTTTGTTCAGGGAGGGGGGTTCTTGTTTGTTCCTTTTTTCTTGCGGTGAGTGGTGTTGGGCACAGGTGAGGAACATGGAGCCTTTGCGCGTCAGTTGTGTATATGTTGAAAAGGGTCGGGGGATTGGAAATTGCAGGTGGTGAGCTTTTTGAAATCGAGTAGGCGTGTGCATGTGGCTTGGTGCAAAAATGTGGGCTTGCCAGTCGGAAGAAGGGATCGTGGCGACGAGAATAGTCTCTTGTCAGTCGGAGAGCTCAGGTAAAAGCGATTGTAAAATCAATTGGTGTGTGTGAAGTCGTGAAATTTCGTAAACTGCAGTAGGAACAGAAGTTCATGTAGGGTGCAGCCACTATGGCCCTAGGCATGTGCACATTTGTGCAAGGAGTTTTTCAACTTGGTGCATATCGACAGTACCTCCGGCGAATGTGTGCGGGAGAAGTGAGAGCAAGTGGGAAGGTAGCGATGCTTGCGGCAAAGGACACAGGGTGTACTGTAGTGTCCATACAAAAGAATGCTGGGAAATAAGTGGAAGGTAGATATCTGTGTTTTCGGGGCAGGGCGGTGACCGTAACTTGAACCAGGTGACAAGGCACTTCGATCGGCGTCGAGCATCTAGTCGCTCAATTTTTTTTTGCAAAGTACTGTACTGTACTTTACAAACTGAGTTTCGAAGAGGGAGGGATTCATTGCTGCCAAGCCGTTTCTGCAGAAAAAGAGACCTTTTACTGTATCTTTTATTCACATACAGTACTGAATGAGTCTCATTGGCAGAAATAAAGTGGACATTGCTACAGTTTGAGCTTTCCGGTGAAATATCGTGAGGGAGATGGCTGCAATTCAAGTTACTTTTGTGCAGTACCTGTAATTTGGAACCGTCCGTTACTCAACCTCACTTTAGCAGCTCCCGCGATTTTCTGCTCTCCGAAGTCTCCCTGTGAATACACTCCCAATTCTCTGACATGCCGAACCGTGCCTTACAGAAGTACATGTCCATCGTTTCTGCGTGAATTGTCAAACTTTCAACACACAGTAGCATAATCTGGGCTCCCTCATTATAACACACTGGCGGCTCCTTGGGGGGTATCAGAATAAATTCCGAACCCTCCAACCGACCCAAAATCGTTTGAAGTTCCGCCAAGATCGTCTATTGTGACAAAACTGGCCTACCAACCTCTCAATTTCTCCTCCCCAAAGCTACCATCTCCCAACTACACGTTCCAGCCGCCTCCCCCTATGATTCTTGGGAGCCCTGTCGACTACTACCCACTTGCCTCATGGGGAACACAGGGGTTCATTCACTGTAACATCGAAGTACTTCGCTCCGTGGATGCTGAAAGCCGAGGACTGCACTTGTCGCTGCCGAAGTGCACCGTCTGGTGGCCTACAGCCCCTCCAGGGTCAGTACAGAGTCTCTACCCAGACGGGATTAAGCAAGAGTACAGCGAGGGTACTTCCGTCCTGAACGCCCCGTCGGTACTAAGGAACACCACACGGTCCTTTACGAACCATGTCTTATCTCAGACCATTCCTCGAGACCATTGCTGACCTTGAGAATAGGCAAGTGGCGCTAACTGTTTTGGCGTTTGCAAAGTAGGCTATTTGTTGCGGGTAGTGCCCCCGTCTTGCACTGGAGAAGGAGCGGAAGAGTTCGACAGGATGATGGAGGACTGTGTTCGAAAATTGGCAGGGGTAGTACTGGATTCGGAAGTATTCCGAGAACTCCAGCTGCCGGTCACACCAAGGACAAGAAAAAACCATCTCTTGGGATCGGACTCACCTCCGCGAAGAACATCGCGGCTGCGGCGTTCTTGGCTTCGCTCATCATCTAGCAAGCTTTGCAAGACCTTGCTCCCAACTCCTATTAAGGAGCTGGAACATACGAAGCAGCTGCAGACGCCCATCGGAGGTGGTCGACCTCTTGCCTGCCGTCTAGGATTATCCCGTTCAGTGTAATTTGCTCGCAAAAAACACCATCGCAAAAGACGCTGACGGACGCAATCCATGAAGCAGTGCAAGAACGAATTCCTCTTGGGGATTCGAGGAGGCAGGCGTTTCGCGCGTCTATGGCCCTCCCGGGAGCCAAGGAATGGGTGTATTGTCCCCCATGCCCCGGACTACAGACAAGCATTGAACCTCGAGAATTCTCGGTGTGGCTTCAATACTACTGTCAAGTCCCACTTTTTCACCCTGGCACGCCATGCCCGAGAAGGAATTGCCCGGACACACTCGATGTACATGGCGATCATCTCATGCACTGCTTGCATGGAGCCCACAGGATCAACCGACATGATCGCCAGGTAAACCTTCTTGCGAAAGACCTGGCAAGAGCTGCTCGTCATCCTGTCGTAGAGCCACGCCATGGTCTCCACCGCACGAGACCAGACATCCAGGCAATGGGAAGCAGCGGAGGGACCGACTTTTTTGATGTTACCTTCGTGAATCCCCTCGCTCCCTCCAACAGGAGAGTGAGGGCCTTCAACCCGATGTCCTCTCTGAATGCGGCGCGAAATGCAAAGCAGAGAAGATATCAATCCTTTATCGCGACCTCCACCAGAGGTAGGCTCGTGCCTGTGCCAATCTCCACTCTTGGAGGGTGGCACCCGGATGCATGTGCAGTGCTAAATGACGTGGCAAGGAACGTGGCCGTGAGGGCATTGGAGACGTACGGAAAGGTTCGGGGGGTTTTGATGCAAAGGCACGCCGCAGCAGCCGTCATGTCCAATGCGGCCTGCTTGATGGCTGGCCTGGAAGGTAGCATTTTAGGAGCGTAGTTCCTTCCCCATTACTGCGTCGATATACCCTTTTTGAGTTGAATTGCGGTTGTCTTGAAAACCATGGGATAGTCCGGATATATCTTCCAAGAGTAAAACACCCAAACCTTTTCCCCTGCAACAGATAAGCTGGCTGACACCCAGTCAACTTGTATGGTAGTTTGCATGTACTTCTTGCGACAGGCGAAGATGACGCATCATCCCCCCTCTACCAGCACGTAAAGAGGAGGCTAGCGAGCAAACAAGCCGGATCGGAGGTAATTGCTTATGCGGAGTGTCGCTGTAACACGGTAGAATACCTTGCACCCTCGAAACCCGTTCCATTGTCCGACTGGCGGCAGTTATCACAAGTTCTTTGATGGCGGCGAACGTCACCGGATGCTAGCCTCCTTGCGTTGAGATGGGGACAAGAACTAGCCTTCTTCTTCCTGGCAAATCAGCATTCAGCACTTGCCTTACTGATGCACCAATATCCTCAACTGCACGCCGCTTCATTATGGGCTCTAGACCGGATATATCTTCCAAGAGTAAAACACCCAAACCTTTCCCCGTTATGGGCTCTGGTACGGTACTGGCACTGTCGAACCTGCCCTGATTTGTCTCGGGAAATTTTACTCATCTGTCATTTCGAGTGTGCACTGCCTGACCGCCTATTAAGATTAAGATCTAATTGGATGGTCCACATCGGTCGCGAGCAGTGGAGCGCGCGAGATGATGGCCATCGCTATCGACGACCATATGATGCAGCGTAAGCGTTGATATAGGCGTGTGCGGAAAATGGTGGGAGTATAGCCTTCCTACGTCTCTAATCAGTAAAGCACCCAAAATTTTCCCCTTTGGTGTGATTCGCGACAGGATCTACAAACGCCTTCCGTCTACCATCTGATCGTACATAGCGACATCCGTTTTGTCCCGATCCCCGTCGCACGCCGAGTATATAACATAACATTATAACCTTGTACGATATTCCGCGATATACTGTACAGTATGAAGTAACAGACTACGATTTGACCGTCCGCCGTAAATCCTTGCTTTGCGGAATATAATAAAAAGACTACATTGCTACTGTTTAAAGCAACAGTTGTTTAAAATAAACGGCCCATATTGTCGTGTTATCCCGCGACTATTGACTGCAATTGTACGGGTGTACTATCACCCTTATTTGATCAACTGCAATGGCAAAGGGGTAGGTAAGTAAAATTGTGGTACTGACGAGAAGGGCCGACGCGGGGGCGTGAGCGGAGCTACGGCTTCGACGTGAATCGGACGTAGCGGTACTCCTCGATGATCGTGAGCCAGTGTTGGCGAGGTGCGGCAGAGCTCTTAGATGTTTAACCTGCAAAGGTGTGCCATACTGCGTCTGAAGCGTAGTGTTTGCCTGGGCATTACAGCGTAAATTGACACTCCAACGATCCGTAAAGCACACCCTTTGCATGGCACACTATTGTACTGTACAAATGGGGCCTGCAATTTGTGAGTGGCATGACCCCACCCTTTTGGTACGATCGGAGGCTTATCTTCTGGGGATGTCTGTCTGATTGTGCTGACCTTCCTTGTATTTCTTTCCATTTTTTGTTCTATTTGTTGATGTGGTGTGCGCAATGAACGGACGACGAGCCGAAACTCCTCTGCTTTCGGCTGAGCCACGCCGCGTAGCGCCAGGTCCGGATGTCCAACGTCCCCGAAAGCGGTCAAGAGTTGCATTGATTAATGTAGTGTCTTGCGCGACGTGTTGGAAAGGGAGGCATTAAATGCGGAAGAGGGGACCCCATTGACAACAAATGGGATGTTGGAAATGATGGAGGGCGAGAGCCACCAGTGATGGAAGACCACAGTAACAGCTCCGTGCCAGTGCATACCGAAACAGAATTTGTGATGAGATGGCACCTCGTACTGATAATCGAATCCCCGATAGTGTTCATTACACCATCGATAATTACATTGCCCTAGTTAATCGCACACCATATGAGTTCGACGGCATCTTACTCGACAATGGACTACAGACAAGGGACCTATATCTTAAAAAGGGCGTTTGGCAGGTATGCCAAACATCTTTCAGCAATGCAATGAGTTAATTTGACGTCATGCGGCACCCTCTTACTGCAACAGATTATGGGATGAGGCCTCTTTCCTTCCCAACGAAAAAATGGATGTACCGATAAGTGATGCACCGACAGTGTGCAACATGAATGAATGAAGGCCAGTAAGGAAGGGAGCCTTAGAGCGTGCAACAAACTTCTTTGTGCTCGAGAAAACCCCGAAATTTTGCAGAAAGAACCCAGGGTTTCCGTTATTACCGGGGGTGGCCCGAGAAGTAGGGAACCAAACCGTGTTCTGGTACAGTGGATCAAGGACTTGGAGTAAAACTGGCTCTGCGTAGGCCTGTATTTCGGAGTGAAATACTCGAGAACAGGAGGGGCGAGGACTTCGACATGATGGGCGACTTGAAAATTAGTGTGTTGCTAGTAAGACTTGTGCGAACTTCAGGGCGGCATGTTGACCATTGTGTCCTTGGTAATGCAAAAAAGGGGATTATTTTGGACCCGGCGGAATCATTTGTTATCCGATTGTGCGCTGGTAGCTTGTGCATGCCTGGCGGATCAGAATTCTCCAAACTGGATCTAGCAGAATTTAGGGAGATGTTAGATAAAAATGAAATTTGAGTAAATGATCCCAATCACGTGACCTCTTCAGACCTCACTATCTACTGATCCGGTAAAATATAGAGCCCCGGTAGCGATGACGTTTCTCAACATTGGTTGGCTCATCACCGTAGTCAATCCGTCGGCGATATTCTTTCGTGTTCGAACGAAACCAATATCCGAAATCACTCTGTACCTGAAACATTCTATGCCTGCAGAAATGTCTGCCATCATACGCTTTTCTGAAGTTCGAGAACCCTTCGATATCACATCGAACAAATTTTTGCTGTCTGTAAACAGTTGTAATGGCCCGGTTTTCCCTAGGACTGTTGCGAGTTCCCCCGAGAGCGATACGGCAACATCAAACATATCACTGAACGCGATGACCTCACCAGCCATAGCTGATCTTGTGATCCGCCTAGATTTGTAAGACTTGAAAAAGAACGGCGCTACCCTTCCATTTTAGTCTGGAAGTAATAAGATATTCCCAAGCTATGACGATAAGTCCGCATTTTTCGCAAACCAGGAGTCAGAAAAGACGACGATCTTCAGTGAGTTCCGATAGCGCTTGCTCATCTGCAGGTGGGCTCTATGGTCTATGATGTACTTGATAGCCCTGTTCATTCTTTGAATGATAACTTTCTTCTCTTCGCCGAACATGCTTTCGGTAACTTGTGCCAGTTTGGATATCTCAAAAAAGAAGTCTGGACGGGAGCTAGATAGCCAGGCAAACTTCATGCGTATTGACCGAAAATGCTTGAAAGTAGCATCTGACGATAAACATTCCAGCTTCCTAAGATATTCGTTCTGGTCGAAGATGAAGTCACCGTTCTGGTCTTGACTAAGGATAAAGCCTGTGAACTCAGTCGGGAGGGAAATATCATCTGCCATCTCGAAGCGCTCCTTTGCTTGCTTTGAAACTCGTCTGAAAACATCATTACCACAACGTATTAATAGTCTACATAATTACCAATTAATCCCTTCAATAATCCATCTGCAAGAAGGAAGTACAACGCGGGGTCGGTATTCAGCGGACTCATGCGAAGATCTTGGCGGTGGGGTTTATCCAAAGTAGTGTGCCATAGATCACCTGCATCGCACAGGCCGTAAAGAGGGCGGAGCTCTGGGTCGAGCTCTAATTCGGGTGCTGGCCTTTCATTGAATACCTTTCGAGCAAGTGGTTCAGCAGACTGCAAATATGCTTGCGTTATATCCGCTGTCCAGACATCCCAACCAAAAATTGCCGCTAAGGCAAGAAGCAACAAAACAGACTGCGGCTGGAGGGTTGCTAAAGAATGCACCATGAAGTATTTCAGCTTTTGACGATGACCTCCGATGACATAATGGGATTCATGTTTTTTCTTGCCATCGATAGTTGACTCAATTGACAGCAAAAATAGTCCGGGCAGGAAGTTACCATCGGAAGGCATGTATTACTTGAGTATTACCTTAAACGTGCCACGTTCAATGAGTCCTCAATTTTTTCTTCTTTTCTGCTTCCATCTCTGTGCTATTTGCTCGACTGTCGGATCCGTCAATAATCTCAGTTGACATTACTTCAAGTTCATTTGGCGATATAAATTGCGCCAAAACGTTAATTAGGTCAATCATAAACGGGTGAGACAGTCATTCATTACATTCACGGCACAGGCAAGTGCTAAGCGGTTGTCAACATTTGGTCGAGCAGCCTTAATCTTACGAAACGTTGTTCGGAGAGGTTCGTGGTACCGTTCTCCTAAACAGAGGATTGATTGTGCTTCTACTCCCGTCTTTCCTACGGCAATATCAGAAATACGGACCATGTGCATGAATTGATCGCCGAACTGAGACCCTTGATCAGTTAGTATCTTGTTTGGGAGCCTTGTATATACAGCTGCCCAGCACTCGATAATCATCGTCCAAATATCCTCAGTAGATACAGTTGGGAGGAAACGGGCCTACTGAATCGCGTTCCTTCATCAACGATATCAAGCACTGGCTCTCTATCGATGTATATGATATCGATGATAATGAATTCGTTAAATTTAACATTATCCGCCCACATAGTAACTCGAAATATTTTCAGAGCATGCTGAATCCTTTGGAAAGGGTCACAGCGCTTTAAAAATTGCTGAGGTGTTCTCAGAGTCTTTGGCGTGGCTTCTTTAGA
Source organism: Kappaphycus alvarezii (assembly GCA_002205965.3). Taxonomy (NCBI): domain Eukaryota; phylum Rhodophyta; class Florideophyceae; order Gigartinales; family Solieriaceae; genus Kappaphycus; species Kappaphycus alvarezii. The sequence continues at coordinate 197,760 of NADL03000049.1, read as the reverse complement.
GCTAGATCTCTTGATAAGGTCATATAGCCTTTGTGAAGTATGATGAAAGAATTTTCTGTGCAGCTTCGATAATTCCGCTCGTGAGAAATAAATACCACTAGAGACTCGAATCGGAACGCAAAGGTGCGAAGTAGGAGATCCGATCAGGGGGATTGACAATTCGTCAAAGTGGACAGTGTCTCCTCTCTCGGTAAAATTAGGGATTCTCTTCACGAGCCTGTTGGAGAAGGTGCACGGTGTAATCGACTTACTTTACATGGCATCTAATCTAAGCAAGGCTGGAATATATGCGTTCAAGATGACCAGTATAATCGTTATACTTGGAACACCAATAGGTACGTTGATGGGTAAATTTATCCTGCCGAGTAATCTGTACTTAGCATCAGCAAGCGGAAAAGACTCCTTGAACGTAAAATCCTCTTGTAATGTATTCCAAGATCATGAAATATTCTGTTCAATTCCGTTCGACCAACTACAGATGCTGGTGCTACCGTGTCACATAACATACCCAAAGGCCGTCTACAACGTGTTTCAGATTTGAGGGTTACGACGAAAACATTAGTCATATGCACATCACTCCATGTTTGTACCTTGATACTATCAACTCATTTACTTCTGCGACGCAGGCGCGCAAAACTTGATTGTATTTTTCTTGCAGCTCCCCGCCGCCGAGATGAGAATCTATCCGGGAATCGTCCTGTGCAGTTGAAGACAGAGCCATGTTTGACGAGAGCTGAGTGACGTAGATGGATCTTTCTGCAGACTTGATGGAGTTATGGTCCAAGGTATCGTCATCGGACAAGTGCGAGTCAAACGCTTCCAATTCAGTTTCCTCGTCGTCGTTCTCGCTGGCACTAGAGTCAGTGCTATCTTCTGACTCACTTTCCTCGTGCTCCTTGATAATATAAGCGAGATTGTAAACAGAGGATTTTACCCGTTCAAGGCGGTGACGGGCATGAGCAGAAAGTGCTTACTTTGTACAGCTATGTTTGGGGTTCCACGGTTCCCCACATCTAATACACTCGTTACGCCTACGAGCCTCCTCAAACTATTTGCTAAAAGGTCGGTCCGAACGATTCACAGTAGCTCCTCTCGTGTTTCCACTCCTGAGATTGCGGCGGTATTGTTGAGGGTTACAACCATACCTCATCATGGATGTTCCCATCTCTCTCTCAATACCGCTATTCTGACCTGTGATTTAGTTCAACTGGCGCAAGTTCTGAATTGATTAATGTAATATAGTGACAAAATTATTGAAAGAATATTTTCGAGAGGTTATACTCTGAATAGGGATCTTCGTCCATTCATGATACTACGTTACTGCCCTTCGCAAGAAGTATGTCTTATGAGAGTCGGTGCGGAAATCCTAAGGACACTGTCGGGTGAGCTCATTGACGTGCTCAACCAGTTTGGTGAGTCCGTCTGATACATCTTTTATTCCCTTGCCGTGCATGAATGACTTGAGGCGGAGTTTCTCTAGTGAGCCTTTCACTTGGATTTTCCTAGCATCCCTTAGGTACTCCGCGGTCATTACCTTAACAATCTCTACGTAACCCATTGCACCTGTGCAGTTTTCCAAAAAAAAAGCCTAGCAGCACCCTCCAGAATATTTACGAAGAAATCGGCCTTCTGGGATGGGGACAGATTGTACTACCTGGCACAAATCTCATACATCCTGAGCGTTTCGTTAATGTCCTGAGAGGTTTCCCCTGTAAAACTTTTCTCCTTGAATATTTTTTGTACATAGTTAACCTTGCGAGATTCGCCCGCTCCACTGTCACTCTGTCGACCATTTACATTACCCGAAAAGTGAGTGGGATACGAAACAATTTACGGAATGTTTTTATCATTTCTACAAGTATCTACTTCGTCTCTTTCTGGCCCACTAACAAACGGAGTAGCAACAACAACACGAGAGTCATCAAAAGAGCGACGCGTGGTTCCGATAGTTCCTTGCGATCCAATGCCTGAAGCTTGTGGAATCCGTGTTGAATTAAGACCAATATCATTGAACCCATTTTCATTCTCTCCTCTGGGCGGATGTGCGAAGCGGCTGCTAGATACACGACTGTCCTTACTTATAACGGCTTGAAGGAGTTCATGCGTACAATTTACGAGATGACAAAGCTAAATATTCGTACGGATAGATTTATCATTCTTGTTTATTTCTGAAACCTTGACATCTTCGATAAAAGCATTTAGAATCTCTTCGAATCCATAAAGCTCAGCTACTTTAAACAAAACTTTGAAGGGAAAAAGCGACATGGAGAAGAGCTATTCCCCAAAGGTGAACTACGGCGCAGGAAGAAGATCCGCCAAGTACTCCGCGATGTAATTGGGATTTGGTAAGCCAAAAGAGGCTTCAGAGGCCGAGCAGGTGGGCGGATCGGGAATAGTGAAGAATTTCAACGTTGCCTTGGACGCATTCAGGATCTTGAGGGGAGGACCATCATTCAATGATGAAATGGATATCATTCTGAGGATCAGATCACACTTCTGCTTGAACTAACGGCGGTAAATCGGCGACATCCTGAGTATATTTGAGTGATATATTCAAATGTATCTTGCTATGTGACGTCGAAGTGAAGGAAGGAGAAGAAATCAACAGCAACAAGCTTGTTAACGGTGAATATGGGATGTTGTCAACAGATGACGGGGAAACGAATCCGGATCGTTGTGTTATCCCGCGACTATTGACTGCAATTGTAAGGGTGTACTATCAACCTTATTTGATAAACTGCAATGGCAAAGGGGTAGGTGTGGGGGTTTGGGCGCACAAGAGGTAATCGATGGTTGAACTGATGGTTGAAGCTTCCGGTGAACAGACCGGAGCTTCTGACCGTGGTTTATATAGAGAAGCATTCAACGAGAGTGACAATGAATCGTGAGTAAACAATACTAAATTCAAAGGTATTCTAGAAGAACAGGCCTAGGGGCGTAATACTACAAGTTTTTGAGAGTTCACCTAGTATATTGCGGAGACTGACAATATTGACGATCACGGCAGAGTTCCATTGATCCACTTGGCGAGAAAGCACAAAGCGCTTGCTGATTGGTCTTGCCTGGAAAGTATCTAGGAGTATGCCAGGTATCCGTAATGGCTTCGTCTGATTGATCTGTGGTCCTGCGTTGCGTCGGTGCCAGATTACAGTACTATAGTTGCGCTGATGTCTCCTTGCAGTGATTTTGTTGCACTGGTGCCTCTCTACCGTGCTCATGCCGTTTGAGGGCTACTGGCGGGATACTACTGGGCATATTGATACTATTGGGCATATTCGTCACAGTAGGTAAATAAAATTGTTTCCCTTACGAGAAGGGGCCGATGCGGGGGCATGAGCGGAGCTACGTATTCTACGTGAATCGGACGTAGCGGTACTCCTCGATGATCATGAGCCAGAGTCGGCGAGGTGCGGTGGAACTCTTAGATATTTAATCTGCTAAAGTGTGCCACACTGCGTCTGAAGCGTAGTGTGCACCTGGGCATTAAACTGTAAATTGAAACATGGAGCTCACTACGGGGTGGTGGAACAGACTCATCATACAGTACTGGTACCGCTCCTACGGCAAGGTAGAGAAACAGGCGCTGTTACTGTACTCTGCGGCGCACTAATCTGCGAGCAACCAGACGACCCCCAGAACTCCCACAGATATATTCATTTATACTAAGTGCTTCAGCAAATGATAGAAGGACAAGTATATGTCGCGCTATCGTGATGCGCTTACACTAAAGTAAAAGCTACTTCCGCACTACCGGTGCCGGACAGTACACCAATTGTTCCATAACACCAACAACTTTATTCAACAAACGCAAGATATTCACTATGCGCAGAATAGAGTTAACAAAAGACGCAGGTTACCAATAAAAAGCATTAAAAACGAAAATAAAAGATAAAAGAAGTACATTTTGTCGCAGAATCACCGGTTACAGAACAAAACAACATTAAAAGGGAAGAAGTTCTTCGAACGAAGCTAGAAATATGCTTCACAGCGGCTGTTATTGGATAAAATACCATACATGGGAGTAGGATTGGAGGGGAAACTATCAATCACCGATAAATCGAGCGATGCGATCCGAAGTAAAGGATAAAATGGAATTGACCAAAACATCGACAAGATGTTCGTTAATTAAAAAGATTCTTTGCCTGCAAGGACTCCAAGATCGGATATTTTAACACGATCACTTACAGACTTTGAAAGAGAACGTAAGGTTTCCCCCACTGGAAAAGAGTACTTTGAAAATGCCATCTGACAGAGTGACTCGAAGTATGCCTTCTTCATGGATTTAAGAAAATGCGCTAAGACATAGGAACCACGCTTAATGGAGTCATAATGCTTAGGTCCAATTATTCCAATTGCTGTGCTCGCATAAAACTTTCGTAGTTTAAAGAATTCTCGTATCAAAGGATCATTTGTATCTCTAGGTCTTCTTCCCGCGCTCCGTTTTGATCTTGTCCCACGATTGACGTTTCTGAGCAAGACTTCCTTTTGAGAATAACCCGTAATGAATCTCAAAACTTTTTCAAGGATAACAGAACTATCGAATGATCCAAGATTTCATATGAGGAGCAGGCGAGGGGTAGTTACTTCGAACTCTGTCAAAAGGTCAATTTCACCGATACTACTCCCTCATTTATTTTGTTAATCTGAAAATCGAACAACTTGCCCATTCTCCATATTGCGCAAAAGAAGTAGTGTCCGACCTTACTTTTTCCCCCCTATGCTCTGTTGCTTTCTCCCTACTGGGGGTACTTCAAAGATCGGGAAGATCAACTATTCTTCGTCGTTCAAGCTACCATTCCTCTTCAGAATTCTTTCCAGTCTCGACGCTAAATTTCGTATGAGAACGCTGCGCTTCCGTTTACTTCACTAATAAGGAAAGAATACCTTACGAAAAACAGGGATTCGAGACCTTCAATAGGGTCTGGTATTTTTTTTGCGCTCCGTTAGGCAAGCAATTCCCTATCGAAGGGAGTCATCGCCCATATATTCCGAGTTATTAAAGAAAGGAAAATAGCCTGCTTGCACTCATTTCAACTGAACACCTTCCAATTTCAAAGAACTAACACCAAATGGCCATGCATTTGCAGGAGGAAACCTTCGTCTGTTTCTCTTCCCATGAAGGCGTATTTATCTTACCGAATGTTTACCTGCAAGATTTCCTGAGAGTTCCCTTGCATGGAATTGAGGAGCAGCCCCATCCTTCTTGGGATTCTCATGTGTAATTTCCTTTCTAACTCCACCTTCGGCAGCCGCTGACTTAAAAAAATCCTTATTGGAGGTATAGCCTCAGTTATCAATATTTACAGTATGTTTTATTTCGGTATGTAGGGTTTCTAGATATAAATTCGTAATAAGTCTTTCTTTAGGTGGATGAACTGAACGTATGGGCTTCAAATCATTGGGTACTGCTAAAGCAGCTCGCTCTATTTCAACCTTGCTAGACGCATGCGTTGACCCACTCGACTGCGATAAACGATCTTTGTAACTTCCCCATATCATGAACATTGGTATCAATGATTGCTGGAACTTGACCGTTTTCCGCTTCGATGGAAACCCGTGACTGCGTACCATTGGTCTTCGATACACTATCGGTCTGATCTGATTTTGAATCATTGATTTTGCGGCACACAATTCACAGGAGCACCATCCACATGATGCGCCGACTTGCAATCATTGGTTTTCGGGACAACTTTATGATCTCTAATAAATTTAGTGGCTGCGATCACGTAAACGATTGTTTGTGAAGGATCCTCTGCACTTTTGTCATCACTAGGGGCATAGTTTTCAATTAGTCGTTTTTCGTGCTAGGTCCAGAGGATTTCGTTACACAACCCGAGCCAGTATTGGACTTTTCCTTTGGAGTACTAGTATATTATCGAAGAGCTCTTTATCACTCTTTTTTATTTCGACACCCACAGCAGCAGATGGAGAAAAGCAAACCTCCTTACCACTGCGAGAAAGAGAAGGCAAATATGACGATAGAATGTTTTCTTTCTTCGAACATTCATTATATCTCGAATGAATAGATTGCGATACATCGGCAGCAGCTACATCGAGGGGAGATTTGCTATTAGAAAACCCGACTCCAACGGGGCAGCTTATCTGTGTAATAATCAAACGCATTCATAGCTATTTTCCGGGTGTTTCCAGGGCAACTGAATGATAATGATTGAATTGTAGTAGCAAGCTTTCTGCGGGAGGGCTTTACAACTCTGAAAAGACTACTTCCTATAATCTTAAACTCTGGGTACCTAGTCACATCGCGTCGTGTATCTCCAACATTTTCTCTTGTTCTTTGCTAATTGCTCACCTGCGCCCGAACCAGTATCACGTCTCACACGTATCTTAGCTGCATTAATCTCCCCAGTATTTCCTAACATGCTGTGCGAATTCGTAAATCCAACACACTCCGAGAGGAGAGTCTCTTGATACTCTTGTAGAAGATGAATTAATTTGCGCAAGCTAGCTATTAGCTAGCTTCTGTACTGGAGTCTCAGGAAAAATAGACCCTGTAAGATTAGATGTTACGCGGATGGGGTACCGAGTTCCCTTTAAATTAGTCGCGGCAATAATAAAGTGCAAGATACTCGGGTAGCATGACGCGATATAGTGTGAATCGAAGAGGATGTCCTTAACGGGCGTCCACGCAGAATCAATCTACGGAGAACGGACAGAATGGAGCTCTGGAACGACGGAATATGAGGGCGAGATATCGTGCCATGGAGTTGAACATGTTCGTGCAGTGGGGATTTTCAACGAATCAGTGAAGGATCAAAAGGTGGAACTGACACACGACGGAGTGTGAGAACTGAGTAACTTGCGCTGACTAGCTGTTAGCTAGAAATATAGTGAGAACTTCAACAATGATAGCAGCGGAGAGGGGAGGTTTGAAACAGCACTGGACGGCATGCGCATACTAGCTATTAGCTAGAAAAGGGATGGAGCTACTGAGATGTGGGCTGTGCAACAGGTTTGACGATGGCAGTGGTGAGGAGGAGATGTATCCGATACAGGGAGGGAAGGGTAGACTGGGCCTCCACAGGATATATTTCAAATTGGTGCAAAGTTATGGCTAGATTTTTCTTGTGGTCATATGACCAACGAAAGCAAGGCACAAAGAATAAATAAATTTATAAAAATGGATATATTTACATCCTACTTACACCACATTTTTTTGAGTTTAAATTGCCAAAATTTCCTAAATATTGGCAGCCAGTTATTCTGCAATATTCCATCAAGGGTATGTGATTGACATATAAACGGCCCTTTTCATTCTAAAATGAGCGATATATCATATATTACTTGCTATGGATTAGGGCAATTGTTTAAAAATCAAAATGAATTGTAATCCATGGTCTCAAAATACAGAGATTACAACCGGTACCTGGGAGCATGCTGACGTGTTCTGCGATCATCTCAGAAATTAATAAAGTATATGATTCCAAAACAGGGTTCAACGCGGTTCAATTGAGAGATGGAACAATTTTAGGATACACCTACGCTTATTTTTGTTAGTCTGACGATGATTAATTCTAGGTTGTCATGCCATGCCATCGAAGTTCGATGGCATTAATAAAATGATTTCTGTATTGCAACTGTATTTATCTAACTTCAAACACCTAACCAATGATTACAGGTACTATCAGTAATCATTGGTTATCCCTGTATTATAAGTAAGCGTTTCTTGAATTACTAATCAATGATTCGAAGGACTTCAATTGACCTTTGAGAAAAAACTAGGTATAGGAGTTTTGATGGATGAATACAGAACCATATGGCCTACAGTTCGTACTATATATTAATTGTTCACATGAATTTGATGGAACTTATTTTTTCAGTTCTTCATGTAGGAACCCAGAACCATGTGTGATATGAACTCGTGAAAGTAAATTTACTTTAACAGTACTAAAAAAATCTGCGCCGTACGCTTTCGGCTATGGATACCTGAATCAGTATGGTGGATCAGCTAAGTCGAACTGCGGATCTCTGCATCTCCCACCATTATTTGTTTTGAACTACCGCATAAACTTATTCAATGATGGAATTGAGCTCTCTCATGGATGGAAGGAATTAACATCTGCCATTTTCTGTTGATAATGTTGCCTACCAAAGTAAAACAAAACGCTGAGTTATTTAAATCGAAGGAATTGGGCAACAAGCACTATCCATAAAATTAACACACCCAATCTACTCAACCGAACTCGACAAGTCGCTCCAGTAGACAAAAACAGCCTTCACTGGATTATGGTACAATGTGCATCATATGCCCACAGCCCACTCACTCACACCAGCGCGATATCTCATATTAGCAAAGCGACGAACTTGTTTTTCGTCTCAGAACTGAGCTGGAATGAGCAATTCAAGCAACGAAACCTCACCTTCCATCCTCAACAGTTCCAAAAGCAATGAAACAACCTACATTCCTTGGAAGCAAGTGTAGAAATGTCATCGATAACAATCAGAGAAAACTGCGCTCTACTCGTAGTAACATTGAGACGACGGTAGTCGTTTAGGAAACCAAATTTTCTCTCCGAGTTACTGCGCGCGGGAGATAATGACAGTGGGACGCTCCGAGCCTTGCAAGGAGTCTGTTGAGCAGAAATCTACTCCGTAAGTCAGAACTGGTTTTCAGCCTAAAACACGCTCTCTCATTGAAAAAGTTTCTGTAGTAATGCAAGCTTTGCCCGATATGGGGATGTAATGAAAATCCACTTGGCCCTGTTTGGCTCCTGTGGGAACTTCAGCAGACGCTCCAGAACCATCTCAACCACATCGAATTCCAATTCATTGAAAAGCCGACCGTTATCTCGATCAGTCTGATAGCTTCTAGTGGAAATTGAGGTATCGATTATGGTGAATGGAGTACAGGCATACCGATGATTCAAATAGTCGTTATAGGTGATAGGGGTAAATCGTCAGGAGAAGAGATACTCAGAACCAATTACACCAAGAAGGAGGTGCTGCAAGCGACAAAAGTGCTATCGTGTATAGTTGAACGAAAAAAAAATGGTTGAGTAAGAACTACAGTTGAGAGGGCTACAAGCAAGTATAGAAGGGGCAGGGTCTACCACTGACGCTCTGTGAGCAGTGTAAGAAAAATGGATCTTGGGTCTGAAGTTGACTCTCAACTTCCTACTTCTCGGGACTTGGCTTGAAGTTGTCCGCTAACTTGCTTTACCTCCACAAGAGAAAGCAGTTTACTCAGCTTACACAGACCTTTTGGCAAGCCCTAAAGTCTCAAACAAACATACTAAAAACTACGAAATGGATCAAATGGAATCTTGTGAACGAGAAAGACTATCAGCAGATACTATCAGGATAAATTCTTATTCCTCTAGATCAGAGCCATACAGTTCCCTCAAAATATCCATTCAACCCAAGTAGTCCCTACAAATATCAGCGAACGGCATAGAATTCTCCATTGCCTCCTCGGAAATATCTAGACCAATGAAGATGCCCCCATCCGGTTCAAGAGTCAGGAACACCTGGTTCATACTTCTCGGCCCCTCTCCACTATTCTATTACTTTCCATGACTCCCTTTCCCTCATCCTCCTCGTCCTCCTCTTCACCCTTCTATTCATCTTCGTCAGAAGAGTCAGAGATAACGGTTACTCCCTCAGTCTGCCTTTCGTTCTCCATGGGAGCTTCCCCACCGTTGAACACTAGTGGCTCCCACGGGTCCACCCAGTCTCCTCTTCATCCTCCTCATCCTCCTCTTCGTCTTCCTCGTCTTTCTCTACTCCTCTTCCTCTACTCCTCCTCTGCCTCTTCTGCCTGCTCGAAGTAGTTGCGGCGGACCCACTCCCGAACGCGTTCCCGGTCCATTATTCTACAGTAGTCATTGCAGTCAGTTGGACCATTTGCAATCAGGGCCAGAGCGTTGAGGGACGGCGGCCTCGGGATGACTTGGCGATGTGAGGGACGGGCGGAGGTTGGTCATGTTGAGGGCAAAAAAGGGGTGAGCCGATGGAGTAGTTGATGGCGGGGTGTTGCCTCAACGACGTCTATTTTGGACTTTAATAGGGCAACGTATTCGAAAAGTGTCACGGACTTGGACAAAATAAGAAATGTGAGGCAATGACACAGCTTTGAATTTGCATGCGATTAGGACAAGAACTAAAAATCTGCCTGATAAAATATCGGAAATGAATTTGGAGGACGAAGCGGATCACGAGTCGAATGATTTCTATTTTGAACAAGGAGTACCAAAATGATCAAAGACAAAATAGAAATAGAGTGGCATGGTGAATTTGGATTCATGGGAAAAATCCGTTTCATGATTTTGTTCGTAAAATAAAATTGATTGGAAGAATTGTTTCTGAGAGCTAACGGGGAAGAAGAAGACAGAAGTTTGTGGAGAGGACCGCTTCCCTACAGAAAGGACCGATTTCATACCAACAGTCGGCATCTTTCTAGTTGATGTTTAAAGTGGCGGAATTTTTATAGTCACATGGCTTACTTGGAGGCTGCCCATTCGTAGAAAATTGATTTTTCACCGCCGGCGCCTCGCTTTCTTACCCTAAAAAAATGCACGCACTCGTAGTTTGGTATCAATGAATCCTGCCCAGCCCCGACTACCGTGGTGAGGAGAACGGTCAGAGGAGAAGAACTAGTGCCAAGTTTCAGTTGTTAATGCCGCTTGCTCGGACGTCGAGAAGCTGCATTCAGTAAAGCACTACAGGCCGTCAGTAGTTTGGCACTTCTTCTCTCGAAACGTGTGCACTCACATTTGCGAATCCGATCACGGTTCAATCCCTCTCTCTGACCCCGCTGCCTGCTCCCCTTTCTTTTGCCTACATTCTCCCCAAAATTCCCTTTTATTACCTCTTCTCCCGTTTACCTCTTTGTCAAGTGAAGATTGAGATCGATTCACTAAAGATGTGTAATGCGCCTTCAGAAAACCCCCAAGTTGCAAGTCGTGTGGCAAGTGACTCGGGTGGATCAACTGAACTTCCGTTCCTCTCGAACATCAACGAGTCCATACTCGCATCAATGCCGCTCACGTTGGGTGGTTTATCACAACTGTTCGCCTCTGGCAGCAGACGAAGACCTGTCAGGCGCTACGATTGTGAAATGCATTGCTGAATTATTACAGCCTGCTGTCTGGTTTTCATGCGATCTGGCTCTGTTACCGCCTTGCACTCGAGTTTTGGAATTTTTTGGACAGGCGTGGCGCGAATATTACCAGCACCCCTCTCTAAGGATTCTTTGACACTGGCTACAAACATTTACGACAAAGAAGACGACGGCAACGCCGCAGTCGATATTTTCCGCGATATTAATCACTGCCGGCGGTCGAAGTCCTTCACAAGTTGCTGAAGCTGCTTCATCTATCCGATTGGTCCTTCTACCACCCAGATGAAAACATTCCCGTCCGAAAAGTTTGCCCACAATGGGATATGCGCTTCCAGGAAAGGGACAAGAAGTTAGCTGGGGAACTTGGCCAGTATTGTCAAGAATATGTCGACGATTACCGTCAAGTGGCCCGCGACTACAAGATGAACCAAGAACAGAAGCTACGCTATTTACATAAACTTATGCAAGTTTACGCAAAGCGATATTACCTGGACGTCGTTGATGGATACGCTACGACCTTCCAGCAGGCTGTCGACCTGGTTGAGCGTGAGTGTACCTTCCATGCTCGGCAAAACAAGGTGAAGAACCTGCTGAAGTCTCTCCGACTGAGCAAGTTTGTCACCGAGGGGATAGACAGAACGGAAGCTTTAGCAAGGGTCTACAAGAGCATCACCAGAATATTTCGACAGGCACCGATATCCCACTGAGAGGATGCCGACAAGGTCGACATTCTCTCCACTCCCGTTGCTGGTTATGAATGGGCTCTTCAGCCGCTATCGCGTGTCGCAACCCATGGCTTCAAGTCCCAACAGCTACATGATGAGCTCTAAGCTCCTTTGCAACTCAGCAAGGACTCCGAATTCGCTCGTATGAAGGATGGAATATTCTCTCTGGCCAAGGGTAAGACTCTAGGGTACAAGGTGACGAGGACGGAAAACTCTTTGCAGGCCAAGGGCGCTAAGGTCGTCTATCACATCATACCAAGCCAAAAGATTTCTCTACTCGCCGTAATGGAGCCGGAAAGATGGGTAAGAAGATCAAGTTCGATCCGCTCTCGTTCTCAGGCTGCTTTTACTGTGGCAAACGGATCATATGATCAAGGATTGCCCAAACAGCTAAATGTTGCCCGTGCTGCAGCAAACAAACTCGATTACTACGCTAAGCGTAGAGATGATCCCGTCTATGGTACCCACATGGTCCTGGCTGACCTCTGCAGCGAGCTGGACTCTGAGAATACAGAAGACCAAGAACAAGTAATTGACTCGCGGGAAACCTCAGATAATGCTATTTTTGAGAACTTCCTTACAAGCACCCAAGACGCCAGAGTCAACTTTCTCCACTGTGGCTCATGTTCGTCTCCAGATTCTCCTTCCAGATACCCTCCCAGCTTCGCTAGTCATCCTTTCTTGGACAATGACCTGGATCCGCCCAATATCTCTCAGATGGTGGATCTCTCACCACTGTATTCGTCACTACTGTATTCCTCAGTGATGAGGAGTTGGACATGATTCATTTGCAATACATCCGATGAGGAAGACCCTGCCCTTCTATGGTGCATATGTTGACACAGGTGCCCAGAGATCCGTTATTGGAAGGTCACAAGCCCTAGCGTACTGCGGCTTTGCCAAGAAGTCCATAAGGTCCGTTACAATCGACCGCAACTACAAGTTTTGGAACAAACGTTACCCATGCAGTAGTGTCATAAAGGTTCGAATCCCCTTGTCAACCTCTGAATTTATGGAGTTCGACGTCGCTGTCGTTGATGTTGACGTACTTCTCCTCCTTGGCTTGGAATTTCTGGTTCGCTTCCACGCAAACATCGATGTAGGAAAGAAGCTCCTACGTGCTGGTAGTGGAAAACGGTCGGTACCTATGGTCAAAAAGATGGGACACCTTTACATCGAGTCGACCGAGTCAGAGGAGGTGTACACTGCCGAAGAGTTGCGCAAGGTTCACAAGCACTTCTATCATCCTGAATCACAACGTCTGTACTCTGTGCTCCGCCGCGCTGGTCCTGAGAACTGCCCCCGGGCACCCTCAAAAAATTGGAAGAAATCGAATCTTCCTGTGACGTTTGTCAAAGTCTTAGTGCTGCTCCAGGTCGCTTCAGGGCAAGCATGCCAAACAAAGACATTTTTTTCAACCAAGTTCTCTGCTGTGATCTTATGTCGATCGAAGGTACGACTCTGCTACATTGCGTTGATAAGGATACCAAGTTTAACGCTGCTGCTTTTCTGCTCGGGGAAAGTACCCAAAATGTTTGGGACTACTACCAGAAGATATGGGCATTGCGATATGTTGTTCATCCTTCCGAAATACATGCTGACGCTGGTCGGCAATTTAGTTCAAGGCTGTTCTATTCTCAGTACAGTATGGCATCGATGGAGTTGACTCTTTCAGGGTGGAAAGTCACAATGCCATTGGCGTTTGCGAAAGGTACCACGAGTACCTTCGACAGATTTACCGCAAGGTCCAGGCAGAGATACCAAGCCTAATAAGGGAAAGAAAAGTTGGAGGCCACCATCAAGGTGTTGAATGATACCGCCGGTCCTCATGGCCTTGTCCCAACATTGCTGGTTTTTGGATTGATGCCTCGGACACCAGTGACCCCACTCAACCTGCCCGGCCAATTCCAAAGTATGGAGGTTTTGAAAAAGGCAAGACGTGATCTCGCCAAGCTGATCACTACTCAGTGTGTCTCACGAGCGCTTAGCAGTAACGTCCCTGCTGCGGCGTCAAAGGACATGAAACTGGGGACGCAAGTTCTCGTGTATCGAGAAAGACCAAGGATATGATATGGCCCGTTACCTGTGCTCGATGTCTCAGGCAAGGGAGTTCATGTGAATCTGAATGGAAGGAATGTCAAGTTCTCGATCGATAAGGTGAAGGAGTACCGTAGAAGTCAACTGGAAGCAAGTACCCAGGAACAGACTGAAAACATCACCAAAGGTCACGACGAAGGATGTCCAAGGACATCAATCAAAGATGAACTGGAACAAATCATTGACAACCGTAGTGCGGATCCATGGAAGAAATTGATGATACGGGAAATTCGTTGGATATTCCAAACTTTGTCACCAAGGTTATCCAACGTGATGATCCTCCCTGCTCACCAGAGATTTTTGAAAACGCAATACTGGCCGAGATTCAAAGCCTTATCTCGCGTGGTACGTTTCTGGGTATTCGCCGCAAAGATATTCCTGATGAAGCGAACGTATTCGCCGCAAAGATATTCCTGATGGAGCGAACGTCGTAAGTGGCAGGTTTCAGCTTACACTAAAGCACGTAGACACTGAGAAGAGAAGGCCAAGGCAAGGTATGTTGCTCAAGGACACAGGGACACGGACAAGGGTCTCCTTGTGCATAATGACGCAAGCCTCAACTACCGTTCGGTCCGAGTGATATATTCTTTCGCAGCAATTAAGGGCTACCGCTTGTTAAGCTACGATGTGAGAAAAGCCTATCTGCAGAGTGAAAACGAAATGAGCCGTAATATCTACCTGGATCCGAAGGAGTCAGAACGCAAATACTTCGGGCTATTCGAAATACAACTATTCAAGATAAGGAAGCCTATCTACGGCCTGTGCGATTCAGGTGACTGTTGGCTTGACACAGTGCGAAGACATTTCAAGGGTGACATGCACATGATGCCAATGACTAGCGACCAGTCTCTCTTTGCAAGCAAAGCTGCCCATGTTGATGACGCGCGAGGGTTAACTGGTCTTTATGTTGATGACATGTTTGGTACATGCAATAAATAGTTCCAAGCCCTGGTGGATAAACTCCCGGAAAGACTCGATACCAAGCAAAGGGAATAGGAAATATTGAGTTCTTTGTAATTAGCATCTGACGCACTGCTAAGGTGCCCATCACTCTTGATCAAAGGGTTCTTATCGACAAGCCTCCGCTACTGCCTAATAATGCTTCATTTCAAGTTTTCCAGAGTGTCCGCGCGTCTGTCGCATGGGTTTTTACACCCACTCAGACATTATTTGTGCTGCTAAAAAGGCTTCACAAGCCACTAACTCCTCATTCTGCTCAGATGACATTAAGAATATGAACCGCTCAATCCGTCACCTAAAATACAAGGGGTTTGTGCTCAAGTACGGGCAATTAGATCAGAAGGGACTCAGAATTCGTGTCTACTCCGATGCCCCACTCGGCACAAACACGGATTTGTCCTCCCAGATTGGTTTCATTGTCCTACTGTGCTACAATTCTGGAAACTGCCATATTCTAGACTACACAAGTCACAAGGCGAAAAGAATTGTTCGCTCAATAACAGGTGAGGAAGTCCATGCGATGTCAGAAGCATTTGACGCCGCATTCATGCCCCCATGACCTCAAGAATATCTACGGTTTCAAGATCCGACTGCACATGTCAACAGACTCCCTTCAGTTGTTTGACGTTGTGACCAAGGGATCTACTACATCTGAGCGTCGGTTGATGATTGATGTCGCCGCCCTCCGTGGGTCCTACAACCAATTTGAAATCGATCAACTCGGACTTGTGAGTGGCAAGACAAACATAGCCGATACTGTGACCAAGAAGAGGCCAAATCCTCGATTGGATGCGCTTCTTAGCTCTAATAGCTATGATTCCGTTGTCATGCAGTGGGTTGAACGAAGATCTTTCGCATAAGTTTCAGCAGATTTTTTCTCAAGTTATTGCCATGGTTAAACCTGGATAACTCCGCTCGCAATTTATAGTGGCGGGAGCGTGGTTTTTGAATGGACCTTTCCAATGTTAAGAATTTGGAATACGTCTGCTGTGGGCATCTTTCTAGTTGATGTTTAAGTTTGCATATTTTGAAGAGTCACACGGCTTACTTGGCGGCTGTGCATTCGTACAAAATTGAATTTTGCACCGCCGGCCCTCGCGGTGTTACCCTGAAAAAACTGCACGCCCTCGTAGTTTGGTATAAATGTCTCCTGCCCAGCCTCGACTACCGTGGTGAGGAGAACGGTCAGAGGAGAAGAACTAGTGTCAATTTTCAGTTGTCAATGCCGCGTGCTCGGACGTCGAGAAGCTGCATTCAGTAAAGCACTACCGGGCGTCGGTAGTTTGGCACTCCTTCTCTCGAAGCGTGTGCACTCACACTGTAAGAGCAAAAAAACAGCAATCAAAAACTAATATTGGTGGTCTTATAGGCAAAGATGCAAACTAACCAGCGTTTTACGCCTTTTTTAATGGTCAAAAGAAATGATTTGGTCAAAACAGACGTCGAAAAGAAATACCGTATTGACCAGGGCTTTGACATAATCAATTTTAATTTAACTGATATTCAACATTGCTCCAGCCAATGAGATTATTCTGTAAAAAACTACCCCCTTTCACGTGCGTGAAAGCACTGACACGTTTTAGTTGCCTCCCGATTCACGCCTTCCAAGACATCGTATCAATGCTGTTGCGATCTCTTCCGGAACGGTGCGACCAACCCGCCCCTTAAAATCATAGACCCAACCAACAAAGTCGCTTCCTCCCTTGACTCAGAAACCGAAATCGGTATGGTATGATCTTCCTTATCAACGAGACGGCCCCCTCTCAAAGCTCTTTACTTCCCGATAAGATTCCACAAAAAACTGAGAATAGCAACAATCCTCAAAAACCAAGCAGCCAGTTTACTATTCTGGAAAGCGATAAACCCATTGCAATGATGCTTCCTATACCTTAATACCCGTCGTTATACCTCCAAGCGCCAGCAGAGCAGTCGCGACTGAGTCTTCTTCGACACCATCCGAATACGATGGCCAATCACTCATCACGAAAAACACGCGGAAGACCAAAGGGATCAAAGTACAAAGCGAAGAAAATAGATAGAAAAACACCTTTCGGTAGACAAAGTGAAGGGAAGAAGGAAGAGGGCAATTGTATACACCATCAGAAGACCTGAAATTGGCAAAGGAATGGATCAATCAGTCGAGCAAGGGCACTAGTCGGACTGAATCTAACTTCTGCCAGGGTGCAGCTTATATATGCAGGGAATTGTACGGCATGGAAAACACAAGAGGATTTGAGCGGTAAGTGGAACAGCATCGACCGGGACTCGCAACACCATCTTGCGACCAGAGCAGAGGTTAAATCTCAGCACACCTCTGGAGCTACCGATGGGTATATCACGCCTGTTACTATGGAGGTTTTTCGGAAACGAGCTGGGACCAAAGGTCAGAACGGAATCTTTCAGTATGCGCAACCGTTTCAATAAATCGACACCGCTAACTACCTGAGACTTCAGCCCAGGTTTGAGGATGACTACTTGAAGGATTCAACTCAAAATGGATCGTCATCAACAAGAACGGTTCGAAGCATTGTCTCAGCAGAAGGTGGAACAGCTGTGCAGCATAGGGATTTTGAGACGGAAGAAGGCGTAGTGCCAGTATCCGCTAACAAAGTGCGACGATCTCTACCAATAGGCACCAAGAAGGTGAAAAAAGTGAGTGGGTGGACAGGAAAAGTAGTAAAGTAGAACCACCCTTAAAAAGATGTGTAAGAAAATGGATCAAGGGAATGAGGTGCTGGTGGCCATCCAATAGTAAAGCGAAGAGGCTACAGAACCAGAGAATGACTGTCTTCTCTTGCGACTTATGGATCGCAATTCTCCAGAATATAATAATATGTTGCAGGAAATGATGACGGCAAGAAATTTACGGGCAAGGAAACGTGCAGCAGAGAGAGAGAATATAGTATTGGAACTCGAAGAAGAAGTTAATAACGTAGAAGGGGGATTGAATCTGAAAGTGGAGCTTTTGTTTTGACAGGTGATGAAGATTAAGACAACACGGACGTATTCTGTTCTCCTGAAAAGTAAAGATAACCTCTCGTTTTTGTTTCGAGGAGTGTTCCAAACTTTCACGCCTTCTATTTACCGCAAACTGCTAAAAAGTGGAGGTGGCCGTGTCGATTCCTCGGAATTAAGAATTCCAAAGTGAAGAATCATATGCGTATGGACGCCATGGCTTCCACTGAACACATCAACAGGAGAAAAAATGTAACAGATATCTATACAGTAATGAACGGTATTCGTATATTGCCGTCCTAGAGAGTACTACCCTATCGAGTATACAGCTCGTCTTGTTGCTCTTACTCCGCGACAAAGATCTCTCCGTATCTTCGTAAACCTGCTTATCGCAGTCATATAATGTTCACGTATCTATAGATACTCCCACTTAATCCAGCCAACGGCATTTTCGCCGGCCGTTCAGCTAGGGTCTTCTTACTGCCCCAACTGTGATATATCAGCGTTTTGAGACTCCAAATTATACATATACTAGACAATACCAAACATTTGATCTTTCTCACTCTCATCTGCCGCAAATTCACCCGTTGGTCCATACGACCAAGCATGTTGTGCAGTATGGCACAAGCATTGCTAACCTCAATAATATCCCATTTGTACAACAGATAGCACTCTTGCCGTAAACTGTAGAATCTAGATTGAAGAACGCCGAAGGCCCCCTCGATATTTTTCCTCAAAGATATTTGCCTTTGGTGTATTCCGTTTCTTCATCGGTGTCAGGATGGTGAGTAGGCTTGCCGAATAGTAGCCAATCTAGATATATTCCGTCTGCAGGAAAGTATAGTGGTTCGTGTTTCATAGATGCTCCTAGGAGGCGAGAGTCCGAGCTCAGTCTAAACTTGTACTTGCTACTCAGTATATCCGTAAAAAATGGTGATACAGAGAGCATAGTCTTGTTATTGTTTGTTCCGCAACGCACTGGAAACCAATGCCATATATATAGATCTCTATCGTGTAGAAAATTGGTTTCCTTTTCCCGCAAGCATTCTGTACTTGCTACAGTAGGGACAGGCTGTCCTGTCCAGTGCTGCGTGTAGTGCCACGTTTAAGGCCCGCATGTAAGACCGCTTGCAATTACTTTACTCCCTTAATTATCCTTTATTTTGGTAATTACTGTTGGACTAATTAGCTGACAGTGCCAAAGTAGGTGGCACTGCCACTACTTAGGCTCGCCGGCCTTCGAACCGTCCAACAGTAAACAAAAGAACCATCCTCTGGAACCAGACCTTCCTACTCGCTCGAGAGCTAAGTATCTCGAGTCGACTAGCGAACTAGGATTCCTAGTTAAGTACGCACGGCAAGCCTAGCGCTAGACGTCGCCCCTTAGCTAGTTCCCACTGGCGTGTCTGGAGTAGGCATTGCTACCCTTTTAGGCACTCCCGGAGTAGGATTGCCTATCCTTTTACGCTCGCGAACCACCTTCCCTCCACCCGATTCCTTCCCCTCTTGCGCACTAACCACCCGTGAATTACTTCTGGGCAACCCTAGGGCGTTGCCCTATCCTTTACGAACGCGAAGTACGGTTTGCGCTACCTGCTAGCTACAACTAGCTGTCTAGTACCGTCTAGACTGGTCTCCCAAAGAAGCTTTGCTTCTAAAATCCCACCTGGTGAGTGGACTGGAGGGTCCATTCTACTACATATCGCATCAATTTTCCATCTGAATTTAGGCCAACTTCCCCTCCTTGGTATTATGATACTTTCCCTTCAGTGAGTAAGGACAATTATTCCCTGTTATCTTGCTGCAATCAATAGCACAACACATCCAGCATAAAAATATGTTGCGTACTTAGCTTCGATATATCCGAGCTCGCTAAACGCACCTCGTCTATTTAGAATCTGATCGCTGTAAATTTGACGAAATGCATTTTGGCAATGCATTTGACGAAATGTTTGAGGTGTATTATTAAAGTTTCGCATACGGACACCACCATCCAGATCATCGAAAGCTTTTCCAGTTCCCAAAAATCGGAGACATGCCAACAATTTTATCTCTTATGGAATGCCTTTCTTCTGTGCTGCGTTTTTAATGTCACAAAGATATGGGGAAAGTGGATGACAAGATGTTGACACAATTTCTTAATCATCGCGCCCAGAATTCTGAAGCGACGCCGAAAAAAACGTAAGTTGGAAACTGGATTTGCACGAAGATAGTCTTTAATCCATGCACTCTCTCCGCGATTGATATTACGACTTCCAGGGGCTCTTCGTCTATACCTTCTCACTCGTTAATTCTCGTTTTGCTGTTTTTGCACTGCTGCAGGGGCAGCTACATATGCCCCTCTCCTATCTGCAACGCATGTACAAGTGCAGCCATGAGATTGGATTTTTTGCGCATATTCGATGATACAGTCATGTCGTCGTAGAGATGAAAAGGGATGGCCACCTCGTCACGATCTACGTACCTGTGATACCAGCACCTGACGGAATTTTTTGGAGTTAATTTTCATTAAAACTTTGAGTATTATCATTTATTGGCTCGATGAGTAGAAGGGCAAGTATTACTTAGCAGTAATAATGTTTTTGACCAGGCACTAATTGGTATGTGTCGCACGGCTGCGCAACAGCTTCAGCCGGGAGGTCAAGACCACTGCCGGTATCAGCTCTTCACGCGTTACCTTGGATTAAAAGCTCCCGAGGTCTGTATTACCTTGTGTAGGTAGGGTTTGGTTCTGTTCGGTAATTGAATGATTTTTTCCTGTCTGGTCTGATTAGCCCTTGTCTCGGACAGACGCAGGTATTTATTTAGATAGGAGCTACTGCAGGGGTTCCGGAATGCAAGAGAACTGGAAGTCTGATATTATCAAGCATCGGAGAGGTGCATTACTCATCAGATAATTTAATCCTGGAGAGTCAGGATACATCCAAAAGTATTCTTATTTGCCCTCGATAGATGACCGTGCCATTTAGCGCGAATACACCTCCCTATTTCTGAAATTGAGCAGGACTCTCAGCGTTTGCCCGTCTAGGAGGCTTTCGCTCAACCCAGGCATTTGGGTTAAGTTCCAATTTGTTAAAACCCATACGAGAGTCTAAAACAGGTCACGCTTTCCCCTTTGTAAGGCCTTCGGCCGAATTCTGGTGTGTCGGAATCCAGTAAACATCAGTGATTTCACGCCTTTCGTAAGATTGACGGATCATATTCAGGTCGATGAGGAGTCTCTTCTCCGATGTAGAATTGATCTGCACCATGCAGTCATACAGGCCCTTTGAATCAGTATGGATGGCAAAGCGAAATATGACGACCAAATAGTGCGTTAATAGAAACACGTAGAGTTGTTAAAAAATCAAACCTCTGTACCATAGAAAATAGATCCGCTGCTAGAACACAGTTCTAGCAACTAGTCGAGCCTTAATGCTTGCGTAACAGATTATGTTTGCTCGGTGATGCCCATCCATTAAAGTCACGAGATACCCAAGTTGGGATGATTTTTCTCGGTTTGTGACAAAATTAACGTCCACAAATACAGCGACTGTAAGGGATTCAATATCGAGTTTGACATAATTAAGCCCTTTTTCCGGGTCCTTCGTACACTGGAGGATATATTTGTTTAAATCTTTGCATGCGCCTCTGTCTGGGTCAGTAATCTGAGCAGCAAATGCGAAGCTAAACGATAAGTCGGGGCTGCATACAGTAGCAAAATAGGATCCTCGGGAACGTTGCGAGATAAACTATTCCTTGGACGGGTTGATCTCTTCATTCGTGGTGATATATCTAAAGTTTTCAGGCTGGGAGAGCAGCAGTGTCGTTTCATGAGGAGATATTATCGAACTATTAAAACGTAAGTGTGAACCAATTTGCAAGAAGTGAGCATCCTGACACATAAATTGCTTAGATGCGTTATTTTCCAAGTTCGCAAAATTTTTGTTGGCTGCAGTTAGGGTATCATCGGTTTGCAGGCAACTGATCCCCCTCGGGCGAGTTTTAAGTTTCAAGTAATGCGTTTTTAGAATTACCGTGGTAGGAAAGTAGAGTAAACACGGGTCATGCATTGACGGTTTTATACCAAATTTTTCTGTGTGATGGGTGTGGTATGTTAAGTACCAGTGTACGTCAGTTTGGTATACCGTAGAGTGGCTTATTGATTTTCCATAAAACGTTCGAGGGGAGGTTGAGGCAAGCCGGTAGTCGCACATAGAAGTGGTGATGAATGATAGTCGTAGATTTTATGTAAGCCTGTGAGACATCACGTGTGAAAATCTGTAGGATTGTTCCATCGCTGCTATTGCCATCAGAATCCGTTGTGATGCACGCTGAACTGTTGGTGCGTATGTTAGTATACCTTTTGTTGTGTTATTTGTGAGCCTGAACTAGAAGCCTAGATTTCTCATAAGCGTCTGGAGATCTGGGTTGTTTAAACTCGTCGACAAATCTGCTCCCATAAACCCGGTATCTTTGTGCATCGCTTTCCGGTACCACTGAGAACACCCTTTGGGAGAGTAAGCCGTCAGTTTCCTTTTTTTAGAGTCCTTGTATCCTTCATGGTCCGTTGACTGGACTTTTGTTCGAATCGACATAACTTTTATTATTTCAGCCGAATCATGGTCATGTTTGATAAATAATGCGGAGATGAGACCACTTGAACCAGTTGTACTGTGCGTTTGCTGCGCTGGAGGGTCTGCTCCAACTAGATCAGAATGTAAAAGTAGGAAGTGTAGTGTGATCAGAAACAATAAATCGTTTGAACCAGAAGATGAAACAGAGTTGGGCCACTTGGTAATAAAACAGTACAAGTTTCACCATCAACTCCAACATGCAAATTGTCCATCCCAGCAGTCCTCTTAGGCCTTTATACTAAGAAATGCGAGCCGATTGGCGCTTCATGAATGCCCGACACATCTGGGCCATTGCGAGAACGAAGGGCAGAATTGATCTGAATTTTAGCGAAAAGCTTTGTTACTGCTCTGTTGCTAGATTTAGGGCATGTGCTCTTTGATATACGGACTGGGATGGTTTGTCGGTTGGGAAACTGAGTTGGGAAGGGCAACGTATACGAGCAAAGTAGGCACCAAGCCATCCGGTCCAACCGAGTAATTGACAGTGTTGACAGCAATTTGTAGTGCGGGCTTCGTCATCCAAATCCGGAACAGCTGATTTAGTAACCTTGTAGGCCTTCCTGGTTGGTTCACGGTATCTTTCAACATACGTACGGAGTTGGGTGATTCCCTGGGACATGTTTGGTGTCAACATGTATTACACCGGACTCAGTGTAGCATAAACGCTTAATTTTCGCGCCCCCAATGTACAATGCCGACCGTAGAGTGCACATGACACGTAACGGCAGGACATTACGGTAAACTATGTACCTATTGTACTCTACACGTCCTTAAGTACCGACTATACAGTGCACGCGCTACAATGGTAGCACTGTATAGTAACCGCACACGAGCTGTACATTGCACCACTTACAGTGTACCGGACTGTACTCCTACTGTGCACGCACCGCCTGTTCGCACCTTTACAGTGCAAATTAACAGATGGCACGCTCCGCCACGCGTACTGTAGGACCGTTTACAGTATGTCCCGACGCTAACCTTATCCAAGGAGCGCGGATATAGATATTTTCAGATAGTTAGGGTTAAAGCAGTGGTTAGTTGTAGCTATTTTAGCACCGGCGAGCTCCTAATCCGAGGGGCTCACACAAGCATCGACATAGTGCCGAGCAGTAAAACGAATACCTCGTTAAGGTAATTTTTGCCCCCGCGCTACCGCTCTAGCCAATTTTACCCAGTCTTTCCCCTCGCTCCGTGTTACTGTCGTTACCTCCCGCCCCATCACCCACGGGACTAGGGTGATGAGGGCCGTGTGGGTCGAAGCCATCGTAGAGCGCCGCTATCCACAGTATCCTCTGCGCTACACGTAAAGTGGCTACGGCCTGTCGCAGGGATAACGCGGAAGAGCTCCACTCCGTTTGCGCGTCCTCACCTCCCGGGTCCCCCGTCCCGTTGCACGCTTCGCCTCGGTGATTGTTCAGCTCGTTGTTACGGTACGACTACGTTCTCCGTTTTACTCTTCGCGTAGCACGAGCTATCCGTTTATGCTACACTCAGTCTGAAATGCTTTAGAGACAATTTTTTTCCAGCCTCGTACGTGATAACTTCGGGGGTAAAGTAGATGTCAATCCAACACAGACGAAAGGCGTGCCAGACTGAATTAGTTGATGCGTTGTCCAGCCATCGGCATGCCTGATACCTTGTTGATTCATCCACAACATGGAAGACCATTTTTTTTCGATATAGTGAATGTATCGACAAGAATATTCTGGTTAAAAATATTCATCTTCACTTAAAACTGAACTTGAGTCCCCATCGGTCGCTGGGCATATTTTTGACAGGGATCGCACTCGCTCACAAAATTCTATCCAACATGACTAATATGTTGTGTCTAATTCTGTTGAGGTCTGCTCGCTGGAGGAAGTTATGCAGCTTCCTAGCACTGGGGTGTCCAAAACGCCTATGCAAGCGATGTAGCTCAGTTATTGTGTACAGACACTCGGTAGTCGGGTTATATCGGATAAATGCGGTTAAACGCTAATGATGTGTTACTCTTTCGGTGGACTAGTTTTTCGGCCAAATTGTCATGGTAAATGCGCATGCGGACTATGTCTTGTAGCCGATGAGAATAGCGAGGTCATCATCGTTAAGATGCAAAATAAAGAACATAATGAAGTTATTAAACGGGAACTTGATTAACGCAGTGCCTATGGATTGTACTGAACTTTTCCCAAATGTCACCTTGGCTTTTCGAGTGACATCAATGTCAGGGCTTATGCCCATATGTCTGCAGTATGAAATGTACTGGTCCATGCCTTCTGTGCTTCTTTTTGCACACCCTGAGTCAACCATTATACCGTAGAATATATCCTTGCTGTAATCGTTCTGGACGATACACATCTGACGTAAAAGCATGTATGGCCCTTGATTCATGTAAGTGGGTTAGGAATGTTAAAATATTCTGTAAGGTTTTGCTTTCCGTAGTGGAACTATCATCATCATAATTATTCTCCGTTGTCATGACATGGGCATTATGTCTTCTAGTTCATTGATAATCTCTTTTTCGTTATCTGAACCATCGCTCAAGTCAGAATCTTCTCTTATAAACCTAGAGCTTTTCAAAAGCTTGCTTCTCTTTATTGCCTCTATTCTTTCTTGCTTGGGGTGGTTTGTGGACCAGCATCCGTCATGTTTCAAACAAAACACTTACTTTTCTTGTGCTTGCCTTTGTTGCTCCTATACTTCCTATCCGCAAAAATTGACTCTATATTGGGTTCTTTTTTGACTGCGGTAAGCGAGGAGTGTAGGTATGCAATGATGCTTTTTACAGTACCTTCAGGTTTAAAATATGCAAGTTGACAATCCTCTCTATCACTGAATGCGTTGAGCAGCTTGTTTTTCAACATTTTGTTATTCCCGTATTCTGCTGGTAATGACGCTTGTATGTCATGCAGCATGGAAATCAGCATCTCAAGGCATTCTGTTTTACTTTCACAACATTTTTCCACATAACTGAGGTGTGAGAAGCCGTGTTCCATTCTGGTAGGAGGGTTCTTACCCGTTCCTCAGTCTGAAAATTTTCCCTCATTTTCGAAACCAGCTCGGAGAGTTCAAGGCCATTGTTCCATAATTAATCAAAATAGAACTGCTTAGAATTACCAAACAACATAATTGAGAATGCTCGGTGGCAGTCTTCTTCAGAAAGGGACATCTGATCACATCTCTCCTCAAAAATAACAAATTTCCGGTCAAAGTTGTTATCAGTGCTTCCGCTGTATTTCTCGTTTTCGGTTCTATAGGTTTGAATAAGCTTCAGTATTGTGATTATCCGACTTTAGAGATGTACCTCGACTTTTATAAATTTCACTGTCGTCGTTGTAAGTTTAACCAGATTAATTGCAGCATCTGCATTATTTGCAGTACCGGTACTAGTCGCAGCATTGTACGGGAGTGGTACTGTCAGGTATGGCTACAGGCGTTTCATTGATGTGTGCCGGCGTAGAGGACTGCTGCGGTCGGTAAGGATCCTCAGAGGCCATGGAATGCCATCCTGAGCGCTCGCGTATAATGCGTCAGCCATTAAAAACTTACGCCCTTTTCTTACATATGCGTGCTTCTTTCTAAACGAATCCCGAAACTAACGTTTAGTGTGTGTTTCTAAGTCCACAAAAGTCATCCAACGTGAAAGATTGAGATTTCGGCATATTCTCAGAAAGAATATCATTTTCCCATTGCTCATTCGTGTATAGCTCAATACAGTCAGCAAAGTCTTGTTTGTCCTTCGCAGTGGCCGATTCCGGCAGTCTCTTCTTAAATCGGGCTGTCATTTCGTTCTAGCTAGCCTGTTCGCAATAGTGCGGACTGACCAGTGTCGCACGACCTCGCAATAGCTTCAGCTTGGGCTCAACGCCACTACCGGTATCAGCTCCTCACGCTTTACCTTAGATCGCAAGCTCCTCGAGGTCTGTTACCTTTTGTAGGTAGAGTTTGGTTTTGTTCGGTAATTGAATGTTTTTTCTTGTCTGGTCTGGTTAGCCCCTGTCCCGGACATACGCAGGTATTTATTTAGATAGTAGCTACTGTAGGGGTTACCGAATGCAAGGGAACTGGAAGTCTGATATTATTAAACATCGGAGAGGTGCATTACTCATCAGATAATTTAATCCTGGAGAGTCAGGATACATCCAGATGCATTCAGTATTAGTATTTGCCTCCGATAGATGACTGCGCCATTTAACTCGAATCCGCAATATGCCACCGATTTATTTATTTTGTGGCAGTCAAAATAATTTATTTGGTCATTACTTTTGACAACTGCTTAGTTTGCTCTAATACGACTGCTATAATACTGTGACGAGGGTCGAACCTCTTATATCTGCGCTAGCATCATTCGTTACCTCCGGGTTGAACGCGCTACTCTACTACATATTTACACCACAAGATGCGGTCCAAAGGGGCCAAAATGCCGGAATTCACCACTTGTCAGAAGTGGCCCCGATATCCCCCTTCCATACCCAACAATATTGTACAGTTCTTATTGCACATGACCGACGTTCAACATCCAGCCAGGCTTAGCCGTATAGTCGGACCCTTTCTTCATTGTACGGCAAATAGTTTCTATGGTGTCCACTGCAGTCCAACTATAGGATATCCCCCCTTCCATACCCAACAATATTGCACAGTTCGTATTGCACATGACAGAAGTTCAACATCCAGCTAGGCTTAGCCGTATAGTCGGACCCTTTCTTCATTGTACGGCAAATAGTTTCTATGGTATCCACTGCAGTCCAACTATAGGACTAGGAAATAACCGGATAGTCCACATCGGTCACGTGCAGCGACGTTCGCGGGCAGATATCTATTGCCATAGACGACCAGATGATGCAACTAAGGCGCTGATACACACGCGGTACGCCTGCAGTCGTACTATATTTGTGCACGACCTGCAGTGAACACGATAGGTACTCATTTAAGTAAAGTTTCTCACTCCCGAAACCGAAGCAAGTCTCCGGTGGGCTCTCGCCTCACGCATCCCTGCAACCTCCAAGACAATAAGACAGTTTACTGCAGAATCCGCGGATCAAACTTTAGGCATTAATATCTTATCAACGTTGGCCACGTCCACAGATTTCAATTTAGGAATGTGTTGGGTTTAAATACCGCAAGGTGAGGAGACTGTGATGTCATATGCAACCGTGAGAGGGGGTGTAGGGGTTTCTGGAGAGGTAGTCGAGTGGACGAGTATGTCGGCAGGTCGGCGTCCAGTCTGGGAAGTAAATGCAGGACTTCGTGGTGGACGCCAAGTCCAGCGGCTTTGAACAGGTCTTTGCCGAGCCCTTTTGCCACTGCTCGTAGCGGTTCTTTCAAACGAGGCCTTTGTACAAAGGTCAGCGGCATGGTCTCCGAGGTGGTCTATAGGACGGTAACTCCCAAGTGTCGACGCAGCATCACCAACCGAACATTGTCGTATATGTCGGTGACGACAGACGGATGGGCAGTGAGGAATGCTGCAGCATTTGAATCCAAAAGAGCGTCACGGCGGAGGGGTTGACAAATCTGGGGTTCTGGGTGCGCAGAGGGTTCCGGGAATCGCGACTAATCATCATCTTTCCAAAATTACTTAGCGGACGACTCGCACCCGGCCTGATATAAGATATTGGTTGAGTTATCAGGCTTGGACGCGAGGGTAGCCGCTGTAAGTTCGTGTTAGAGGCCTCCATGTTGTGGGAGAATGACGGGTGGGGGCGTTGGAAAAATGTGAAGACATGTCGATCCGCTTCCGCGTACGTGAGTAAAAGGGATTCAGCGGCACAAGTGTTATGTTGGTGTTCCACCTACGAGGCTGGAAGCGTATAGGGCACATTCAGCGTAGCTGGGGGCGTGAATCCGTGACTACCATGGCGAAGAGTATGATAACCTGTTGGAGCACCGTTTCCGTCATCGGTACATGATTTGAAGGCAAGTAAAACCGCATCTGGTCTGTATCAAATTTTTGTGCGATGGAGATTGTCGCGGTGGGCGGCTTTAGCTTGACTACATGCCGTAGCTTGCATGCAGAAGCACAAACTCGGTGTAGATGGGACCGTGCATTCCCGATCCCGTCAATCAGCGACAGTGTCCTGTTGCGGTCATCGATTTCCCTAGTGTCTATCAGTCATAGCACTGCCCTCATATGAGGCACACTTTGTCCTCATATGAGGCACGCTTTGTCCTCATATGAGGACAGTTTCCGCTACATTTTGGGAAGGTAAATGTTTTGGAAGCCCGAAATTTTTACTGCGAAAAAGGTTTTTTACGTTAAGTTACAGTT
Organism: Kappaphycus alvarezii; assembly: GCA_002205965.3. Classification (NCBI taxonomy): domain Eukaryota; phylum Rhodophyta; class Florideophyceae; order Gigartinales; family Solieriaceae; genus Kappaphycus; species Kappaphycus alvarezii. The sequence goes on along the minus strand of NADL03000049.1, from coordinate 169,083 downwards.
AAGTAATTCTAAATGTACAGGAGCATGCGTTTTGAGACCCCATACGATAATACGAACTATTTTTCCTTCAAAAATGAAGTCGTTTCCACAACTTCTGGCGAAGAACGGACGTGGGTGGGGAATTTGATATAGCCTTTACCGAGGTCAGCAATCTTGAAAAGTTTGTTTTGATCGGCCATCTACACTCATGAACTAATGCGGAGGACAAGAAATGGGCTGAGGTAAGAAAAATTGCATTGAAGAAGAAGTCCTAAAAGTAGTCCTCACTAGTGTCTATTGGACCGTTGTCCTCATATGAGGACAACGGTCCAATAGACACTAGTAAGGAAGTTCTCCATAAAAAAGGTCGTCCCAATCGGGGCAGCGAGGGGGTCGATGCCATTATTAGAGAAGTTCTCACGCGGGAAACGATGTAACAAAGACGATATCTGGTCGACGGGTTGGGACGGCCAGAAAAGGCGTGTTTTGGCTGGGCTTAGGAAGAAGCCGTGGTCCGGTCCTCTTGATCACAGTATCTGAACTGCCCTATCTAGCTCAGTGTTTGTGCCTATTAGGGTGCAGTCTTCGGCGTACCAACGATGGAGGCTTAGCTGCATGGTCTCTTCTATTTCTTTCGCCAAGGGGTGCACTACCAGGGAAAACATAAGCATGCTAGCTGGGTCTCCTTGTTGCATTCCGGCTTGGCTGAGGATGTCCGGTGCAGAAGACGCCGGCAGGATCAGCGACGGAGTTTGGCGCACGTAGACCATGCTCAAGAACCGACAGAGCGAGTGTACCTCGGAGGGCAGCAGGTCGATCATCTGTTGCCCCGAGAATCGGTTGAATGCATTGTGCGCATCGACTGAGAGAATCATGTAGGGGGCGTCCTCTCCTCAGCAACGGACTTGCTTCCGAGTATCGCGGGAAATGGAGTCAAGGCCAGAGGGGATGCAGGCTCATACACTAACCATGTGTAAGATGCGCGCCAAATGTAGGGAAACTTTGTACACGTATTACGGAATAATTGCAGTTTTCACTTCACTAAAAGGTCACAATTCTGCAATGTAGCTCACACCACATTGCAGAATTCTGAAAAAAATTTTCATACTGTAATTTAATTAGAGTTTCTTTGCAGTTTCTTTGTAGTTTTTCGTTGCGTAATATCCCTATTTTCTCCGCAGTCTATTAAGCCCCCTGTACAGAGAAAAGTACCTTTCCAATGACGCCACGATGTAGTGACAAACCCCTTTGTAATGGGAGAATGGCCGGGAAGCCCCAGACCCCTTCAAAAACAGCGCCGTTTAGAGGGGTCAGGCCGTCTATGGTGATAAACCTCGTTGTAATGACAAATCTCATACAATGACACTTGTGGAGGGTGGTGTCACTGCTGAATAACTTTAATTGCAATTGAATTCGGCCACACTCTGACTTGAGCCGCCTTCGGTATCTGAAATTTTCAGCTAAATTTTCAACTAAAAAAGTCCGTAATGCTCTTCTTCCTTAAACCCTTGCTGCGATACAAGGAAACTGCCGCCAACCACATCAGTTGCTCTGAGCAGCTGTCAGTAATGGTCATTCTCCATGACCGGGTGCTCATTTGCCATGAGAAGCTCCATCTCTCTACACAGTGATTTGCCGGCCTGCGAAAATTGAGCTAGTGAGCCCCGCGAACGACTGCTGTCCCACGCGTTGGAGTCAATGTCACATTGAACGTCTTAGTTCTCGACACCCTCCCTAATATCTAGCGCACAATTAACCGAATCTTGTAGGGCCGTGGCGTTCTCGATCCTTCTGCACACAGGCATATTCTCCTCTTCATAAAGAAGCCTTTCCAGAGTTGTAGTATCCAGATCCGAAATAGCATATAAACTTTCCAAATCTTTGAGGTCCTCCTCCAGGTCCTGCAAATTCGTTGTCAGATAACGTTCATTCTTGTCCTCGTCGTTTAAACACTCAGCCTCAGCGTCTTTCTTTTCATTTTCTAGCGACTTTAGATACTCCTCACCTTTTTCGATAGCAGTGAGTTCCCTCTGCTTGGCAACAGATTTCTCGCTTTTAAATCTAGTTCCTACAAATGGTAGCTGCCGTCTCTGTGGCGACTTCAGTTCTAAAAACCTCTTGTCCTTGAAAGGAAGTTCTTGATACGGAGCCAGTATTTTGGGAGGCAGCCAACAATTGATGAAAACTGTATCCCGCACCATAGCCCGAGCAGCTACCATCATTCTGTCTGCATCATAAATAGTAACAGCTCCATTTACTGTAAACGGCTTCCGGTCTTTTTCAGGCTTCTCCATTTGCTCCGACACGTAGCTTATGACATGGTCAACCAAAAGGCGTCAAAATGCCGCTTTAAATGAACGTCCAATTGCGGCGTCTACAGGTTGCAATAATGACGTCATATAGGGGGGAAGGAACTCAGCAGTGACATTTGTATAATAATTGTAGTCCACTGCGGCAGCGGAGCTGTTATCGAGAAGATTGATTATGTTTCTGTGCTCGACCTTGGCCTTAGTGTCCATTATGTTGCATTGTTCAGCCCGAAGTACCTGTTTACTCCAGGCATTCTTCTGGGAAAAGTAGTAGATGCCCAAATAACGGTGTGGGTAAAGCCTTTTAGTATAGATTTTGTAGTAATATGGCCCTTGAGGACCACGCACCGAAAAATAACGGCCAGGTTCCCACAGATTTAGGGCGCCTTGAGCTTCCAATAATTACCAATGGGGCCTTGATACCATTGACAAATACTGTGAGAACGGCTGCCAAACGATCTTTCTCGCGCTTATAAGTAGATGCACTTTCTGTAGTTCCAACAGTCCTACTCAGGAAAGAGCGAAAAAGTACTGCCACCTCGTCTCTGTTTGATAGGTCAGTTGTGTCCGTTTTGCATAAACTTTTTGGAAGAAGTAGTCCCTCGCTCTCTATAATCTGCTCACTGAACATCGCATTCTGTCCTCCGGGCTTCCAGGTAGCGAAACGGTTGGGATTTATAAAGTTATAGTATCAGTGCTTGCTAGCTTTAAAATCTTTCAAAGTAAGAATTTTCTTTGAGTTAGTACTGTCTTTGCTGTCTCGAGCTTGCTTTGAAAGAGTATTGATAACTTCATCGCGGATCTGTAGGGCCTTTTCACGTATAATATACTCCCTAAAAAAAGATTCTCCTTTAAGGTACGAAATGGTCGTGAGCAGATAGACGTTGAGTGCTCTCTTGAAAGCCGGATGATCGCAAACCCTAATAACCTTTTTTTTGTTACTTGTCACTTTCAAAACAGCTGTCATAATTTCTTTGGAAGTTTTCTTCCAGATATTAATGGACGTGCGCAAACCCTGAAGCTCTTTCGCTACTGTTTGGACTGTGTAATGCTTGTTTTCTTTGTCACAAGCAGGGGGTCCAAAGGTGTCATCAGGGCGAGCACCGAGCAATAGCAACACCTCTTGCTTGGTCGAAAGAAGCTCATGCTTTCTTTTCTGACCAGTCATTGCTCGGCAATGGGCAGCGTTCTCGAGCAACGCGGATCCTGGGGGAACAACCAGACTATGAAACCTCCAAGCTGGTTTCATCTGTCGTTCGATGAGGGCGGTCCGGTACTACTGGTCTGCGACCGCGCCGGTGATCTTGTCCCTAGCTGACACGTGGCGTACCCGCTTTAGTGACATCTCCGCTGTAGTGACAACGAAAGCGGGATTGGACGGACCTCTTTCGGTGTCATTGGAAATTTTTCTCATTGCAGTTTTCTCTATTGGGCTAGAAGCAACCCCACGGATCCGTTGATGACGCAGTAAGCACCCTGACCGGCACAAAGCATTCGCCCATTTCGTTGATGGCAAAAACAGTCTCGTAGTTAGCACGCGGAAAGTAACCTTGCTTGGGGCGTTGATGTCGGGAATGGTGAATAAAGCGTGTACGAAATGTAGCAGCTTTCGTGTTTGAATGGATTCGGGCAGGCTCTCTGTTTATGGCGACAATGATTAGACGGCGTGTAAGGATAAGTGAGGACGGTAAGTTGCGACGATAAAGTCGATGAAGTTACCAAATAAAAGCTTTCCGGCTCCATGTATGCAGCGAGATGGGAACCGAGCGGCATTTTATCACGAAAGAGAAGCTGAGATGAAAAATGCCCCGATGAAGGTCGTTGAAACGAGGTTGGTCGGGGAACGTGGAGTAGTGGGGGGAGGGATGGTAGCTGGGGGTTTAGGATGGGAGGAAGGGTAATGAGGGATGTGTGCGGGGCGCGGGATGTGATAAAGGATGCTGGTAAGAGTCGTATTGGGAGTTGGGATGCAGGGGAAGGGTGGAGGGATTCAAGTTTGCCGCGGTAGCGGTGAGGGTAGGGTCAGAGGAAGGGAAGGAAAAGGGGGCGCATTTTGAGTCAAGGGATTTGGTAGCGAAGAGGAAGATGGGTAAAAAGTTAGAAGACTTCGAGGGAGATTATCGAAGCGCATGTGAGGGACCGAAGGGAAAACAAATTCCGCCGACGGCAATGGACATTATCATGCCATATGGGTCCGTTCATGATGGTCGTTCTCTAGATTTTTTTGAAATCAAAAGACAAGTTCACTGAGCTTGGAGCTGTTTTATTGTAAGTTACCATCGGATAAGCTCCATGTGTAAGCAAAGCAGGCTTTATATACTGTTAAAACTAGAAAGCAGCACCAGAACTTCGCCGGTGGCGGTCCGCTGCCCACAAATGTCCCAAAAAACCACCCCACCCCCCAACAACGCCTCCTTCCTACCGTACCCCGCTGTATGCATACCACAATCCTCCCCAGTCACCCAAACCACCGCAAACCCGCCAAGACACCTATCCGCAACCCTCATCTCCCTCTAACCCGTCAGCAGTCTTATGATTCATAAATCTCCGAAGTTATTCAAACGAGCGTGTCTATGATCCTTTCTCATGACCAAGTTTCGAAACTCTAGATGCTGCTTTCCAGACTTGTCTTTGAACACTTTCTTGGTCTCTTTATTCTTCTTAGACCAGAAATAACCTTTAGGACTCTTTCAATAGCATCAACGGGAAGAATTCCATTGTTATCCTCCATGGGCTTTAAAAATAGGGAAATAAGGGCATTGTGTAGACAACACAACGGCATGCAACATATTAACCTTCCAAACGCTGATCCATATTTCCTCAAACTGTTTGTAGATTTGACCCCCTTCTTGACTTTAATCTTTCCTGAGTCAGTCAGGCCATTGCCGCAGCTCAGAAGGATCTCCAGCATACTTTTCATCTTATAAATTCCGTTTCGGGTGCCCACAATTTCTTCCTCTACCCTAGCCACCCTACCCGAAAAGCCTTGCAACTCAGTGCTCTGAATGGAGGTTATTGCATTTCGCTGCGAGCCATCTGATCCAACCATTCGCGGCGATAAAGAACGGTGGAAAAACTGAAAGCTATTTCGCCTTCGTCCAGACTCAGAGATTCTATAGTTCTGTAGAGGTTCCTCTGTGTGGAGCGCTCTCGAAAACTACATCTCCTCTGTGGGTGACTCTTCTTGTTTGAGGGAGTAATTTCTGCCAAGCTTACCCTTGGTTCATTATGTTTACCGCCAGTCCCGGGTGATTCATGAGAAATCTCATCAACAGGAGAATCTTCAAAGACATGTTGATCCCGCAGAATCATATTTTTCTGCAATTTCTCGGTCATCATCGATTCGAGTACTCCATCACATGATACTGCTGAGCCTGATTTTTTAAAGCACCTAGATCGCTTATTTATGTGGCACTAAGACTGATTCCCAGAAAATACGGTACTTGAAAGTCCCTCTGAACTCTGTAGAGTTAGCTTTCAACAGAGGCTTACTTGCAAGTGATATATGACCTTGTAGAATGAGAAGAGTTAACTCGACACAACTTTCGAGCAGAGCTGAACTGTTCTGATTCTGAAACAGTTAACTGTTAATCAAATTCAGAACTGCAAACAGTTGCTTTTTTTGGCAAAACTTTGAATTTTACATTTCCCACGCTTTCAAGACTAGATACATCGGAAAGGCTTCTCTAATGAATCTCTCGATATCGAAATTATGCATGCAGACAGAACGATTTGTTCTCCCAAATATCACGACAGTGATCATAAGAATTGTACTGCTCCGCAATGCGGCACGATACAGCAACAGTTCATCCTTTTGTATACTCTCCTACAATTATCAGTAACAGCACCCCAATTTCACGTGATGATCAAATGCCGGGGGCATCGGGGTAATTATTGTGTCATTCAAGATAGGAGGACGCTCTGTATGGTGGCCAACGCTCGTAGAAGAAGTTCATCCGGTATCATCAAGGGATTATGTTTGGCAATGGCATCAGTTGTGTATGAAGATGCGGATAAATATGTTCAACAGGTCAACAGTTCAGTTTCTTGAAGGAAACGTGTTACTAAAGAAGCAAGGTGAAAATAGTAAGATGATCGCGGAGATTGGGGTTTTCCACTACTCGAGAGAGACCCATATTTTGATGAGAACTACGACACGATACCTAGGAGTCGTGCTAATTGAGATTTGGGAACATTAGGGACTGATTGCCGAACAAGAAAAGGCCACTCCCGCCTAGAATACAAGCAAAATTTGATCAAGAATCGAAAATCAATCTATCCGAGAGATACAAAACAACAACTGCGAGGACTGGCAGCTATGGAAAAACAAGTGAATATTTCCGAATATGTACCATGATGATTTTATAAATGAACTAGTGAATGTATTAGGAATAAGGCCACGTTTAGATTTTTATGCGAGCTTAAGCGACCTTTAGGGCCAGAAAACACATGAAGATGACATATTTGGATCAGTTTTGCACGTATCTGCAATTAAAATGGAATGTACTGCGATTTCCGTATGTTCTATACTTGGTAAAGGGTATTACTTGTTTCTTAACTTATGCAAATGCAAATGAAGTTCGATTCTTACCCTCCTTGGTCGAGATTGAATATCCCTCAGCATCTCTACACAAGGCGCACGTAATTTTTTGTCGGCAAGAAGCTTTTTCGAATGTTGAATCTTCACAATGATAATGATAAAGTGGGTTTATGGTTTAATCAAGGAAAACGCTACTGGATCGATGCTGCGTATACTGGTAGGAGCGCGGTGGTGACCCAATGATTTAAGTCAACCTTTGAGCTTGCTAATTAGAATGAGAAGTGCAATGATTAACGTCCACATCTAGATCAATCCAAACAGCAGCATCAGGTAACGTATTTCAGTGGAAGGAAGCAATTTGGGATCATGAAAATTAAGCATTCGTAACTCGCCTGACATAGAGCCAAGCTTTCCAGAACTGATACCTCAAACCTGACTATCTTCACGCATTTGGGCTTATCTGGTGTTCAGACAGCGATAATGCACGATTATTCTTCGCAATGTTGCTTTGACTGCTTTGGATAGCTGAAATGTAGTACTTGGTACTGTAATTATTAATTTTCAAGAACTATTTTGGTCGAACATGGGATTTTGACTTGGTACACCCTATTTCAACGAAAGAGCTTAGTTGTTTGGTGCAAGAAAATTTTTATAATTTTTAGATATCAATAATTTCGTAAACTCACTTGGGCACACAATCAAGACATGGGCGCTAGGAATATGTGGTACCCTCTGGTCTAGCGACTCAGGCGGCGTTCAAAGACTTCATGGCCATTAATAGAAGAGTTCCGTGCTTCAAACCGGGTTGAAACACCGAGCTCTTTTCCTGGAAGGTGCCAGAGGATTTCTAAAAGCGACATCAAAGTAGTCCGCTCCACTAAAGCTTCACATGGCCCTGACATCGGGCCTTGTTCGATGTTTGCCATGTACTCTCGGTTCTGTAACAGAATTTCTGAAAGCCCTTGACCAGGTCGACCTGGTAGGTGGTGAGCAATGTGACCTGGGAATCATTTAGTTGAATTGTTGCTTTCGTGGTGGGAATCGCGGTCATCCTTGTAGTAAATCATTTGCTTTTTCGAGGGTGCGGGATGATGGAACTATTCGCAGCAGATAGATTATCTTGCACCCCCGATGCATTTTCTCAATAACTCAAAATTCAGATGTTGGTCCTTGAGGTCTATTAGAGTTTCGAGGAAGCAATTCATGTACTGAAATTGACTTGAAAAGGGGTGGAAATGTTTCGGTTTGAGATATTCTGCTGAAGATTAAGCCATATGGCTTTAAGGGTGTGGCCCGTTGTTCAGTTTATCCTCCTATCCATACATACATATATCTTCATACACTTATTGAGAGTATGCGGCCTTCAGGGCGATGGAGACTCACGGCACAGAACTCGGCGCCACGACCACCAAGTTACAGTCCTCGCAAGCGATTTCCGGAAAGCTGCGCGTCTTCCAATCGTGGAACTTTGTGACGGGCTCCGCCGCTCAAGTCCGGGTATCTGCGCTTTGGGAACTGCCGGAGGAACTGGCTAGTTCGTTGTCACGTTCGTTAACCCTCTCGCGCCCTCTAACCGGAGGGTGCGAGTATTTAACCCGCAGACATCACTCAACGCAGCAAAAACCGCTAAGCATAGAAGATACGAATATTTTATTGCCGGTTCTCCAGGGGAAGGCTCTTCCCCGCCCCTGTATTCACTCTTGGCGGGTATCACCTGACGCATATGCCTACAGAAGTAGAGAGGACCATACTACATTTTCAAGGTCTTGCGAAACAGTTTCACAATCGCAACAGTTAGAGAGGATACAGGCGGCTAAAATGAGTAAGTACGGCAGTCGTGGGCGTTTTATAGGACCAGGATCTTACAAGATCGCCAATGAAGAATTCAATCAGAAATACTCAGCGGTTAATAACATTTCTTTGGACAATAGCAGAAAACTAACAATCTGCGATTCTTTATTCTCCCCTTCTCTTTCTCTGAGAATGCGATCGGAAAAATTGATCATCAGCACACTACCACTGTTTCATTTAAAGGCTCGTCGGGAATAATCGAGGTGGCAAATACAGGAGACTAGTTTCTCTAATGTTAAGCGTCGGAGACGGATGAAAATGCACAATGCGATCCATTTCAACGCGGCCGTTTCTGTCGCCCAGCTGGAGGTTGCAGTGGACCGCAACCTGGAAACAGCCTCAAGGCAAATAAGTCAGAAAGAAGACTATGAATCAAAGCAAATAATGGATTCTTATTCGGCTACAAACGACCATGGAGATCCCAATAAGCCTGTGGCCCGTGTCCTAGGGGGGAATGTACAGTCGAAATCGAAATCATCCTTCGAAAAAGGTCAAGTAGACAGCCTACGAAATTTAGGCGAGGGGACAGTAGACAGATCTTAGGTGAGAGTACACGTCTCAGATGGTAGTCAGCCCGTCGGTGTGTCGTCATTTTGTTGAGGTAAAAGGAGGTCTGGATGCCCACGAACGTTATCTAGGTGTCGAAATATTTGATCAGTTAGATGTATCAAATACATTGCCCACTTCTGAGTACTATGAACTGCTACCTTTACTGTTGAAAAGAATGGATGCAGTTTTAATGTGGGATCGGCTGACGGGATATCTGCTGCTCACAGGTGTGATGAGTGTCTCAGCCAAACAATGTAAGGTAATGGCTATGGCGCTGAGAACTGCAAAGGACTGAATTCGAGTAAGTACCCACAAGACTCTTCGCAGGGGAATGGAAAGGGAGCTTCTTGGTTTTTATTCCCCGTTAAGCTGCACTAGATTTCTACAAAATATTCCCTGCCGAGAAAGTTTAGGTCAGCAACCTCTACGAGTGAAAACGGCACAGGTGGTTATTAGCACCCTCTTAATTGCATACGGATCATCTTATGGTCCGAATGGGCACAAATAGACGTTTTGATTTTCCTTTTCTACGGAGAAGTATTTGAGTACCAAAGGAAGAAAGAAGAAAATGTAATTTCAATCGAAGATGAACCTATTGTTTCTAATCGGCGAACAGTATTAAAATACGCCCTGTAGTTGTTATTGTCTTTCTCTGGGACCATCAGCCAATCACAGGAGGGAGGTGAGGTACTTATTCCATGTAGTTCCCATCCCGGAATGCCACACGGAGGGAATATTACTGGCAGGGGATGGCACTTCAATACTGAAAGTGATGATGGCCCATCTGAAGGTACCAGATCTTACCTTATTAGCGAACTATTTTTCCTTCAAAAATGAAGTCGTTTCCACAACTTCTGGCGAAGAACGGACGTGGGTGGGGAATTTGATATAGCCTTTACCGAGGTCAGCAATCTTGAAAAGTTTGTTTTGATCGGCCATCTACACTCATGAACTAATGCGGAAGGACAAGAAATGGGCTGAGGTAAGAAAATTGCATTGAAGAAGAAGTCCTAAAAGTAGTCCTCACTAGTGTCTATTGGACCGTTGTCCTCATATGAGGACAACGGTCCAATAGACACTAGTAAGGAAGTTCTCCATAAAAAAGGTCGTCCCAATCGGGGCAGCGAGGGGGTCGATGCCATTATTAGAGAAGTTCTCACGCGGGAAACGATGTAACAAAGACGATATCTGGTCGACGGGTTGGGACGGCCAGAAAAGGCGTGTTTTGGCTGGGCTTAGGAAGAAGCCGTGGTCCGGTCCTCTTGATCACAGTATCTGAACTGCCCTATCTAGCTCAGTGTTTGTGCCTATTAGGGTGCAGTCTTCGGCGTACCAACGATGGAGGCTTAGCTGCATGGTCTCTTCTATTTCTTTCGCCAAGGGGTGCACTACCAGGGAAAACATAAGCATGCTAGCTGGGTCTCCTTGTTGCATTCCGGCTTGGCTGAGGATGTCCGGTGCAGAAGACGCCGGCAGGATCAGCGACGGAGTTTGGCGCACGTAGACCATGCTCAAGAACCGACAGAGCGAGTGTACCTCGGAGGGCAGCAGGTCGATCATCTGTTGCCCCGAGAATCGGTTGAATGCATTGTGCGCATCGACTGAGAGAATCATGTAGGGGCGTCCTCTCCTCAGCAACGGACTTGCTTCCGAGTATCGCGGGAAATGGAGTCAAGGCCAGAGGGGATGCAGGCTCATACACTAACCATGTGTAAGATGCGCGCCAAATGTAGGGAAACTTTGTACACGTATTACGGAATAATTGCAGTTTTCACTTCACTAAAAGGTCACAATTCTGCAATGTAGCTCACACCACATTGCAGAATTCTGAAAAAAATTTTCATACTGTAATTTAATTAGAGTTTCTTTGCAGTTTCTTTGTAGTTTTTTCGTTGCGTAATATCCCTATTTTCTCCGCAGTCTATTAAGCCCCCTGTACAGAGAAAAGTACCTTTCCAATGACGCCACGATGTAGTGACAAACCCTTTGTAATGGGAGAATGGCCGGGAAGCCCCAGACCCCTTCAAAAACAGCGCCGTTTAGAGGGGTCAGGCCGTCTATGGTGATAAACCTCGTTGTAATGACAAATCTCATACAATGACACTTGTGGAGGGTGGTGTCACTGCTGAATAACTTTAATTGCAATTGAATTCGGCCACACTCTGACTTGAGCCGCCTTCGGTATCTGAAATTTTCAGCTAAATTTTCAACTAAAAAAGTCCGTAATGCTCTTCTTCCTTAAACCCTTGCTGCGATACAAGGAAACTGCCGCCAACTCCACATCAGTTGCTCTGAGCAGCTGTCAGTAATGGTCATTCTCCATGACCGGGTGCTCATTTGCCATGAGAAGCTCCATCTCTCTACACAGTGATTTGCCGGCCTGCGAAAATTGAGCTAGTGAGCCCCGCGAACGACTGCTGTCCCACGCGTTGGAGTCAATGTCACATTGAACGTCTTAGTTCTCGACACCCTCCCTAATATCTAGCGCACAATTAACCGAATCTTGTAGGGCCGTGGCGTTCTCGATCCTTCTGCACACAGGCATATTCTCCTCTTCATAAAGAAGCCTTTCCAGAGTTGTAGTATCCAGATCCGAAATAGCATATAAACTTTCCAAATCTTTGAGGTCCTCCTCCAGGTCCTGCAAATTCGTTGTCAGATAACGTTCATTCTTGTCCTCGTCGTTTAAACACTCAGCCTCAGCGTCTTTCTTTTCATTTTCTAGCGACTTTAGATACTCCTCACCTTTTTCGATAGCAGTGAGTTCCCTCTGCTTGGCAACAGATTTCTCGCTTTTAAATCTAGTTCCTACAAATGGTAGCTGCCGTCTCTGTGGCGACTTCAGTTCTAAAAACCTCTTGTCCTTGAAAGGAAGTTCTTGATACGGAGCCAGTATTTTGGGAGGCAGCCAACAATTGATGAAAACTGTATCCCGCACCATAGCCCGAGCAGCTACCATCATTCTGTCTGCATCATAAATAGTAACAGCTCCATTTACTGTAAACGGCTTCCGGTCTTTTTCAGGCTTCTCCATTTGCTCCGACACGTAGCTTATGACATGGTCAACCAAAAGGCGTCAAAATGCCGCTTTAAATGAACGTCCAATTGCGGCGTCTACAGGTTGCAATAATGACGTCATATAGGGGGAAGGAACTCAGCAGTGACATTTGTATAATAATTGTAGTCCACTGCGGCAGCGGAGCTGTTATCGAGAAGATTGATTATGTTTCTGTGCTCGACCTTGGCCTTAGTGTCCATTATGTTGCATTGTTCAGCCCGAAGTACCTGTTTACTCCAGGCATTCTTCTGGGAAAAGTAGTAGATGCCCAAATAACGGTGTGGGTAAAGCCTTTTAGTATAGATTTTGTAGTAATATGGCCCTTGAGGACCACGCACCGAAAAATAACGGCCAGGTTCCCACAGATTTAGGGCGCCTTGAGCTTCCAATAATTACCAATGGGGCCTTGATACCATTGACAAATACTGTGAGAACGGCTGCCAAACGATCTTTCTCGCGCTTATAAGTAGATGCACTTTCTGTAGTTCCAACAGTCCTACTCAGGAAAGAGCGAAAAAGTACTGCCACCTCGTCTCTGTTTGATAGGTCAGTTGTGTCCGTTTTGCATAAACTTTTTGGAAGAAGTAGTCCCTCGCTCTCTATAATCTGCTCACTGAACATCGCATTCTGTCCTCCGGGCTTCCAGGTAGCGAAACGGTTGGGATTTATAAAGTTATAGTATCAGTGCTTGCTAGCTTTAAAATCTTTCAAAGTAAGAATTTTCTTTGAGTTAGTACTGTCTTTGCTGTCTCGAGCTTGCTTTGAAAGAGTATTGATAACTTCATCGCGGATCTGTAGGGCCTTTTCACGTATAATATACTCCCTAAAAAAGATTCTCCTTTAAGGTACGAAATGGTCGTGAGCAGATAGACGTTGAGTGCTCTCTTGAAAGCCGGATGATCGCAAACCCTAATAACCTTTTTTTGTTACTTGTCACTTTCAAAACAGCTGTCATAATTTCTTTGGAAGTTTTCTTCCAGATATTAATGGACGTGCGCAAACCCTGAAGCTCTTTCGCTACTGTTTGGACTGTGTAATGCTTGTTTTCTTTGTCACAAGCAGGGGGTCCAAAGGTGTCATCAGGGCGAGCACCGAGCAATAGCAACACCTCTTGCTTGGTCGAAAGAAGCTCATGCTTTCTTTTCTGACCAGTCATTGCTCGGCAATGGGCAGCGTTCTCGAGCAACGCGGATCCTGGGGGAACAACCAGACTATGAAACCTCCAAGCTGGTTTCATCTGTCGTTCGATGAGGGCGGTCCGGTACTACTGGTCTGCGACCGCGCCGGTGATCTTGTCCCTAGCTGACACGTGGCGTACCCGCTTTAGTGACATCTCCGCTGTAGTGACAACGAAAGCGGGATTGGACGGACCTCTTTCGGTGTCATTGGAAAGAGGCTTTACTCTGTAATCTCTTGCCCAATCCATGTGCATACGCGTGGCTCACCGCGCACTCCTCCAAGGCTACTCATGTCTCCCCCGAGGTCTGGTCCGCCATGCTTCAACAAAAACTCGACCTCTCTGTCTTCGACTCGTTAATTACCCTTGCTCGCACCTACTTTCTCGCTTACATGGACGCTCAAGGCGATCATGCTTCGCCTTGCACATCAGCATACAACGCCGCTACCCGACAAAAATTTCTCCGAAACCTCCTCAAGACCGACCTGTTCCGACCTGTCAGTCTCGCTCACAGACAAAAAGTCATCAACCTTTTGCCGGCTACAGATCTCCGGCCAGCCGACATCTTCGTCCAATGTGGACCGAAACCTACGGACACACTCGATGCGCCGTCGCAAGTCGCATATGATATCACTAGTGGCAGTGCCACGGCCCAAGCTTATCTCAAACAAGCTGGATTGGAAACCTGTAGGCCAGCCGAATCGGCTTACGTCGACAATCTTTACACCTTCGACCGCTCAGTGAAAGCTGCGTTTAACCTTACCCCAATCGCTATCTTTCCAATGCTCGGTTTTCACTTTGGTCCGCCCGCTTTCGACTCCCTACGCCGCGCCTTGTTCGCAACCTCTGGAGTGATTGAGAGGCATGCGAAATCAATATCCAGACGACTGTTCTGTACAACAGTGGCGGCCCTTGACCACCTACAGCAACGAATCTCGTCTAACATATTGTCTGCCTTTGCAACATAGATCCTAGCGCGTACTCCTAAGCTGAACAGCGACTAACTTCAACTATCCCAGCTTACACTGTTAGCTAGGCTTGTACGCCCTTCACAAAACATGAAGTAACGACGGTTAAAGGTCCCCTGGATCAATCACACGCAGCAACAGTTTCTCCAAACTGAGAAGTGCTTAAACTTCCCTCACGGGGCCCGGTCGGGGTCAATGTGGTCTGGTTGGAGCCCTCGAAAGAGGAGACTACCCGGGGTGTCAAATCTGTGCTTTTTACGATGACAAAAAAGTCATCGTGATTTTTAGCCAAATTACAGCTGTAGCCAGCACCTATCCTTTGTTTTGTAAATAAAATATCGATGTTGACTTAGCAATACGCAGAATCGCTGTGAGGATATCAGTGATACTCGCACTATGAAATGTAGGAGTCGGTGTAATTCCTTTTTGTACGTAGGAGATCCAAAGTTCCATCCATTCAGCTGGACAGTGATAATTTGGGCTTTACCACTACAGCTCCATTTCTACCTGCATTTGGCCACCGTTTTCACCTCCTTCCTCCTCATATGTATTTATGTGCAGTTGTATATTTTGAGGCAACCATGACGCGAAATCAATGAAAGCAAGTAACACTTACACATACTCTCTGCTGATTTTAAATGCCGTTCCATCTGTAGAGTAGAATTTCGGTCACCCAAGATGTGGACTGATAAAAGACTCATTTGCATTAGAATTCCCGTCCTATACCTCTATTAATTCATCATTCCTATAACTCCCTCAAGGCTGTTTCAACATTTCTTTGTCCCATTGGCAGAGGCCCGATGATAACTTGGTCCACCCAGTAGCCGTCCCAAAATTCCTTCCCTCAGCTGCTGATCCCCTAGGGCAGTATTAACAAAGAAAGAAAGGGCGGGGTAGATTTTCCGAAAACTCCTAATCCTTGGCTGCATCAATATTCCATCGCTTTCCAGCTGCTTGCTCATTTTGATGGCTCTTTTACTGTCTCTTGATTAACCCATGTTTTCTGTTTTTTCTGGTATCTCTTTCCTGCCCCAAAAACCTCTTCAATGCAACTCAGAATGCTTAATTTATAATTAGAAGATGGGAAACAATCCTGAAAACTTTTTGCGTCAACGTCTTTCATGTTACTGCCGATTGTTCATGTGCTCATAATAGGTCATTTCCTGGGTCAAAGGTGATACAATGTAACTTCTAGATAGTTTTTGGCATGCTGCGCTGGATGAGCTTGCATGCTGCGCTGGATGAGCCTGCATGCTGCGCTGGATGAGCTGGCTTGCTGCACTGGCTGCGCTGTGACTGTAGTTACAATTTTATTTTCAATTATTTTTAGAGGGATGCTTTGCACCGTACTGCAGCGGTGCAGATACGTATGGCACATAGGTACTGTATAGGTGCTACAAATTGTGAGGGTTGAAAACTCTATATAAGGGGCTGTTTGCATGAAATGGTAGGAGTACTTGTGAGCCAGCATACCCGGGCGGGGCGCTCAACAAATTAAGTCTCACACAAAGCATAAAGCAAGTTGGCAGACAACTTCAAGCCAAGTCCTGAGTAGTACGGAGTTGAGAGTCAACTTCAGACCCAACAAACCTTTTCCCTACGCTGCTCACAGAGCATCAGTGGTACACCCTGCCCCTTCCATACTTGCTGGTAGACCTCTCAACTCTCTTCGATATACACTCATTTTTGTTCGTTCAACTATACCACGGTAGCACTTTTGTCGCTTACAACACCTCCTTCTTGGGGTAGTTGGTTCTGAGTATCTCTTCTCCCGACGATTTACCCCTATCACTTGGTACTCTTGTCGAGGGGGTTGCACCAGAGGTATTCGAGTTGAGCAGTTTAGGGAAAACTTCTGCGGGATTTCTTTTCTGTAATCATGGATCTCAACGCTGCTCGTATAACGTTCGCAGGGGGCAAGAATAAGACGTTGAGGAGTTTCTCTATACATATTCAACGTTTGATGCGTGAGAAAGCGATGAAGAGAAGGCCGAAAAGTACCGCCAATCTTCATGGTGGCGCAAAGCACAAATATAAGCCAAGTTTATCAACGGGTGGTCTCTTAACGGGAACGGGTAACTTCAGTGAGGTATGAGTGGCTTGTGAAAGAATATGCTAAGGAGAAATCAGATGAGATGATTCGTACCGCCATAGAGGCCCGGCTCAACTTCACGATTTGTTAAGCTCATTGGTATACTTGTGTGATCTGTATGAAAAGGCTGGGTTCAACGCCCAAGCCAAGTACGGAATGCTGCGTAAGGCGGCGATGGGGATAAGCGGCTCTCCGATTTCCTCCTCATCAAGGGCCCTCACACTTTTAATGAACTGAAGGGTACCATAGTAGAATTTGTCAAAAATTCGGAGACGTTTCAGTCACTGAGTGAGGTACCGAGGGAAACCCGCACATCTATGTCTATCGTACATCCTGAAAAGAATTATCAAAGGCCGGCTACTAGTGCAGCAGCATTGAATCTGTCAGGAGCGATGTCAAAAACTTGGAAGAAAGGTTGGAAACCCGATTCGATAATCGACTTGACATGATAACCTCGCAGTTGGAAAGCCTTACTCTTACCATTAAGAAGAACCAGTCTGGGGCCCCTAAGGCCGCAGAAGTCTGTTCTTACTGTCACAAGCCTGGACACTTTGCAAACAGGTGTCCTGATAATCCACATAGAAACACTCGTTGTGGAAAGTGCGGTCGATATGGGCATCATGAAAGTAACTGCTGGTCTAAAGACAACAGAAGAGCAAATTTATCGGATGCGAGGAGTGAGTCAGGACCAGAGATGAAAATCTTACAAAACAGAAGGATCAAAGGTTGACGGATGCCGGTAACGTATCCATCGCTGAAGAAATCAGTCAAGTCAATGTGACAAAAAGGGATGGGGAAGGGAACATTTTATCGAAAAAACCTAGGCTAGATTATGGAATGCTGGAGCATATCCCAGCACCTGTACCTCCTCGAACCAAGAGGTCTGATCAAGTTGTTCCAGGAGTGGAGTCACTCCGGCCAAGAAGACGAAAAAGAGTAAGAAATTTAAGAGTATCCTAAGGACGTACTAGAATATGTGAAGAAGTACAATTTGGTGGCTGAGCTTGCATCGGCCCCAACTGGGATAACGTTTGGTCAACTTTTGAGGGGCGACGCAGAGGATGCGAGAAAAGAACTCAAAAAAATTATCAGGTCTAATAAGTCCGCTAAGGGTAAGAAACTGTTTCTTCAATCGGCCTCGACAGCACCAAGACGTCTTAAGCTGGTACCAGTCAAAGTATTGGGAATGAAAACCCAAGCTCTTTTCGATTCGGGCGCTTCCAAACCTCATTTCAGAAACTTTGGTGACAGATCTAGGTCTCGAAATTACTCCAACGACTCGAAAAATAACTGTAGCGGATGGAACCGTCTCAAAATGCATGGGCACTGTTGACAAGGTTTCCGTGTTCTTTGGGGACTCTAAAGTTGATGTAGACTTTCTTGTCATGCCTGATCTCCCTTTCGATGCAATCATTGGCTGCCCTACCATGGAAAGACTAGGGAATGCATTGACTTGGGCAACCAAATCGTTTCAGTTAATATTGACGGCAGAACCGTGAAGATGCCCCTGGATTTCGACAAAAGCACACATCCGGAAGATTAAAGAAACGGACAGTGAAGATTTCACTTCTAGCTATGACAGCGAAGATTCCGAACCAACTAACACTTTCGGAAGTGGAAAAGGGTACGCCGGGGATAATGAACATGGCATGGGATGATTATGATTCTGGGTTTGAAACAGATGAAGACTGGAATTCTAGGGTAGGTTTGAGACCTGAATGTTTCTTTTTGCGATAATATCGAATCAAAGGACGGTTCGAGCATGAAAGAAGATTACCTTGCAAGAACAAAATATGTCGAATTCCATATCTGAAGATGTGAGCACACCGGAAAGGTCCTTCAAAATTTGGAGGTGAGGATCAAGAAGAAGAAGAGCGCCAAGATGGCAGAAATTCAGGAAAAATTACAGCACCTTCCCGCCCCCGCGTCAATGAAAATATCCGACATGTTAACATCTTCCCAAGTAATTGCATGGGGGTTTCAGATCTAAGGCAAGCAAGTGTACCGGTCATCACCCATTTGAACTTACCGATACTCAACCAATTTACCACAGGCCTAGACGTCAACCGCCGAAATATGACCAATTTATCTCAGAGAATATTACAAGTATGCGGAAAATGATATTATTCGGCCAGTTTCATCCCCATGGTCATTTCCAGTTGTGGTAGCACCAAAAAAAGATGGAAAACTTCTCTTTTGAGTCGATTACCGAAACTGAGCCACAGAATGATACCCGATCGATTTCGATTCCAAATATGGAGGA
This sequence comes from Kappaphycus alvarezii, assembly GCA_002205965.3. Lineage (NCBI taxonomy): Eukaryota > Rhodophyta > Florideophyceae > Gigartinales > Solieriaceae > Kappaphycus > Kappaphycus alvarezii. Next base: position 150,297 of record NADL03000049.1, on the reverse strand, counting down.
AATCCTCGAGACTTGAAGGACGGGAGATACTTCACCTCGATTGATCTTTACACTGGTATTGGCAGATTCCATTGATGAAAAATGCAAGGAAAAACAACTTTTACCAGCAAAGCCGGTACATTCAGGTTCGAAGTGATGCCTTTTGGTCTCATGAATGCACCAGCTACATTCCAAAGAATGATGAACGAGGTTTTGAAAGGACTTCCATTTGCAAGAGTTTATATCGATGATGTGGAATATTCTCAAAACCTTGGATCAGCACATATCGCATGTCAAGACAGTGGTGGGAGGATATCTGCATACAGCCTGAAAATTAAGTTGAGCAAATGCTTCTTTGCGAAAACTCTATCCAATTACTCGGTCATATCGTCGATCAAGAGGAATTAAAGTGGATCCAGAGAAAACGAAAAAAATCAAGTTGGCACCAAGGCCCGCTTCAAAGACGGAGGTTCGAAGCTTCTTAGGACTGGCCTCATATTACAGAAGATTTATCAAAGATTTCGCCAAGACTGCAGCACCGTTACATGCCAGCACTACGAAGAACGGAAAATTTTACTGGGACAAGGAAATGGAAACTGCATTTGAGGAGCTTAAAGATAAGCTATGTGTCCCCAGTGCTCATGTATCCAGATTTCAAGAGACCATTTGTTGTGGAGACAGATGCCTCAGAACGGTCTTTGGGTGCCGTTTTGTCCCAAAAAGATGAAAACGGAAGACTACACCCTGTTCAATTCGCAAGTCGCACTCTGAATGATGCGGAAAAGAGATACTCAGTCTGCGAGAAAGAAGCGCTAGCTGTTTCTTCGCACTGAAAAAGTTTCGCGTATACCTTTTATCACTCGAGAAATTTGTCTTGATAACTGATCACCAGGCACTTAAGACAGCATTCCAAAAGAAAGATGTACATCACCGCTTCCGATGGCTCGACATTTTCGCAGAATATCGGTTTGAAATTGTGTATAGCCCGGACGCAATAATCAGCCTGCCGATTACCTATCCCGCTTGAGGGATCCACTGAGTCCAAATGAAAAAGCTTCCGAGGACATCGTCGGAGTTGCCGAGGTGCAAGTGCCGAACGAAAACGAGTACGAAGCTAATATTCACGGACTAATTAAATTCCTGGATGGACTAGAAATGAGAAAGGTTGATCTTGAACACAGAAATTGGGTACGCAGGAATCAAAAGGCTTTTACATTGTGGAATGGGAAACTCTTCCGACACACTAAAGCCGGTTCTCGTCTAGTGGCCCCTTTGAAAGAAAGAATCAAGATCTTGAGGACTTTCATGATGAGTTAGGGCATTGGGATCTCGAAACAACCAAAAAACTTCATTACGGAGAGATTCTGGTGGCTATCCATAAGGACGTCTATAATTTCGAAAAGCTGTACAACTGTCAAAAATTCACTCGATATGAAAGTATAAGAACTCTAAGCTTTCCAGTTTCCGGTCTCTTTGAAACCTTCTCAATTGACTTTGCCGGCCCATTCAAGGAAACCTCTTCGGAAAAAATATCTCCTTAGGGGTGGAATATTTACTGGATGCCAATAGCAGTTGCAGTTGTGGAGGCCAATGCTGCAGGTCCTGAGATTCATTGAAAAAGAAATATTGAACCATTTGTCTACCAAAAAGGATCATCTCAGATAACGCTCTTTGTTTTACTGCAACGTTACTGCTCCTTTTTTTGGGATATAGAGAGATTTAATTGAAAACAGTTCTATATTACGCCCTATCGCAAACGGGGAAGAAAAGAATGGTCGGAACCATCAAACACGCACCTACTTGTTGGAATATTTCATGGTAGTCAACTGCATCCATATGCGTTTAAAAGGACTTATTTTAAAGCAATAAGACAAAGTACATTAATAAACAGAAGAAGAATCATGACGAGTCGGGACGTTCGTCTTGAGAGAGGGCGTGATATAATATAACTTTTAGATAGTATTTGGCATGCTGCGCTGGATGAGCTTGCATGCTGCGCTGGATGAGCTGGCTTGCTGCGCTGGCTGCGCTGTGACTGTAGTTACAATTTTATTTTCAATTATTTTTAGAGGGATGCTTTGCACCGTACTGCAGCGGTGCAGATACGTATGCACATAGGTACTGTATAGGTGCTACAAATTGTGAGGGTTGAAAACTCTATATAAGGGGCTGTTTGCATGAAATGGTAGGAGTACTTGTGAGCCAGCATACCCGGCGGGGCGCTCAACAAATTAAGTCTACACAAAGCATAAAGCAAGTTGGCAGACAACTTCAAGCCAAGTCCTGAGTAGTACGGAGTTGAGAGTCAACTTCAGACCCAACAAACCTTTTCCCTACGCTGCTCACAGAGCATCAGTGGTACACCCTGCCCTTCCATACTTGCTGTAGACCTCTCAACTCTCTTCGATATACACCATTTTTGTTCGTTCAACTATACCACGGTAGCACTTTTGTCGCTTACAACACCTCCTTCTTGGGGTAGTTGGTTCTGAGTATCTCTTCTCCCGACGATTTACCCCTATCAAAAGGGTGATGAGAGTACCGTGGCACTCTGCTCCTCGTTATCAGTGCATGTTTTCAAGAAGTGGCTTTCATTCCAACCGGCTCCAGGCTTGAACTGGTACATTTCGGACCGCAATCAAAAGACGTGGCTGCAGTTCTATTGCAGAAGGCCACTGTTTCCTCCCGCTTAATATGTCATAAGGGGAGGTGCACGACACTAATTGATCAGTACTGTGATCCCGCGCAGTGTTTTTTCTACGAAACTACCCGCACGTGGCGGAATGGCTCGAAAACACGGTTATTTGCCGCAGATCACTCCAGAGCCACCCGGCACCCTGTACTCGAGCCTCTACAACCCGATTATGCAGTTCGCCAGGACATGAAGGCGCTTCGACAGAGCTGGGGCAAAAATTATCAAGACTTAACCGTAGTCCATCCTTTGACCCCCGCCTGCCTCCCGTTCCCGGCGCGACGTCCATTAAAGTCCCTAAATTATGCTTTTCTTGGCAAATACACTCGCTTGTCACTGACTATGTCGAAAGGATCTTGGGTATCGATTCATAGTCTTTACATTCTCAACTTGAATGGGTTTACACCCTACTGCTCAGGACTTCGCCAACAATCCCGATTGCTGATGCGCGGCAAACAGTGTTCGCTCTTTATGCGCGATACTCGTCCAGAATGAAGCCGGTTGTTTCTTTGAAGGGGGTTTAAGCAACACCTAACGCCAAAGCTTTAAATCGTGTATATTCCAGAGAATCTCTGTTCTCAGAGTATGCGAGTTGCTACTCAATTTAGGCCTCGTCTGCTGTACTTATTTGAGGCCAATAAAGAACACCGCCCCATTTAACCAGTAGGTCTTGTTGTTACAAAATCGGTCCTTTCTGTAGGAGAGCGGTCCTCATTACAAACTTCTGTCTTCTTTTTCCTCGTCAGCTTTCGGGAAAAACTCTTCCAATCAATTTTATTTTACGAAACAAAATCATGAAACGGATTTTTCCCATGAATCCAAATTCGCTATTCAAATTTTTTCTTTGATCATTTTGGTCCTCCTTTTTCAAAATAGGAATAATTCGACTCGTGATCCGCCTCGTCCTCCAAATTCAGTTCCGATATTTTATCAAGCAGATTTTTAGTTATTGTCCTAATCGCATGCAAATCCAAAGCTGTAGCATTGCCTCACATTTTTATTTCGTCCGAGGCCTGTGAAAATTTTCGAGTAAGGTGCCCTATTTTAAGTCCGAAATCGACTTCATTGAGGCAACCCCACCGCCATCAACTACCCCATCGGCATCCCTCTTTTTGCCCTCAACATGACCAACCTCCGCCCGTCCCGTACCATCGCCAAGTCATCCCTAGGCCGTCGTCCCTCAACGCTGTGGCTCTGATAACAAATGGTCCGACCGACTACGATGACTACTGTAGAAGAATGGATCGGGATCGCGTTCGGGAGTGTGTCCGCTGCAACTTCTTCGAGCAGGCAGAGAGGAAGAGGAAGAGGTAGAGGAAGAGAAAAAGAGAAATACGAGGAAGGCGAAGAGGAGGATGAGGAGATGAAGAGGAGGACTGTGTGTACCCGTGGGAGGCACTAGTGTACAACGGTTGGGGAGCTCCCATGGGGAACGAAGGGCAGACGCAGGGAGTAATCGTTACCTCTGGCTCTTCTGACGAAGATGAAGGGAAGGATGAAGAGGAGGACGAGGAGTATGAGAGGGAGATAGACATGGAAAGTACTGGAATAGTGGGGAGCGGGCCGGAAAGTATGGACCAGGTGGTCCCGACTCTGGAACCGGATGGGGGCATCTTCAGTGGTCGAGATATTTCCCTGAAGTCAATGGAGAACTGTAAGCCGTTCGCGGGTATTTTGGGGGACTGCTTGGGTGGAATGGATATTTAGGGGGAACTGTTTGGCTCTAATCTAGAGGACTAAGAAATTAAGGATGGAATCTAGGTATTTATGCTCATAGTTTCTGCTGTTAGTCTTTCCCGTTCACACGATTCCATTTGATGCATTTTATGGTTCTTAGTATGTTTGTTTGAGACTTTAGGGTTACCCAAAACGTTTTATATAAGCTGAGTAAACTGCTTCCTCTTGTGGAGGTCAAGCAAATTGGCAGCCAACTTTGAGTTAAGTTCCGAGTGGTAGGAAGTTGAGAGTCAACTTCAGACCCGAGAACCATTTTTCTTACGCTGGTCAGAGGTCATCAGTGGTAGTCCCTGTCCTTTCTATACTTGCTTGTACCCCTCTCAACTATTGTACTTTTTTGCCTCTTTTTGTTGGCTCAACTACACCAAGGAAGCACTTTTGTCGCTTGCAACACCTCCTTCTTGGGGCATTTGGTTCTGAGTATCTCTTCTCCAGACGATTTACCCCTATCAGGTCCCATTATCGTATATAGTGATAAGTAGCTGGGATTGATTCCTCTGATCATTGCAAAAATAAGTAAAGGACAGGAGAGGGATGATGTACAAGGTCTATGTCAAGCTGATTCGAAATATTCAGTTAATTTGGTATTAATGTAATGTGATAGTATGAACTTCGAACGATTTGATGTGAAAAGGAATAAAAGAACTTCTTACTCGTTATTGTTTATAGAGCGAATTATGAATTACAAGCTCCTTTGCTGAGTATAGAGTGAACCAAGTGCTCTTCTTATTTTCGCACCAACTCTCTCACCAATCATTTTCAATTTTGTAAGTCTACTGAATTAAGCAGCACAGTATCCACATGTATTTCGTCGACTCAGGGCTTTTTAGAATATGTAATCGGTAAGGTGCGTATTTTCCAGTGAAGGAATACGTTCGATTATATCTCCCAAACCAATGCACTGTAACTGACAAGCAACTCCTTCTTTGCTTTTAAGGACATCTTGAACCTTACCAATCCAGAAAGGTAATTCACTTGTGCAGCCCTCCCCACGCACTGCTACAAAGTCGTTAACAGTATAATCCAGGTCACTTCGTGTTATTTCCTCCTCACTTCGTCTGAAATTATCGTTCTCAGGTTCTATGTGTGCTTTTTCCCTAGCTACAAGAGTGGAATACCTTCCATTCAGCTGAAATGCATCTACTAGATTCCAATGGAAATGATCATGCTGGTCTTTGTAAACTTAATTGACAAAAGCTTGAAGCTCAGCCATCATATTTACGTTGTTTATACGTTTCTCCTCGGATTTTAGGCGCTCCATTACTTTTTCACTGTCTTGAGGGCTGAAAATTTGAGTTGGTGTTGTACTTCTGAGATCAAGTATATACAGGAGAAAAAAGGACTGCGTCTCGCCGAGGACTCCATTCAACGATCCCCATTATCACTGAAATCGATAGGGTTACAACATCTCATTCTATAGGAATCCTTTGGCATCTCGGTTTCGCAAGAATCCTGTGAAAACGAAAGTACCTGTGTTTCGAAAAAGACGTAACTTTTGCCCTGCATTTTCATGTACGCAGAGGCTGGAAAAGTTTGGGATATGAAGCATATGAGAAATGGATGGCTGTATGGCGTGGGACTTCCGTAGTTGTGTCACTAGATCTGACATATTCACTGCATAATTTTGTCTTAGACGGTGAGAAGTGCAGCTGATTTTTATTAATATCAGCATAAGTGTGGCTAATTGGAAGAGAAGACGCGGAAAATCACAGAAAAAACCCAAAGCAACAAGAGACTCGAGATAACAGAATAAATAAAAATTTTATTATCCCTGGTACAGTTTTCAAACTGGATGAATAAACCTCTGGAAGTGGAGATTTTGAACTTTTCACGGAAAGTATTCTGTGAGATACTTTGATTACAAGATTTGCCCCGGTTTCAAACTTCTCAGTCATTTTGTATAAGAGAGTGATTTGACTGGACCATGTTCCAAGAATTCGACGCGTTTAACTTTGAGGCTATGCACAGTGGTGTCTTTCGTTATGAATTGAAGTGTGATAATCCAATTGCAGACCGCTCAGCTCCATGCACAATGAGGGAGCAAAATTTAGTAAAGCGATGGACTTTTCGGATTTTTATCGAAGGGCAAAACTTGTTCCAAATCTCATAAAATAGCTCTCTGAAGGTGGTTGGTGATGTTACAGACTTTTATGCTACCCAGTGAACATCCCTTAGAACCTCAATTTTTGAAGGTACCGGAGGTGCAGTTCATCACGATCGGGCATATCCGTAATACAATTATTTAATGTACGATATATCGTACATTGATGTTCTAGAGTTCATCCTTCGCTGCAAATATATGTTTGAAGCATTGAAACATCTATTTGATGTTGTAGTTGTTGATGTTGCAAGGACAATAATTGGGTACTAGAGAAGACGAAAAAGACATTAGCTGAATTTTACGGTGGTAGACTCATTGAAAGCATACCAATTCCGGGTGTCAAAACATAACTGAATAAGCTCGAGCAGGGACTAAATTTTGTCGTATGTACGATACATAGTACATAACGTCACACCTAAAGGGTCCCGCAGATGCTCAAAGTTTACTCCGAGCGAGCGCGAAGGCGTCTAGAGGATCTCGATTTTTCTCCTGACCGACACCGCTTCCTCCTGACAACACAACTGCATGTCGTGTTTCCTCCCATGCGTTTTCTATCACTGTCATTTGTATCAGTAGGAATGCTCGATCTGCGGGGAGACCTGGAGGCTTGTCGAGGCTCGACTTATTTAGTAGATTGCCAAATATCTCAGGAAGATCCGACAAAGGTACGGACACACAAGTGCACATAGCATTGGGAACAATTAAAGCAGGACCGGTGACCTCTAAAGCCACCCTGTGTTGTAGAGTTCATACCACATAAATTACAACATCTCTCAAAACGAATCTGCTTTTGGCTGTGCCCAGGTACATTCAACCGAAGCCTAGTAACATCAATTCCATAGCAGAATCTCAGCCTATTCCGTTTCTTGTTCCTTTCTAATTCCTTCGAGCGGACTGCTTCATCTCTACGAACGTCAACGTCATCACTATCTTTATTATTGCCGTTTATCGCTCATAAATAACACTTACATACCTTAGCAGCTCTACGGCCCCAACAGAAGTCAGACAACGATTCCATGTCGTTTAGAATAACCTAAAAATTTTCAAAGCTCTGGAATCTTTCTCCACCGTCAGCCAGATCCATCTTCTCATCAATACGCCAAGCAACAAATGCGTTGACAAAAAAATGCTTTTAAAGTCTGACATACTACTTTTTGTTCCCATTTCAGCTTTTTTGCCGGACTTCTCAGAATTGCGCGAGCTTGCGCAATCCCGTCAACTCCACCCTTGCTCTTGGAATAAATGCTGTGTATACCATGGTTATAGATCTTTAGCGGGACAAACGGTCATATGATATCACATAGTCATTGATAGGCTCTTAAAAAGATATTCGGTATTTCAGAACTTTTTTGTCTCTGTGTCCACAAACTTTGGATAGAGGACATACCTTTATCAGCCTATGCCATTAGACGACCAGCTTTTTCCTTTGAACAGTTTCGAGACATCTCCACAAAACCCTCAGAGGAATTGGCCAGAGTACAAGAGAGAAGCGCAGACTCAGAACATGACACATTAAGAACGTAATTGTTTCTGAACACCACCATTTGGGGCACTATCTGCCCATGTGTTCCCTCAGTATACTCGTTTAATAGCGCTTATCATTGATTCTCGTGCAAAAGAGATCTATGCAAATGTTTTTGAGTGCTCTCGACAAAGAAGACGATGCAAATGCTCTTCTTGATTTCTGCAGGACAAATCTGAAACCTCTCTTGGGACGCATCCGTGAGATCAAGACTGGTTTTTCGCAGGTCAATAACAGCAATGGCATCAAGTGAGCATGCTAGCCAAGTTTCGTCCAATTCCGCCATCATACCACATGCGTGAATTCCATAAATGAATTCCTTGGCTTAATGCATTCACAGCCGCTTTTCTTGCAGTCCTGCGAATCATGGATTCTAATGACCCTGCAGATCTGAACCAGGAGTCTGGTAGACTCTTAAACTTTTCTGCCAGAGTCTGGTCAAGGCCAGACTCTGCTACTTCAATACCGATTGGTGAACAAATCTGTACATCACTAAGAAGCTTCTTTCCAGCAATAGTTCCTGGAACTCTAAACTGACCCAGAATAAACCACTCCGCGCAACTTTGATCGACATTTAGAACTTTGCACTTATCTATGCAATGCATTTACTCTATGTCAATGCTTTCTTGTGACGCAGGATTAGGGGCGATTAATCTTCCCTGTTACTCCTCTTGATGAATAAAAACGTTACGGTACCATTACTCTGCAATGCACCATGCAGAACGGCAATCCAACACTTCATCATAGAGTAGAGGCATCAAGAAGGCAGTAGGCAAACCGTGAAACTTTTGAAACCCGATTAGGTCCGCGCTCTCTAACCGCAACTGTAGTGACAGTAACTCTCAAATTGGATAGCCGTCCTTGAAGATCTTTTCTGCATACATCGTTCGTGATCCTAGTCCTGGGATGTCGTCGATTATGAAACTAGAGTCGCGATTATAGACGTCCGTGGCGGCCCTAGCTCACACATCCACATCGACACCTTGATCTGAGAGCGCGTTTACATCCTCTTCTTCCAAATCATTCTTGTCCGCACGGAAAAGACATACCAACAAACGGATGGCATCCAAGCAAATGCTTGGCGGTATAACGATGAAACCAATTCCTTTCTGGGCAGGTCTCAGTACCATACAAGATCCGCTGTAGCCTCTATTTTCTGTTATTATAAAGCCTGTAAGCGATTGCTCCCCTCTTGCTTGAAGTAGTTCATTCATTAGTTTTTCCATATTGCTGGACTGCGCCTCACCTCGACAACAGAACCGAACCATAAGCGTTATCCGAAACAAATTTTCAATTGTATCTACGCAGTGTCCTTCTTTGTCTGCTTTTCTAGCGCTCAATGACTTAACCTGCTAATCATTAGCTCTGGTTACATAAATATCATCTTCCAGAGTCCCATATGTGTAGGAAGGAGACAAAAAGACCCTGCATTGCATCCGTTCGGACGCTTGATCGAACTCAATCAAACGAACAGTTTGATCTCACTTGCAGCTCCAAATTCTTTCCCTGTTATCTCCTCTTCCGGCTGCAGAGAATGCTAAAATGTTGTACCTATAAACTGTACAGGATCAAGGGAAGATATCGGCAGTCCAGCTTTGCCAGTAAATAAAAGGTTTTCGAAAGACTGAAGCCTGAACATTGAGAGAACATAAACACCGCTAAGAAACGATACAGGTCAGGTCCCTAAAGTCGTCGCTTGTTCTCATCCCTCGAACCAGCTCCGGACGAATCACCGTCTAGGCCGACCTTCACACACAACACAACATTCTCCGCAATTTCTTATGCCGAATCTTCCTCTTCTGCACTATCCGACGCTTCTAGGCTTATTAGGCTGGAAAAACAAAGTTGTCGGTATCGAGGGCAAGCTCTCCGAAATCGTTAATCTACTCACGCCTGGGTCTGGATCCGCTGCTCCCGCCGCTGCCGCCGCTTCGCTGCGGCCGCCGGGCCACTGGTGCCGTAGATCCTACGTCTAATCTTCCTGATAGGCCCTCAGCCGCCGTTGAGGCCTTCAAAGTGGGGCAACTGCAGTTTACACTGCCGCCACCACCGCTGAACACGTCAGCGAAGCCTTTGCCGCCCGGCGAGCTTACGATGCCACAGGTAAATTCAAAAAGTTCGAGAAGCCGGCTACCGTCGCGCTGTTTCGTGCATATCGGTTCATACCGGAACCTGAGGGACTTTTGAAAGGATCAAGTCTGCCGATCAAGAGACGGGTAGGAACCTGAAGTCCTTTAGAATATTTGGAACAACTGTGAGAACGCCCTCGCCTGTGCCCATCAGGTTACGGAGCCCTGGTTTCAAAAGGCATTGACGTTGCACCGAATCCTTCTCCGTGCTGCATCATTTCCTCTCAGCTTCATACAATCGTGTCCTCGGACGTGTAGACTTCTTCGAAGACTCCCTCGAATCTGGTAAATCCGGAGCAGTTCTGCTTCGGAAGTATTTGCGAAAGGACTACTTCCCGTACTCGTCCGGGCTGTCCCGCTGGACGAAGTAAAAGTTTGCCGAGCTCCGCTCTCAAGCCTACGCCAAGGAATTCAATAAGCAGCAAGCTGCTTCTGGAGGTCTTCGTCAAAACAATTTAGGGGCTCAAAGTAACCCACCGCCGCTGACAACATGCCGAATCGCAAGTAAACTGACCGTCGTCGCGGTCTTTTCTCTGTGGTATAAATCACGACCTATGGCGCAATAATCAGCGCGCAGCTCCTTTCTGGTACAAAACCCTTCAATCCTCCAACTTCCTTTTACGTGCGCTTCACTTCGGAGTGTACAAAACACCCCTCACTACTTCCCTTTCTCGCACGAAATTCTCTCTACCTAAAATTCCGGTCGACTCCTCCAAACGGAAATTATTCGACACAGCAATCAAGGATACCCTACACCGTCGTACTTACGAAGAGGTACCGGCCACTAACACTCTCCCCCTTCACGAGCGAGGCTACTCGATCTCAAAGGCTTTCGTGCAGTGTCGGGCGAAAAGCAGCGGCTGGTCGTGAACTTATCGCAGTCCACCCTGTTCTGGGATATCCCGTCAAGGTGGAAACTATAGAAGTATTTGCTCTGGAACTCGAGCAGAACGACTGGATGTTATCGTTTGATACCGCAAAAGGATACCATCACTTTCGATTGCACCCAGACATCTGCAATTGGTTTCTGTTCAAGGTACATAATCGATATTCTCGATGCATCGCATTACCGTCTGTTGGAAGCTCGCTCGAGCCTACTTTATCAATTTCATGCGCCCTCTGGTCCAGTACGCTCGGAAGCACCTAAGACTGCGAGTCAGACGTACATGGACGACTTTCTAGTCGCAGTGAGGCGCAGTCTCGACTCCGAAAAGCACGTCTGCAAATCGATCGCCTTCTACACGCATGTGGACTTTGCGCAAGGAAGAAAAGGGAATTGGGAGGCTCGCAACGCATAGAGCATTTTGTCCTTCTGGACTCAACTCGGATGGTTTTTGGGGTCTCAGCACGTCGTATGGAAAACGCGGGGCATCTCGCAGCAATTATTACCAGGCCCGACGGAACCGCCGGCTAGTCGACGTCAATATTACGCCACTTCGCCGGAGTGGCCATCTCATGCCCCTCGCAATGCCTCGCCCGGTTCTACACTCGTTCCCTGTACGACTTACTCAAGAACACGACCAACTCTGGCAAGCGCGTCGACTACTACACGCCGCAATCCGGGATCTCAAGCACTGGCGGGATCTGAGCACCACAAGCCAGAGAGGCCCATTCAGCCCATCCCCTACACTAGCGTTACACTCCGACGCCTCCACGTTAATAGGCCAAGGAGGGACACCGGGTTCGTACCTCCAACCAGGGGTCCAGAGTTTGGGAAGCATGGGGCCTATGGGACCCCTTCTCCCGGTCAAGCCAATCACTTTTCTCAAGCTCGTGCATTAAAGACAACATCTGTCGTTCGCCAGGATGCTGACCTCCGGCACGCACCTTCGAATCTGGGAGGACAACAAAGCCGTGGTGTCCATTCTGAACGAAATATCTACGAAATCTCGGCCGTTGATGCAAGAGATCCGAGTTTTAAACCGTTGTACTGACTCGGTTGGAATCTCTATCGAGTCAAGTTACTACAATCGGCGGCCAATCGCTTCGCAGACCGACTCTCGAGATTGCACACATTGGACGACTGGAGAATCAAGACGGCCACCATCCAGCCGATCCTCAAGAATTTCCCGACTACAGTGGACCGCTTCGCGGACAATCAGAACACGGTATGCCCTCGTTTCAACAGCGAGTTCGCGTGTCCTGGCTCCCTAGGAATAGAGGCTTTGAAACAAGATTGGCGCTTGGACATAATTTTTGGAACCCGCCGCTCAAGTTGATACCGCTCGTGGTTACAAAATCTGTCAGAAACAAGCCCGGGGAATACTGGTCACGCCGCATTGGCCCGCACAGCAATGGTACACGCAATTGCGCCGTCTTGCTCGACCGCATAATTTCGACGCAGACAAACTCTACTGTTGTATCTCACTCCACAGACCTTACAGCTTTACACGAACTCACTGCATCTACTGTACTGTAGATTCAAACCACTGTTAACCTTATAACCAGGGCTACCAGGCACTTTGCTGTCATTACACTTTCCTTACAGTTCTGAACACAGGGTATGACCCCATTGGTACACATGGAAGAGTTACGGGCGAGTAGCCTACTGGGGTATTATATCATTGCTTTACCAATCAAAGTTGCTTTGCTATCCCATGCCACCTGGACCAATGTACTTCTTACATCTTGTGAGAGTATGTGACTCGTGCCGACTACAATTCTGAAAGCGCTACTTACGATACCATCAGGGCTGTTTACGGGAAAACGTTTGAATTCGCTACTGTTAGACTGCAATTTCCTTTATTTTGTAGCTATCTTCAGTTCTATATAAACCCTGGTTTGGAGCAGCCGGCCTAACTCAGCCAGCCTAAACCAAAGTTTCAACCACAGTTCTACCTTGATCTGCTCGTTTCCGCTTAACACCTCACATCTACCTACCGCCGATCTGGGCTCCGGAAGCAATGCCTTCGCCTCCGTGGAAAATCGCCAGGTGGAAAATCTCGCAGAAGAAGCAGCTACTCTCCGTTAGCTGTAACGCTGCAACAGTCTGTCCTTTCTACGGCTGGATATGGTGGAACTGATGGGAAGGCTAATTGCGCAATTGATACATAGGGCTCGGGCGCCAAACACTTGGAGTTCGAATGAGATCTTATGGAAAAAAGGATTTTATTTTGCTCTAAGGATGGCATTGATCTGCTATCCGGAAACGAAAGTGCTGTCCTTCGCTATCTGAGATGGTTATTAAACGAGGGTAGCATTAGTGCGGCATCGGTTCGTAACTATCTATCGGCTGTCACAACAGCTCACTCACGAGTCGGTCACTCTCTGGTGCTCACACCTCTTATCCAGCTAGCGATTGATGCATATCAACAGAGTGACCTTGATCGCAATTTGGCCACTGATCCTGCAGGTACAATGGAACGAAGAGCACTGATCAGCTCGGTGGCTCGCAAGATATTCGCTGCTGCAATCCTTGCTGCAGATTCGTGCTTGGAATTTCTTCGACACTGCCGCTGTCTTAATCAGCTACGTCTTCTTCGAACTTAATCAGCTACGTCTTCTTCGAACGTGGAGAGGCAGTGTTTCATTACAACTTCGCAACATTACGGTTGCTCGGGATGCAATCAACATTGCCATCGCACTCCGGAAAAACAAAAACGCGTGGCTCATACCCTTTCCTACACACGCAATTCCAATTTCGACTCAAGTGTAATTGATTTTGTGCAAGGCTATGATGCCATTCGTCGCAATAATCGCTCAGGTAGCAAATCCTATTGGGCCCTACCGGGAACGCGGTTGTCCACTAGCGCACGGACGATGACATTATGGCTCAAGTTTGTCTGACACGTATTCGAGTTTCTCCGCCTCTGCAAGTCGCATGACCTCTCATTCTCTCAGGATGGGCGCTGCTTTGGAATTGCGTCCATTGGAGTTAAGAATATCATATCTTGATTTTGGGTGACTGGTCGGCTGGAAACGTTTCGTCAGTCATATTTGGATGCACGTGTGTTGCAATGTGATGATTCTTACTTCTTCTTCGGTCACTTGTGTGACCTCACTCGTTCTCACGTACCTCTGGTACATTTGGTTTTCTCTATAGTTTAAATTCGGTGAATGATTGGAAAATTATGGGTGAATATGATAAGGGGGCTTCGACGTGGCTGTGATCCACAACTGGAAGCAAGTCACGCTGACGTCTGCATCTCGGGTGCATTTGCATATGCGGTGCTGTAAGCCACTCTAGATAAGACCACGTTGGCAGCCTACCGTTGCTCAAAGACTTAATGTGCGATCAGAACCCGTCGAACAGGTCCATATAACCGACAACTTGGAAATCTTTGCCACAACTTCTGGTCCCTCAAGTCGTCGCTGTTCTCCGGCCTACCGCTCTCCATTCATCCTCATGGCCCAATCACAAGCCTTCATTTGTTCTTTATTTGTTTTATGATTTTTTTTTTTATTATGGCTGTTTTGATGATTCAAGTGTCTCGCAGACTCAGCAACCGGTGGAAAATTTGATTTGATTCTGGTCAGAGGATCAACGCCCATATGGTTACGGGCGTATGACCGCGCTACTCTCCTTACACTCTTGCGACGCGAACATACCAAATCCAAAGAGGTTACCCAATCGTACGCATGATGGAACGAATGGAACCGGACAGTGATTTCAGCGTCTGGGGAGACACGCAGATCACATCATCCAATTCCACCATTACATTAATCCCGGCCCATTATTCTCGGTTCTGGCAACTCACACGCTTTTCGCTGGAACCTCCTCTCCCCTTTGTGTGCCTCCCCAGGCTGGCCTTGCTAGCAGCGTACGTCCACTCAAGACAAATAAGGTTGACACCAAACGGAAGCTTCAAACTACATCCTAATGGGGTACCATCCCCTGAAGAAGCGCCCCGCGTCCATAGCCGCTGTACACCAGCATCCGGAGATTCGAGTAATCAAGCATTTTTAACCCTGCCATTACCAGTTCTGTCTCGAGCAAACGTGCAACACAAAGGTTCAAATCGGTCCCAGCTACTGGAGCAAGTCAGCTGCATAAGTTATCCCTGATTGCTGTAATGCGTATTATTTAGTTATCCCTGTTGCTTTTAGCTATTATTTGCTTTGATAAATTGTTTTTGTTTCTTTATGGTTTAAAATTCATGTCTGCAAGCGTCAGTGTTGCCCTGTTTTGTTGCTTAATGACGATAAGCTCATTCATCCAAGCCATTCATTATTGAAGAACGTCATTGCAGAATAGAATAATGTAACTTGAACAACAATGTTCTAGTTTTCTCACTCGTAGTTAATTGTTCATTCTGTAGAGTGCGGATCGACAGAATAGCCTTGTTCTTTCTGGAAAGACATCAGTTATGAAACGGTTGTACATCTTTACATCTTCATCTAATACCGTTTTGATTCTTCCGCCCTCTGCAGCATCTATTTGCGTTGATGATCTTGAAATAGTCTCCCCTCTTCGATCAACACCTCTTGATCTTCCTGTACTTCTATCCCTGGCACTCGTTCTGCCCGCGCGAACCATGCCGCGCCCTCTTCCTTCCGCGTTGGCGTTTCGTCCACGAGCTGCATTAGTCGATTCGGAGCTTCTTCGTGTGGTGTTTGCGCCAGTTTTTTCGTGTTGAGATTGTGAATTCAGGTTTGCTTCGTTTTCTTGTGACGCTGATGCGGCAAGACCAGTACTAGTAAGAGTATGGGACAAATCAGGAGTGTCGGACGGCATAACGAATTAAATGATGTTGATGGAACGATCAGAGCTGCATGAACAGTGTATGAAATGTGATTTCGTGACACTGAGAGCGTCAAGGTCTGGAGCGAATGCTAAGTCGCGATGGCAACATAAATTTGTCTATACAGATACGTTTCAAACGGTCAGTTTTCCACCTCACTTAAAAATAAGTCTTTGGGGGTTCCTCTTACCAACTGACTATCAACCAAATGGATAACAGCACGGATTCCTTCTGTATGTTGCTGGTAATGATCCTCAGTATTCTCTTTTTATGTACGATACGTCGTACATAACGTATTTCTTTCAGTAAATACTTTTTTTATGTACGATACATCGTAGGTGATTCTTATTAGGGATATTATCTGCAGTGCTCTCTGCAAGCCGTTCAAGATAGCAGATTACACCGTCTTTTTGGACTGCAGATTTTCTTAGATTAAGGATCTTGAAGCAACCGAATTTTTTGCGTAAGGCGTCTGCTTCACTGAAGCCTCTATGTATGGTGAAAAACCAAACTCTTGTTCCAAGAATCTATAGAAAACTGCCATTCCGTTGAAGTAATACAACTTCGAGTTGGGTTCCAGTAACCCGCTTAAATACGATCGACGACTTGACTGAGACAATAACAGCTCTAGTGGCACCTTTGTTCTTTAATACCGAACGTCAGTGTGTATGAAGCGCTTCATTGTATCACAGCATTTCATTGAACAAAAACTTTTGGTGGTGACATGTGCGACAGCCAATTTTCTCTTCTTTCGTAAACAAATTTTCTCATGCTTACTTCTTGGGTGGATCCTGGAGCATTATGTACGCTTTTTGGGATAAATTCAATGTACATGACCAATTTTCTGTGTCTAGAGCTCTTCATCAACAGACTGTGTAGGTTTAGGTAGAGAATAACCGGAATAAGAATGTTCCCCCATCTTTTTCCAGTATTTATCAGAAATTCCCGAGTAGTAACCGGACTTAACAATGCCCGAAGAGGAACCGGACTCACCAATGCCCGAGGAGGAACCTGTATTTCTCTCAGAAGTACCACTCAGATGTCAAAAGAAGATAACAGTGCATGATTTTCAATTTATTCGGCACGATTCACCTAGAAAACCAGAGCAAAGGAAATATTGACCTATCCTCCTGGATGATATCTCTGAGGGAAACGAAAGTAAACTTATGCGAATTTAAGGTTATAACAAAACAGTGATGAGAGATTTGACTGTGTTTTCCTGCCCAAAAACATGTAAGCATGGGACTGATACTAATATTATCGTTAGAGAGCTGTAAGAAAATGTTTCAACAAAAAATATCTGGATGAACTCCTGTTTATTTTTTGCAAGACGATTGCGGGAAAAGAATACAAACTGAGAAGAACATGGATAGACCTTGAGCTCTAAAGGTATTCAGGATCTGCATAGCGATATCAAAATTCTAGTTACACATTCAAGGATACAAGTGCACAAGAACCTATAGGAATGAGACTTATTGTACTGTTTATTGTCTTGGTAGTTATAATTTTCTGGTTATGCCGGTCTCAACAGCCATTAAAAACACCCGACAGAGGCATATATCAGTGAAACGAATTTGATTTGTCCAATGTGAGACGTAGTTTTGATATTTTTACAGACTTTTAATCGTGAATAACGACGGATGTATTTATCGATATTGATATTTCACAATAGATAGTGCTCTTAACTAATAGTCTTGAACCTTTCATCCATATGGATGAAAACGTTGATTAAAACGCAAAATCATATGTTGGGTTGCATTTTCGTAGTCGAAAAAAAGTTTAGAAGTGAAGACAGCGCTTCAAAGATCGTGGTGCTTCTGCAGCTGATTTGATCTCCGGTTAGGATTATAGAGCTGATTCGGCCTCTAGTGCAACAAAACTTACGCTCTACGATACATAATTACAGTACCAAATGTAATGATATTTTTAAGACAGCTATAACGGATTCTGAATTCTACAGATCCCTTTCGAGAGAGCGAAAATGGTACGACATAAAATTAACTTCCTCAAACAAATTTTGACCAACATGATCGGATCATAAAAACCAACCGACTGAGACTAGCGGCGAAATTGATTTACCGTGCGTAAAAATTATTGTCCAGGTCTTATAGGTATTCGAGAGATATCTGAACGAATATTTGCGTCCGAAATACACTGTAATTTTTGGTTGCTTTCTGAACTCTTCATAGCATTAGAGAGTTCCTAGCTAATAAATATGCCGCTTAAAACTGTTTTGCGGCCCAAAAGAAACTATGAGGTGAAAAATAAGGCTTGAATATTCAATAAGATAGCATTAATCTTAGATACGCCTCTCTCAAAGAGGATAACAATATTGGCTTATATTTACATAATGATACAGTGCCTTTTATGTACGGAAGCGCTTTTGCTGAAAATATGTACTGTACCGTCCTACACCCAGCAGAAATAAATATAAATGATTCAAGTATTGTTTAAAAATGGCCCACAAAGCGTTATAGAGAGCGACATATTGTCTTTATACTATTACTTGCAAACTTTTAAGAGGTTAGAAAGCAACATATGATAATAAGAAGACTCCTGAAAGATTTTTCAAATTTAATCTAGAACGTGCACCTAATATTAATGACTCATTACGACTAAAAGTACGCATAAAATTTTCAAGAGAATCAATTGATAAGGTTGAATCAATGATCCGAGAAAAATGAAATGGTGAAAAAGTAATATACATTAAGTCAGGGATTCTTTTCCAAGAGGGTGTAAAATTATTCAATCGTTTCAGAAAACATAATATTATACGTTTTACTGTTCGTCTTTGCATCGGATGCAGTTTCTAAATGATTGAAACATATGCAGTTTGTCATTTATGATGCCAAATTATTTCTTTTTTTGTGATAATCACGAAATTCATCGCTTCAAGTGAGAGACTATCTTTCTTGTTCGCCTCTAATGATTGAGCTGCATGTGAATACTTACTGAATAAATTTGGATCATGGGATTTTTATAAAACTTAAAAAATTGAAACGAAGCTAATAAAGAATTCTGAGCATATTGTACGTATTCATGTTTAACATTGGTATGTCTTTACAATAAATTTCTCTTTTCTATTGAAAGGAAAATTACTCAAGCCTCTCAATCCACTGTTAATCGCAGGTACTGACTAAAAACAAGTCATCTTTGTCACCCGAATAAATATCAAGGAGGTTTTATCAACTATTGTTAATTATACTAAGCTGGCGTTTATTCCGGAGATGGAAATCACATGTACAATAGGCTTGTCGAGCGGGTAAAATACAGGATACTCAGAGCTTCTCCATTTTCATTCCCTCTTAGAAAATCTTCTGCGAAAAACGTGAACCCCTCTCAGCATATTACTATGCACAAGGAAAAGACTGGCGGAGAAAACCCCAATCTATGCAGGGAAATTAGTTATGGGGATGAATTGGTCAATGCTATGTTTGCTGATGTCATGGATGGACCTTTGAACACAACAGTGGAGCAAGTTTCATGTATTCTACTTACATGTATCCGGAAATCAGCTGCCCAGGTGTTGAGTGCATGAAAGGGATCTTCGGAAATGTTGAAAGAGGGTTTTGCGGCAATAAAGTTTTGACTAGGGGAGTGGTAATTGTTGCGGGTTCCGATTCTCCCATAGTAATTCCCCTGACCGGTACTTTACATCATAATGTTGTCAATCATTTTATGGAGACTCAGGAAATTTCGGAGGCAGATGCAAAGCAAATTTCATCCTCTCGATACAAGTGGTTTGGAGTTTTGGACGACATGCAAAGGTTTATGGAATTGAATGAATAAATAAAGGAAGCTTTCGATACTTGGAAAGTTTTTTCATGCATGTAACAGTAGTTAAAGACGGTAAAGATATTGAAAAACTGAAACAACTTGCAAGGCATCAAAATTGTAAACATTCCGCTGAGTACTATGTGGAAACAACTTTCTATGACACATTGAGAGGAATTCTTGATGAGTCTTTTAGACTATGCGCCGCAACAAATGGAAAACAGCCGTTAGCCAAAGTGTTATAGGATTAGTTGACTTTCGTGTTTCCGAAGATTTGTCAACATTACATCTTTGAAATCCGTTACAGAATTCCTGAGGGCAAAGGAAGAGGACGAAGTAAAAGCTCAGATTCACACTCTTTATCGACTCCAGGGTCCCTGTCGGAATGTTGGATACAAGTCAGCCTCCTAAAAACTGTTGCTGGATCAAAATCAAAAATCAAAAGCAGAAATGAAAGAGCTAGAAAGTTCGAAAGACTGTTGGAAAAAGACCGGTGGCCAGATGATATGGAAACACTTCATCGCAATCTTTTGCAGACATGTAAATTTGACGATAATGTGCAATCAAATGCGAGTAAAGACTGTGAAATATTATCAACGATACTGGAGAAGTATAGACATGCTCGTCCTTCTGTTGCTCCCCAGAACGAAGCTAAGTATAAGGCATCCCTTGACTCTGATAGAGCTAATTTGCACCCTTACCTGGGCATGAAGAGACAAGAGGATAGCGGTTCGCAACCAGAATTCGATGCTTATCATGGTGATACATCAGACGCTTCTAAGGAAAGTCTACAGCTCAGGAAAGAAGATGGTCCTACTCCACCAGAGTTCAGAGGAGATCGGATGCTCGAGGTTCAGGAGCTCGTTTTTTCCTCAAATCATGAAGAAATATCCGCTCACCGAACACAATGCTCAGAAAGACTGTAAACTGCACAATCAGAGCGGCACGGAATAGATGTCATGGAAAAACTCGGTATTCAATGCCATCAAATGAGATGACAGATGTTTTATAAGGGAGAAATAAAGGAAGATGCCCCTTTGTTCGACATGCTACTGACAGATCCCATACACGGCACTCCATAATCGCGGTCGAGAGCCGGTATAGCTTACGAAAATTTCGTAGGAGACGAAGAAATGAGAGCTGCCGCACATGTTTCCCTTAAAGAACTACGTCCAGAAGGATGTGTATTTGTGTTTACATCCATTATGCATCACACTAAATGGCTTTCTGCGTTTCGAGATTTTAGTTTCATTGGACCCGACCCGAATATCATTTTATTATGGTCAAGAACATTTTCGAACTACAGGAATGGAGTGGTGATGACTTTCCTTAAAACGCATTTGAATTTGCGTTTTTGCCAGAGCACCGGGAAAAAGAACTGACGGTTTTAAAACACACTTGAAAAGTCCGTATCATGCGATAATAACAAAAGATAAGCAAAAATTTTCTGCTATCATTAGTGTCCCTGTAAACCGTAGTAAACCACTCAAACCTGGCATGAAGTCACCAGTTTTTGTTGAGTAAAAAAGCACGAAGGTTTTGTGCGAACTTTTAAGAACTTTTTGTCCTGAGGGGGGACGAGTACGTTAAGTACCGCAATTGCTTGTTGGGAAACTGGCGGAAAATGCGTATCAATCGAGAAAAATGCGGACTGCTTTCGTCTAGCATTTCAGCGGCTCCGAAAATTGTCTCTTGCTATTTCGATTCAATATCGAGGAAGAGCTTAGAAACAAATGGCTCTGACATCTTCACGGAAACTGACTTTATCCGTGGATTCCGCTACGTCGATGGTTGCAATGCAGGATCCGGATATACGTCCTACCGATATCAAATCCAGTATCCGTTCCATCGATAACGGTCTGAATTATTTCAAAGGAGGACAAGTTTTAAGACTTTTCTATGAAGGGCACGACGTAGAGAAGAGCATTATTCAAGGAGAGGTCCGAAAAACAACTTGTCTTAAAAAACGTCCATGGAACTCCATGACAAGATTAAGAAAGTGGAGGCCAAGATCTCGTCTTCATCTACAATTTTAGTATTTCTAAGGGCATGGAGTCCGCATTGTACAAGTAAACGTTCGGGAGAGTAGAGAGTATCCGGTAACACTTGGCGAAATCGGGGCCAACATCGTCGCTTGGGGCATCAAAGAAATGGAACCAGATATTTAGCTACACCTTTTTGATGGTTTCATTCCAAATATAAGGATAAAGTAGGTATTTATGGAGAAAATAAACACCCTTCCTTCGTAATTTCCATCTTTGTAATTTTAGTCTCCCTTTATACCCTTATTTTCAAAATTTCATCCGGAACATTTAGAATAGGCGGGTAAGTAGGGTTTTGACGACGTATGAGGGGTGGTGATGGGGTCAATTTCCATGAGGTGACCTCCATTGGTGGGGAGGGGAGGATGCAGGTGTAGGAGAAAAGTGTCTGGAGGGCTCAATAGCAGTTGACACCTTACAGTAGGGCTCGGAGTTGAGAGCGAGATTCGCAAGGAGTGCTCCGGAGGTATGCGAGGAGAGGATGTCTAGATGAGGTGCAGGGGCGCTGATGTCCATTTCCGGGTCAGCTGCGGTAGGGAAAGCGACGAGAGTAGGGGAAACATTCGCAATGGCCGAATGTGTAGGGATGAATTGGGTGGGTGTGTTGGCGGTGATAGTTATGTTTACAGTAGATTATTTCAGTATTTTATTTTATTATTCTGTATGAAACCATAGCGCACTGTTTTTTTCTGTATTTCACTGCACAGTACTGCACTATTATTGCACTGGACAGTACTGTTGTGCAGAATGGATTCCGAAATTATGGAAATCGTTGTTGTATGAACAGATCGCTTCAAATATCTGTGAAAGGGTTTCCCAAGGTAATATTTTCAATCCCGCATAGAAATTGTCTCCGATCTTGGGACCAGCTCTCCGCTCTCCAGAATCGGGATTTTTTCTACTATGTGCTTCACCATTGCGCTGGTGTTCATCTCATGATCTAAGTCCTTCACTACACCCCATCGCATCTCAAAATCTCCGGAGCCGAGTTTCCCAACTCTAGACCGCTAAGTGTGTTCGAAAAATCGCATTTTCCCAATCCATTGGAGTTCTGACAGCTTTCCCAACTGCTTCACCGTATTCGGAGTCTCGTTCTGACTTCTACTGCACTTCTAGCAGATAAATGCTGCTTCGCTTCCGTCTTTTCTGGCCTCTTCACGATTCAGGACCTCCCCTCTGATACACATTTCCTCTTCCTTTTCATCATCCAACCCTTCCTCTACAAGGCCGCTGAAACTCAATCTTTTCCGCCTTATCTCCAAGCACCTGCGCGTTTCACTTTGCCCATTACTTCCAACGCATCCTTTCCAGGAAGCTATCAGCGCCAAGCTCGGGATTTTCTCATGGATAGCATACGCTGCTCTCTTTTCCCTCACTCAACCCCACTTAGAACAATCAATCAGTTTCAGGAGCGCTTGGAGTCAATCTCTACACCGAGCGCAATGCGTTCCGTTTCCATTGTATCCAAAGTTTCTTCGGAAAACGTGTCGCTTCGGAATTATGGCGTACTAGATTCATGTAACCGGAATTTATCCACAAATGTGACAATGCATCAAAGGGATATTTTTTTTCCAACATTAAGGATAAAAGTTAGAACTGCCCTTTTATTATGGAAAATGGGGACTTGATATGTGCTCTCTATAGCGACTCATAGTTTTATGCTTTTCTTTGATGCACTGAATCACCTATACGTTCCTTACCAAGTACTTGCTGCAATTCCTTGTACTTGGTCCTCATATTTATTGTATATGCTTTTATTCTGTCAGTAGCCTCCAAATTTAATACAGAAATAACCTTTGTACATATTTAGATCCCCCGGGGGTAATTATTGAAGATTATTCACAGAAATCTCCGCCAATACCCTAGCAGTGTCCCGCCAGTAAACGTTGTCAGGGATTTACACTGTACCAAGACACCAGTGCGATTTTTGCATTGTACTTAGGCATCATTTTGAAAGTCAAGACCATACTACTTCGTGGCCCGCGATTGATATAGATCCATACTGGATTTATCGAATTGTTCTCTAAACTTCTCGCACCTCACCAATCAGTAATTACTTTATGCCTTCTCGCCAACTGGTCCGATTGAACTTTTCCATTAAGTTTAGTGCTGAAATTCTCACTTATAGTTGCCACGCGAGCCTTCAGAACCTTGTATTTGATATATTTGGTGTCTCTTTTCTAGAATAACTTCGAATTTAGTACTGGTTGTTTAAATTTTTCTCCTGCTGTCGTCGAGTACTTTTTATACAACCTGGTCTAAACCTCCTTCCTGTTCACTAGAAGCATTCACCAACATTTTCAACCATCTACTACCTTTTTTGTGTTCAACGCTCCACACAGTTGGGCTGATGTACCTGCATTTGTGAATTTTGTCGAAAACAGTAGCTCTTATCCACCTATTGCTCCAAAAATCGCAAGATGGCAGCTTTTTGTACGCTGTCAAGACAATTTTTAATCAGCAGCTATACACAAGAATATCATCATTTTGGTTTGTTGGTGATCCATCCTCAGATAATATTGAGTAGTTGGTAGAAGTAGATGTAAGTCTGAATTCTAAATTTTGTTTGATGAATCAAACGGTAGCCATCATCCAACGGAAGGAGAAAACTCAGAGAGAGCAGCTTGTGCTATCATAGCTTACTTAAATTTCTTCCAGCCCCGTTCCGTGCTTTCCTCATTTGTAGAGCGCATCCTATTCTGTGTTGGTTCTAAACGGCTCCCAGACCCAATTTTCGACATCTCCGAGCATCATTTTGCTGTTTTTTCTAGCGTAAATGTCTCAGTTCGTCGCCACAATATGCTACTTGACCGAATATTATGAGAATTCACAAGAAAATATGCGTTACGCCCCAATCGCGAGCTTAACTCCTCAGGATGCCCATCTTCCCGTCTCCCGCATTCATAGGCATGAATTTCTCCTTGATGACCGCCGATTCGCCCCGGACCCAAAAGGGACGATGTTACTGCGATCAGCCCCCATTCTGACGCATATAGTGGTTTTACTTCCTCCCATTCTTCTTTCCTCCTCTCCCGAGCTAAGAAAGTGAAGAAAGGACGTTATCAAGACCTGAGTGATGACCTTGAGGTGTACTTTCGCCCTATGGCTTTTCATATATACGGCTCCGCTGGTCCTGGAACCGATGCTGGACTGCACCGTTTCCGAATACATAGCATCTCGAAAAATACTAGCAGTGTCACCGAAAGCCACAATCTATTGCTTATCCTAGGTCCTTTGATCCAGCAGCCACCTGCGATTGCAATCAATCGTAGTAAGCTTTACTACCAGGAACTGTGACATCACTATCTTATTTTAGTAGTACAAGGGTCTCTCTCTCTATTTTCTCTCAAGAAAAACAGTTTTCTGGTGAGATCGTATTTTCTGGGCCGATTTCCTTCAATGTTTTAAGGTATTCAATTTTGTTTGCCTGAAGAACGTTATGACAACTCAAAAATATTTAGAAAAATCATTTTTTGTCCAAAAAAGTTATGATAGATCAAATATATCTTCTAAGAGTGAAAATCCCATATCTTTCCACCATATTAGTGCATCTATTTTACAATAAATATAGTGTAGACGTAATCCTTGCACCACGTAATGGAACCAAACTATCAAGAGGTGGATGGACTGGGCATATGTATTTTAAGTATTCAAATATGCCTCAAGTACAGCACTACCACCATACAAGTCGACTAGGTATCATCTAGCGTATCTGATAGAATATATGAACACTTCTTTTCAACCATTACAGCACTGCAGCTAACGTCCCCCATAGACAGACAACCACTACCTCCTCATGGAAAAATTACAGTTTTATATGTGCATTCCCCATTTACGATATTGAAGTACATTCCGTACAGCACAGTCTCTCTGTGTACATCCCAACATGCTCTCATAGGCACTGTCACTACTTACTGTTATTTTCCGGCATTTCTCCCATTAATAAGTGCGCTTGGGATAGACTTTCATCATCCTAATACGAAAAGGTCCTTTCGCAAATTTCCTGTTTCCGTCATCCCGAGACCCATCCTTGACTTAATCTTCTTTAAACCAGTCTCACTGACTTTTCAGAAAAATAAATTCCATAAGTCCATTGCTTTGATGAATCCGAATTGACCGTACGGCTCCATTTTCTATTTTTTGTTTCAATATTTGGTCCTCCTTTTTCGAAAAGAGGCAGTTCGACTCGTCATCCGCTTTGTCCTCCAAATTCAATTCCGATGTATGATAGAGCAGATTTTTCCCCCGAATGCATACAAAATCAAAGCCGCAACATCGTCTCGCATTTTTTATCTCACCAAAGGCCGTAGAAGTTGTCGAAGACATTACCTTATTGAAATTTGTATAAATTTCTCGTTGAACCAACACCCTTGGCATCAACCACTCTATTGGTCAGCCCACTTTGTCCTCAGCATGACCCACATCCGCCCGCTCCTCACGATCTCCGGAGCATTCAAGGCCCGCCGTCCCATTACCGTCCTGTGTGGGGTGGCCAATGGGCCGATTGGCTGCGTTGAATATTCCAAATGGATATACCGGGAACACGTTCGTGAGTAGGTCCGCAGTCAATTTATGGATTAGTCAGAGGAATCAGAGGGGGAAGATGAGGCAGAGGAGCCGGAGGATGCTGATGCAAATGTGGAGGGATCCGAATCTGAGAAGTAATGGTTGGACCCATGGAAGACACTGGACTACAACCATATGGGAGTTGCTGTGGAGGATGGAGGTGAGATTGAGAATTTGATCGTAATCTAGGACTCTTTTATTGGAAATAGAGAGGAGTTCGAGGGTCTTGAGGAGCGATTGGAGGACCTTGATATATCCGAAGATGCTACCTATCATTTTAGGCCGATCAAAAGAATTTAAAGGGACTGGATTGGGTGTATGTATATTCTGGAGGATTTTCTTTGCTCCGATCTCGAGGACGAATACTGCAAGGAGTAGAGCTAGATATTTATGCTGATATAATCTCATGTTTGTCGTTCTCGTCCACAAGATTCGTTTTTATGCATTTTTTGTAATTAACATGTTTGTTTGAGACTTAAATGTCGATCAGAAATATATATAAGCGGAGTAAATTGCATTTCCTGGGAGAAAAACAAAAACAAATTGGGGACAATTGCAAGTGCGGATCCAAATATTTGATAAGTGTAAATTTCAATTCTAACCTTGGTAAACACTTCATTCACGTTACTCACTGAGAGTAGGCGGTAGGCTCTGCTCCTTCTATGCTCATCTGGAGCTCCTTAAAGCCGAGTACTTATACACCTCTTCGTGTTGCCACAAATATAATTCGGTGGCACTTTTTTCTCTGCAAAAATATCCTTTCGGATAATTGGTTCTCAGTATTCATCCTCGTCGATTTATTCCTATCAAATCCTATGGCATTTGATGGTGTACCCAAACCACCCTCAACCGTCTATCTGAATACATGGACTCTCGTTAAAGGACCAGTCCAAGTGCAGAACGCCATCGATTTCTGCTAATTATCAGCTTTTCGGTTCAGTAGCGAGCTTCGATAGCGAAATATCACAAAAAAAATAAACGGCATGCTTCCGATATTTATGTTTGGTACTGAAATAAAGTTTTCTTTCTCTCTCTATTAACTTTTTCCATCTTATCTCTCACGTACTTCTAGGGGCTTCTTCCTTTCGCAGTAAAAATATGCTGTCTCAGTCCTCCACCACCGCTCATCACGTAAAAATTTCGTGTAAATCATAAACTTGGGAATCAAGAACATTTTCAGAACATATCTATTGACTTTCATCTTTTTGCCTCTGCCATCTATGGTTTTGGTAGCCCTATTACCGATGATGGTATCAAGTAAGAAACTGAAAGTAATCTCTTACGCTTAGAAATTATTGCTCCTAAAGTTTCTCTCTGCATGCTCTTGTTTCCTTTACGTGACGAGATTCCTGTTTCTTTATACTCTTCTTTGTACTCTTTTTCTCTTTTCACAACTATCTCCCTCTCTGACAGTTATTGTACTCGTTTTCTCGGGTTATGTGATTTACTTCGACCCTAAACATCTTTTTCCACAGTAAATATTTCTATATGTAATTTTCCGCATAAATTATCCTTTTAAAGGTAATTGCACTAGTTCCCACCCGCAGGCCTGTTAATCTGACCCTATTGATGATATTAAAAACGGTCTGTTGCAGGCTAAAATTAATCAAAGGCCCTCTTAAAACAACAAATCTACAATTCTAACCCCTTTGGCAGTCAACAAACAAGTACTACCCCCTTCTCGCCCCATTCCTATATCCTGTCGTCCTCGCCCCATCATCGTCTCCCCTCTATTCCCTTCGGGCCCAACAGAGGTAGAGGGCTTCCTCCGTTCATAAACAAGAAAGCACCTGATGGAATTTGTAGCTCGTCAATTGGAAAAGATCGAAGCGAAAAACGCGTGAGGTGGTACTTGAAATAGGAAGAAGGTAAGACAGAGAAGTTATTCGAGGAGTGGGTTTTCCTGGTCTACCGATGCCGAACCGGGTCATATGAGAGGGGAAGGAATGAATCGGAAATATGAGGTGGTTTCAGCCATGGATCCAGTTAGAGAGGCGATAGATGAACTGCATTCGTTGTAGGAAGTTGTAGACAATCGTGAGCCATTTACGGGTACATGTCGATACTACGTGGGTATTTATGATGTATTTAGGGAAGTACTAAGTTCTGATCTAGAGGAAGAAGATTCTAAGGAGTAGATTTGATTATTTTCTGTCAAATATCTTTTGTTTAATTAGCTGCCTCCGTATAGGTATTTTCATGCGGTTTCTGGGGCTTTTAGTATTTTTATCGAGATTTTAGCCTGAAAAAATGGTTAAAGGCAAATTCGGAGTCAAATTTGAAACAAAACCTTCGATCAGTTCTCTAGCCTCGAAGCGAGGTGGAAGAGATTTCCCGTTTAGAATTGGTTACTAGAGCAATAAATCTTCTTTGACTACCGCTCTTTTATCTTTTCCTCGAACGTCTACTGTAGCACTTTAGTCGCCTACAACGACTCTTATCCCGGGTAGTTGGCGGTCCTTTCCATTGACGCCTTTTTTCCCCTGTCAGAGGGCATCTTCCTCATTTTTCACTACATTGTTTCCCCTTGGTGCATCGATGCACATTTCCCGTTATCGAGCGTGCCAAAAATACCTCGTTGAAATACTCTGTTCCATAGTCTAACAACGAGCTGCACTGTCAAACAATCGTCGGCCGCTAGCTCAGCCTGCCCGTGGCAAGTACCAATTTCCACTGCGATACTGGTCCTTTCCGCAAATTCCTGTTCCCTTTATCCATAGATTCATTGTTGATCTCTCCTTTTTCAAAACTATCGTCCTCCATTTTCTTTCAACAAAAAGAA
The DNA here is from genome assembly GCA_002205965.3 of Kappaphycus alvarezii. Taxonomy (NCBI): domain Eukaryota; phylum Rhodophyta; class Florideophyceae; order Gigartinales; family Solieriaceae; genus Kappaphycus; species Kappaphycus alvarezii. The sequence continues at coordinate 121,292 of NADL03000049.1, read as the reverse complement.
ATCGTACAGTTTTTCCTTTATGAATCCAAATTCTCTGTATGACTCCAATTTCTATTTTGTTTTTTAAGATTTGGTCCTATTTTTTTCGGAAAGAATTCTTTCGACTCATGATTCGCTTCATCCTCCAAATTCAGATTCGATGTTTTGCAAAGTAGATTTTTATATTATGTGCTGAATTTATGCAGATTCAGAGCAGCGACTTTGCCTCTCATTTTTTGTTTCTCTCAAGGCCGATAAACTATTCGAAGAAATCGCCCTATTTAAAGTTCGATATCAACGTCATTGAAGCAACACCCCTGCAATGAACCACCCAATAGGCTCACCGACCCTTTTGTCCTCAACATGGCCAAACTCTGCCCTTCCATCACCATTGCAACAGCACCAGGAGCCCGCGTTCACCTAAACGCCTTGAACCTGAGTACTAATCGGCCAACAGACTAGGAAGATTACTACAGAAGGACGGAACGGGAACGCGTTCGGGAGTGATTCCGTCGTCACTGCATCGAGAGGCACAGGATGCAGAGGAAGAGTAGAGGAGGAGATGCTAGGCGGATGAAGAGGGATCGGAAGGTGAAGAGAATTGGGTGGACCTATGGGAGCAGCTGATGTACAAATGTGAGGGGCCTGCTGTAGAAAACGGAGTGAGTGTGAGGTTAATCGATATTTCAGACTCCTCTGGTGGAAATGAGGCGTATTTTGAAGGTCCTAAGTAGCTTTTGGAGGAGTTTGGCATGTTCGGGGAGGCTATCTCTCATTCCGGGCCGTTCGACGAAAGTTTTAGGAACTACATTGGAGATATGGATATTTAAGAGTAATTTTTGGGCCTGATATCTACAACTAAGATTGGAAGGTAAATATACAGATATTTATCCTGATTTTATGTACTGTTAGTCTTTATCATCCACAGGATTCCTTTTGATGCATTTTATGGTACTGATTATGTTTGTTTGAGACTATATGGTTAGCAAAAATTCTATATATTCCGGGTAAACCGCTTCCTCTATAAGAGGGCAAGCAAGTTGGGATAAAACTTCAAGAGCAGACGCAGGTAGTCTAAAAGTTGATAGAGCACTTCCGCCCTAAAAAAAATTCTTAATCACCAGTTCTCGAGTATATATGCTACACCCTGCTCCTTCTACACTTATTTGTAGCCCCTTACTCCCCTGTCCTTACTAATCTCCTATCATTACCAAAATTCTACTTCGGTAGCACTCTTGTCGCCTGCAAACCCTCCATCTTAGGATAATTTGGTCTGATAATATCATCCTCTGGAGATGTATCCGTAGCACCCATATTTGAGGGCCTAGTCCATTCTAAAATGGAATTGTCTTTGTAGAGCGTTCACGTTTAGAGAGAATTCCAGTGTTGCTCTGCACATGTTTGCTCCGAAATAGATATACCCCAATCATAATTCCGATGATATGCCATTTCTTAACTGTAAAATAATCCATACTTTGGACACTATAGAGGGGATGAGGTTGGGTGCTTTACCTCTTAGCGGAACTGACGGCTTAATACAACGCCAATTCACCCAAAAAAACGCCCACCTCTCAAACTCCTATGGGTTTCAGCCTTCCGAGGTCGACCCGCAAACACACACCCTACCATCGCTTGCTCGTATAATTGCAGTTACTTTACGTCACGGTGCCACGAGGCCAGAAGTCAGGGCTTTAGGAAGCAACGGAGGGACAGACTTTTTCGTTGTTACATTCGTCAATCCACGTGCTCACTCAAACACACGCGCCCGATGTTTCAAACCCTTGACATCCCTGAACGCCGCAAACCCGTCGAAGTTCAGGAGGAATTGAAACGAAGGTCTGATGGTGCAAACGCCGCAAACCCGTCGAGGTTCAGCAGGAATTGAAACGAAGGTCTGATGCTGAGAGCTATTACACTGGTGGGAGAAGGTAGAGATGGTAGAGTTGTAGACGATCGTCCTTCCTTTTCTCCTTTACCCCTGAATCAGAGGCAAGACCCAGGTTTATGTTCTCACCAACAGCATGAGATGTGAGTCTTTACAGCACACAAGTCTTCTCCTAGCTAGAGAGCCCTAAATCGTAAGCACTATAAGTGCAGGTACTTAGAATTACATGGCTGGTTGGCATGGACGCATTTCTACAATGCATATTTGTCATTAAAGATGTTGCTGCACGGCAGCCCTAATGTGCTATGACCGCAGCATGCTTTGTCACAGGAATCGACACTTTATCACCACACATGCCAAGTCCTGACTGAGCTCAGTGCTGCTATCCACTCTTGGCGGGTAGCACCCGGACACATTCGCGGTGCTGACAGACGTGGCCAGGCACGTCGCCGTGCGAGCCATGGAGACATTCGGGCGGGTTCGACCTGTCCTTACGCAGAGACACTCTGCGGCGACGGTCCAGACAACCGCAATCGACTCAAAAAGGGTATACCGACACAGTAATGGGGAAGGAACGACGCTCCCTAAAGATCGGATATATCTTCCAATAGTAAAACACCCAAACCTTTCCCCCTCCCTAAAATCCTAGAGGGTGAACAGTACCTCTTAATTTCCCTAAAAAGCCGGCTCAAGGCCCATGGAACAAGGATCTCGCAAACTCAAAGCAAGGAAAAGAATTACAGTTTTCGATGCATTGCACGGTTTCGCAAATGGCTTGGCCAATATACGGAATCTACGCTCCGGTACAAATTTACTGGGTACCAACCCACATATCTACCACAGTAAATTAACCCCCAATTTCACAGAAAAGGAAAAGAATGGGCGGAACGATAAGGTACTCTTACTATACTTCCTAGTCTGACATTTCTAGCGGGGGGGGGAGGATAAAAATGATTCATTTTTAAAAAGGCACGCTGCAGCAGCCGTCATGTCCAATGCGGCCTGCTAGATGGCTGGCCTGAAGGTATCCTTTTAGGTAGCGTAGTTCCTCCCCCATTACTGTGTCTGCATACTTTTTTAGGTCGATTGCGGTTGTCTGGAAACTATGGGATAGATCGGATATATCCTCCAAAAGTAAAACACCCAAACCTTTCCCCTTTTTCTAAAAGAATACCTGGCATCTCAAATCAAAAAATACTTCCCGCTCGAAAATCAGGTAAGGTACGCGATAGGTCCATTCAGAAACGAATCCTGTTACTTCGATCATCCAGTTTGCGCCCGCAAACGAAACGTTCACCACTGAAAACGTGTGAATCATCGTAATGCGTAAAGTGGTAATCGCCTGACGCGTCTCAAGCAACAGACTAAACGGCTTTTGTGCATATACATACACACCGGTTATATCCCCGCCACTCTTCACGTTGGCGATGCAGCTATTTTATCACGTTTTCCACAATTTTCAATTTGATTTTTCAGGCGGTATCCTTCTTTCCTTCCATTCCACAGCTGCAGAAGCAACCGACTTTCATCACAAAAGTATTACCAAACAGCCGAAAGCATCGTTTTCAATCTCCTTACCCTTGACTCGTTTTCAGCACAAACTCACTGCTGGGAAACCGAATAACATCTTGGTCCCCACCCCTTGTCCTATCAAAAACACAAGTTCCCCTCTCTCGTGGAGCCCAGTTAGTCTCACTTAAGCCTTTCCACACTTGACCCTGTCCACCCTCGCCTGCATCTTTTACGTGGGCATTGCGAAAGCAACCATCATTTACAATCACCTCACTCGTCGGCAACAGAGTAAGCAACTCACCGATGTAACTTTCCCACCATTGCGGGAGGAAAATGAATATGCAGTTGGTGGGTATCATGATGCATGTGGCGGAAGTATCCTGGGCATTTTCCGGTTGGGACGGGGATAAATTACAATAATAGTATCCCGTAGCTATCTGTCGGTGAGGAGGCTGTCCCAAAGGAGTTCCATAGTTTGAATGGGGGAAAAAGGTGACCTTTTATTCGAATGCATAATGAGGGGACCGAGCGGCCCCAGTTTGAATGGTAGCCGTGAGGTGTGCACTCCTAGTCACTCGGTGATGTGAGAACCAGTGGAAATATTAGAGGGCAAGGCGACGCGGGTGCAGTAGACGATTTGGCAAGCAAGCAGCCACCTGCGACTAACGCGCTCCCTACACATTTAACAGATATCATACGCATATTTAACAGTCACTCCGCTATCCTTCACTCGTAACGAAAAGCAAGTTTGATTCCCACTCTACTCTTAAGCAGTTTGATGGGTTGAGTTGTCAGTAGGGTCCAACAAACACATCAGCTTGTGCAGTGTAGCGACTTTAGCCGCTCACATGAATAAAGTTGGCGCCCTAAAACCATGCGGAGTAAGCCATTGAGATATTTAAGTATAGAGATAGCATCAGCTGTGTTCCAGGGTACAACGAACGATCGTTGGTTGTCATGCAACAGGAATGACAAACATAAAAGTAACGATTAGGGAATAGATAGTGTGCAAACCATCTGGCATATGCATGCTCACGCAATCGGTCGTTGAAGTCAGCTGCGAAGGCATTGGCGCAGGATCAGGTATGGTGCAAAGAAGAGCGTAGTATTTTCTTAAGACTTGGTGATGGTGATGGAGGCATTGTTCAACTTGTAGACGACCTTTGAAAATTTTAATTTGTAAACAGAGAAGCTTTGAAGTTTTTCTTCACTAATTCACAGGGGGTAAGTAACGTAAAGTACTGTAGTCAGAGGGGTTGTACCTGCAGTACTGAAGGACCCAGACAGGATGGAATAGTTTTTCACTGCGGAAAGTATGCTGTTATTCTCGCCGCGATTACATTACCTAATGCTATTATTAATAGTGCACGTCATACTTTCCATGAAAACATGCTGAAATAGAAGATTACGGCCCGTCGCCCATTGTGTCCGTGAAGAATTCTAACATTCCACTCCGCCGTGAGCTCTCGCGTTGCCCATTGCGACCGTACCGTTGGCGACGCTGGCTTGGCTGAGCGAGTCAAATACATGGATTACAGTCGGCTCTGCCACACGCATGACATCTGACTTCTACTGATTGGTGTTGACGTGTTCGGGGATCTTGATACTGAGACTTCCACCCTTTTCCGCAGTCTGTTTTCTTTCGGGGGCACCGGCCGCGGTACTTCTCCCAGTAAGAGCTCAACCTCCTCGCTACACGCCCTGTTTTCCGCTTGCACGGGATACAAGCCCGTCAGGATAATAGAGGCCTATGGCAAGTTTCGTTTTTTGATTCAAAGACCCGTTGCAACAGTCGTCGTGTCCAATGTGACCTGCTTGATGGTTTGTGTTAAGGTGGCTTTTTAGAGACGGTTGCCTCTGCCCAGTAGATACTGAATGCATTAAACTTCTTTTTTCTATAACTATGACAGCATGCCCTTTTTAGTCGATTGTGGCTGTCTGGAGTACTTTAGGATAGAAGTGTCAGACGACGACGTAAACTACCCCATCATTCCCCCGCTTTACAGTAGGATAGAGTCGAAGATATCTTCCAAGAGTAAACACCCAATCCTTCCCCGGGTTCTCACACGATGCATTTCTGATTAGCTTCTCGCTAAAGCTTCTCATTAGTAATCCCTTACATGTTCTCAAGCATGTGCACATTTTCTCATGCAGGCTTGGGTCCCTTTGCGTGAAGATTATACATACACATCATGTATGGTCTCCTTGCTCCATACATTTTCAAGATAAACGTCTTGGCAAATATTTCATTTCCACTCATTTCACTTTGGCACAACACAGACATTTAGACATCTAGGGGGAGAAAAGGTATGGATGTTTTACTCTTTTACTGAAAGATCTATTCGATCTATCCTAAAGATTTCCGACAACCACAATCGACTAGTGTGACGCGGCCACCTTCTAACCTCGTACTCTATAAGCTCACATCACTCATCATCATCACAGAGAATCATCGACTGAACAACAATATCTTTCAACTATTAATTTCTGAATACCTCGGCACGCGTCTGTGCCATATTGTACAACTCGTAAAGATCTACCACCAATTATTAACGCACCCCACATTCCCCCCACTTGACTAGACGGATGTAATACCGCGTGCGTGCATCAAGCAGTGACTTATTTGGCCTTCCATCAGTTAGCTCCTTCTGCACACCACGACGCCGGATAACAGCCGCGATATCTTTCAAAATTATACCACCCTACTCCTTTCCTCCTCTTGCCAAATAGTTCATCCACTGCAGCAACACAGTCTCCGTTTTTTGTACCCCGACATTTGAACGAATAGAAATGTCAGAATGTGACTAACAATACTGTAGTTCGCACGGAGGCGCAGACCCGTTTCTATTTTCTCCTTTCCTTCTCTCCAAACTCCGTTTCGATTCCCCGCGCTAGAAGTGTCAGACGACGAAGTAAACTACCCCATCATTCCCCCAATAGTTCGCATGCTGAGTCGAACTGGTTGAAATTGTGAATGCAAGAGATTTGTGGAACAAAGCACACAACAAGATTCGAGATGTGCAATGCGCACACCTTCCAGGTTTGCAAACAGCCACTGAAGAACTTTTAGAATGAATCATGATGCAATGTTGCAAAGGTTTGTTGCATATAACTGCAAAGATGGTTGCAATTGTTGATCACTGTGGACGGCCATTAATTTTAAATTCTTATTCAAGTTCATATTCAAATTCCCATTGACAGTGCTAATGGCGGGCATCCAATTAATTGGGTAGATCGAACATATCTTCCAAGAGTAAAACACCCAAAGCTTTCTAGTGTTTTGACGGCTCCCCGCCAATCCTTAACATTATGAGTAAAAATATTATTATTATTATTATTATTATTATTACATTGTAAGCCTTTACCCACATCACCACATCCCTCAGTGAACAGCTGACCATATTTTTCATGGATTAAAAACACCCCAAATTTTTCCCCAAAGCTTTCCCCTCCAGTTAATTTAATGGGAACGTGTCATTCCGTCACCAAGAGGTGTACAGTACTGTACACCAATTTGCACATCCATTCCAAATCGGAAAAATTCACTGAGCGTCTTCTGGATTGATCTGGGCGCACTGCTTATCCCGTACTGTACAGTAGTGTAAAAGCTTGTATCCCATTTGCTTAGGCACCTTGGGCGACGACGACAAGGGTCTTTTCCGCCGCCTTGCTTCCTTCGCTGCTTCCCGTCGCGGTTCTTCCCCTCAACAGGAGCTCCGCGACTTCGTTACCCGTTTTGCATTTAGTCTCCAAATGATGCAGGCGCGACAGGTTTCTACCCGCCGCCCGCATCCGTAGTTAATTTATGAATACCTCCGCACGCTTCTGTGCGACATGGGGAAATTTGGGGTGTTTTTAATGCATGAAAAATATGGTCAGCTGTTCCCTAAGGGATGTCGTGATGGTAAAGGCTTACAATATAAAGGGTTGGCGGGAAGTTGTCAAAACGCTAGAAAACTGACGGGAGGCCGGCCAATAGGCACGCTGCATTGGACATTACTGCTGTGCGACATTGTACAACCCATAAATATTTACCACCACCATTTGCTTAATCCCTTAGCGTTCTCCACGATCAAGGAGGTGGCATGATCGATCGCCAGCCGAGCCCTGAACCAATATCTAGGGTGAGGGGCATTATCCTGCAAAACCATGGCCGCGTTGATGGTCACTTCCAACGCCTCCTGCTTGTTGCGTTTTAGTTGGTGGAAATGTTCCGCTGTTTGCACTACAGATCCTGCCACATGGCTTGAATGAAAGTTCATACGACTCCAATATTCGAAATTAATCAAACCAATTTACCACCTCGATCCCTTCGCAGAGGCACGCCACCTTGTCCCCTACCTCCAGGAATGAGTTACTGGCGCTGCTCCCTGGATATCCCTTTTCCAATAATTTATTCATCTGTCATTTCGAGTGTATTGCCCCATCTCTCGTTACCCAAACTCCGCAACAAAAGCCTTCGGAAGTTCCACCACTCACCTCGTATATGCTGTCCAGTTTTATTCTGAACCCCAAAATACAACAGCATCCCATCTGTCCTGTCATTGGATTCACCACTCCACCCTACGGCAATATGTGTCTAGACTACTGGTTTGCACTATTCACACCATCATTGAGAGCGACAATCTTTTCGTCCTTTAAATCAGGAAAAGTGTTTCCCTGCCTGAAATGCGTGACCCCACACGCTTCACCAACATCTTTCCAAATACTGGTCATGCACCAACCTTTTTGGGGAGTATAGTTTGGTTCCGCTGAAACAATGCTTAATCACTAGAGAAATAGTCAGTTGTGCTTATTGGCAGTAAAGCACCCAACCTTTCCCCTTTCCCGTTACAGCATTTAAACCCGCCCGGTGCACTTGGATCTTACCTCGACACTTCGACCAAACCAGGTTCCTGATTCAAACGCATTTTCTGCAACAACGAAATAGGGATAACACCGTGACCCCTCATCCTCTCCTCAAACCTCTGCCCACCTTGATCTCTTCCTATATTCCCCAGTACGCACCACCAAACGGAAAAAGGATATCGAACACGCAGTCATGTGCATCTTGAAGCCCATCACAAACAGCAAAGGGGAGGTTAAACCTCGAAAAATCGACGATTGCATGAAGGAGACGTGTCACCTATCCGAAGCATACAAATCCAGAGCCGTCAGCGCTAAGAGCACCATTAACTACACTGAAAAGAAAATTAGCGGTGGGAAACAATTCCGAGGGAACCAATCCCGAAAAATCGATGACGGCACGAAGGGGATGTCCCACCACAATGAAGCCTACAACCTTTATGGTAGCGGCGGCAAAGGCGTCCTTAACCCCACCGAGAAGAAAGGGATCCGCGGGAAACCTGTCCGAAATTAGCCTCCGCAACAAAAGGCAGTTAATCCACGCATGGCTCCTTGCTCTGCATACCCGGACTTGAGCTGGGAATAGGGTCCACTCCAGAGAGTTGGCAGTTCGGTGCGAAGTCGACTTTTGTTGTAATGATTGTGTGTTTCCTTAACCCTGTTTGCGCACTGTTGTTGTGCGTGACTGATATTCACACGGGGCGAAAACCTCGCGGCAAAGTGTTACCAGACGTTCGGGAAAGGGGAATGATAGTTCTCAATTTACTCTTTATATGTTTATTGTAGCGCCGGTATGAGTAGTATGCTTTAGTTTGCCTTTTTCATTTGCATTTAGTCGTAGTAAAAATACCAGGAAGCTAGTGAAATTCTAGTTGGTGAACTTGTGTCATTTCATTTGTCGTACGCAGTGAGACGTTGCGCAAGTGTCTTTCAATCATTAAAAACCCAAAGTTTTCCCCTTTAACAGGAAATGATATTACTTTCCAAATATTACAAATACAGAGGACTCCCAACCTTTCCATTACTCGCAGTTAACCAAACCAATTTTCCTCAATTTTTAGCCTCGTTGTCAGTGGAGGGTTGCAAGGACTGGCTGTCATGCCAACCGGCTCCGGGGTTGGGTACCTACATCCCGGACCGCAATTACAAGACGTGGTTGCAGTTCTATTGTAGAGTGCCACTGTTTCCTCCAGCCTCGAAATGCCACAAAGGGGGATGCACGACCCTCATGGATCAGTATGGTGACCACGCGCTGTGCTGTGCCTATGGATCCATACGCGGGTGGCGGCATAACTCGCAGACACGTTTGTTTGCTGCAGATCTCTCCAAAGCTGCCCGACACCCTGTCCTCGAGCCGCCACAACCCGGCCATGCAGTTCGCCCGGACATCAAGGCGCTTGGAGAGAACGGGGGCACGGACTATTACGATGTAACCGTTATCCATCCCCTGACCCCCGCCCGCCTTCCCTCCCTGGCGCGATGCCCACTCAAGCCCCTTAACCATGCTCGCCTGGGCAAGGACACTCGCTTTGCCGAGTTGATACGTTCCAAGGGTCCTGGGCATCGCTTCATTGCCCTTCCACTCTCCACGTTGGGAGGCTGGCACCCTTCCGCTCGGGACTTCGCCAACCGGGTTGCGAATTGCATTGCCGCACGGGCAGCCGTTCCGATTGCTGATGCGCGGCGAACATTGTTCGCTCGTCACGCGGCGAGACTCGTCCAGAATAACGCCAGTTGTTTGTTGGAAGGAGTTTTGAGCGACACTTAGGCTACAACTTGAAATTGTGTATACAATGTATTCCAGAGAACCTCCGTTCTGAGGGTATGTACAGTAAGTGGTTACCCTACTTACAGTAGTCCTAGTCTGTGATTGCTCCTGGCAGGAAAATTAAGTATACCAACCCATTCAACTGTAAGCCCCATTCACCCATTCAAGTAAAACCAATTTTCCCCTTTCCAAATTTTAAATTACCCAAATTTTTCCTGTCGTGCAAGAGTGGGAGGGGTGGGAACGAAAACTTTAGGCATAACTTTAGGCATAGCAATAGCGTTGAGGACAGCTTGAAGTCATTTCTGTCAGTGGGAGGGAAGCCTTACTTAGAACAATATTTAAAAATCATTTTAGATAGTGTCTTAGTGTCGTAAACTGCAGTATTTCATCGAAAGCCGCAAGAGGGTGCAAAGGGAATGGTGAAAGTGGCGCTTATGGATGGGCGGCGAGCGATCTTATCGAGGGCAGATATGTGTCAGAAATGATTGAGAAGTGGGAAAGTGGGGTGTCTCCGACATGGGTATAGTATGTTTTGGGTTAAAAAATTACAAGGAAAGAGTGAAAAGTAAGGTGGGATGGTAATTTGCCGCAGGTCGACCATAACATAACATAGTGCGGAAATGTGGGTGTTTTATTGATTGAAAAATAGGTTAGCCTATGTTCCAAAGCGCATCAAATAATTGGTACAAGTGGTCGGCATGGAGGAACCAAGAAACGGAATTAATTCGGTTCAAAGTCGCCAGAAGGCTGACTCGAGACCAGCCAGTACACGATAGATACTCGTGGTGGTAAATCTTCATGGGCTGTACAATGTCGAACAGAAGCGTGCGGGAGGATGTAATACAGAAAATAGTCCTCCCTAGTGTAGTCCAGCAACCTACAACGATCCCACCCCTGACTTCGCTCGCCGTCCTTTCTAAATTTGCCTCCCATCCTCCCTAGATATTTTTATTCTGTATCCTCTCCTCCAAATTATCGTTACGTCTTTTTTAATCTAGCTTCTTCATCAAACTCACTCCTTATGTAGAAATTCCATGAAAATGCGCTACTGCAATTTCGATTTTAACTTTTTAGTACCGACTCCAGTCCGCCTCTAAGGTGTACTTAAACCCATTTTACCCAACTTTTTTGAGATCCACCAACCCCTACACACACTACCCTCCCCCTCACACCCTCTATCCTCCGTCCACAATCATTTACAACCAAAAATGAACAACCTTCGCCCTTCCGCCCCCGTCACCAAAAACCGCCCCTCTCGCCCCTTAAACGGCCTTGCGCTCGCTGCATATGGCCCGACGGACGCAGAAGACTACCTGCGACATCATTCTAAGAAGAAGATAATCGAGTTCGTCCGCAAACTTTTCGTCGAGGATGAGGACGAGGATGAGGACGAGGATGAGGACGAGGACGAGGAGGATGAAGGACAGGGAGGCATGGGAAGTGTTATGTATGGAACAAGTGGTACCGAAGATGGAACCGGATGGGGATATCTTTAGTAGTTTAGATATCTCCCAGGAGGAAATAGATAGTTATGAGCCGTTCGCAGATATCTGTGGGGACTACTTGGGCAGCATGGATATTTTAGAGGAGTTGTTGGATCTGATTTAGAGAATAGTGTAGGACCATATTGATTGTTATTTCTAGGTATCTTTTGTTTAGAGTATATCGCCCACACAAAGTGTTTTTATGCATTTCCTTGTATCTTCTTAGTTTTTTCGGACTTTAGGGGTAACCGAAAGTCTATATAAGCTTAGTTAACTGCTTCCTCATGGAGAGGTCAAGCAAGTTGGCAGACAACTTAAAGTCAAGTCCCGAGTAGTAGAAGTTCAGAGTCAACTTCAGACCCAAGAAAAATTTTTCCTACGCTGGTCGCAGAGCATCAGTGGTAGACCCTGCCCCTTCCATACTTGCTTGTAGCCCTCTCAACTCTCTTCCATATGCACTCCTTTTTGGTCGTTCAACTATACCACGGTAGCACTTTTTTCGCTTGCAACACCTCCTTCTTGGGGTACTTCGTTCTGAGTATCTCTCCTCCCGACGATTTACCCCTATCAGAGGGTATTCACAAATTAACTACGGATGCGGGCGGCGGGTAGAAACCTGTCGCGCCTGCATTATTTGGAGACTAAATGCAAAACGGGTAACGAAGTCGCGGAGCTCCTGTTGAGGGGAAGAACCGCGACGGGCAGCGAAGGAAGCAAGGCGGAGGAAAAAACCCTTGCCGTCGTCGCCCAAGGCGCCATAGATATCAATACCGACGGGGGAGAGGAGGATATCGTTTTGGTTGCAGTAAGTGCCGTAATGACGATTTTTCTCCCGCTATGCGAGTGTTGCGGCAGCGCCTGCGGTGACCGTACTTGGCGAGATGCGGCGGCGTGCGGAGGGTTAGGCAACAGTAACGTCGACGGCGATATCGGTACTTTGAAGCCCGTATGCAGCGGATATGTAAATGGCCATTCGTAGCGCGGGGGACTCCGAATGCCCAGATGAGTTGGGTACCTGGTAGAGGAGCGAATGTTCGACGAGGGCGACGATCCCAACTTCCTTGAAGTAGCGGGCAAGAACTTTGCGGAGGATAGATACTCAATGAAGTAACTTTTCTTATAAAAGCTTATTACAGCGCTGTAGGCCAATCCTCGGGACACCGATCCTGTATGCCGGTACGCACCTCAGTCCTCCGTTTTCGTACTGATACAGGAGGCGGTCACGATATAGTGCCACTTTGAATATTGCTACACTCCTATTAGTGCCTCTCGCAAGGCCATGTACCACCTCCCTCGCTGGGAAGGCGTTAAAATCATCCACGAACGCAAAAGCACTAACTCAATGCAAGCAAGAGCGGACAAGATCAATTACAAGCTCAAGCACTGACTCTCGGACAAAGATTACCTCACACTCCAATTATTCCGCGAAGAAACGCACTGGCGGGCGAAAAGGATCGGCTTCGAATTCAAGGCCTATTTCCTTCCCTACTGTTTTTTGGGCCTGCGCATGGACCCGACCGATCTCAAGGATTACACTCGAACCGCGCACCGAAAACTCTACGGTTACCATCTCAGTTTTCCCCGACAACGTAGCCCTAGACGGCTCTTCGTCGAGAGTAAATAAAACGTTCATCCCACCATCAGCGTCTCAAGTTTACGGGCTTTCTCAACAGCCTCAAAATCTTGCGCACGACTGCAACGTTCTATAGGCCGGTGCCGGCCTTCGTCGCGATCTGAACGGCTTCCTTAGCGCCATTCAACAAGCCAACACGAAGAAAACGCGTCAAGTTCTGATTCCTGAGATGTTTTCGAGAGCTTTGGCGAATGGTGCCGATTCCCATTAGTGCCTGTAAAAGCCCCATGTACGGGAGTAGCACGATATCGTAGGGGTTACAGAATTGCGCTGACTTGACTCCAGGTAGCCACGTGACGTCAGCCAAAAAATTTGACCAATTGAAAACTTGAGCTTCCCCGCGGAGCTTAGATGTTGCGATTTTCGGATCGAGGATGAGGGAAGCACGGGACGGGTCTTGCTTTCTTAGCCGATTGCCTAAGAGAAAGGTGCAGCTTGTCTCTAGGCTTGGCGTAGAACTTGGTGGAAACTCGGCAAGTCGGGGATGGGAACGGTAGCTTGGGAAGGTTCGCGCCCTTAGCAAAGCGGAAGGAAAACATGGAGGGATAAACTTTGCAAAAATTACGTACTGTACAATCTAAACGGCTGATGCGAAGACTGTCTGGTAAGCGTGGGTTGATGAATTGTACTCAGCTTCGAGTCGCAACTCAGGCCAGCACAAATTGCTGAGCGAGGTCTCCCGTTCAGAATCAGTCCCAACGCTTTGTTAATACTGCAACTACCAACAGTGTGCGGCGGGAAATTCAGTACACCACTACGACCTTTTTTGGGTCGATTGTGGAAGCCTGGGAAACTATGGGATGAATCGGATGTATTTGTTGGTACGAAAACGGTCCTTTCTGTAGAAGAGTGGTCCTCTCCACAGTCTTCTGTATTCCCTTTTCCATGAGTTTTCAAAAATGGCTTTTCCCCAATTCTCTTTTACGAATATAATCCTGAAACAAAATTTTCCCATGAATCCAAAATCACTCTGCAAATCCATTTCTATTTTGCCTTTCAGCATTTTTGTCCTCCTTTTTCAAAATAGGAATCTTTCGACTTGTGATCCGCTTCGTCCTCCAAATTCAGTTCCGATATTTTATGAAGCAGATTTTTAGTTATTGTCCTAGTGGCATGCAAATTCAAAGCTGTGGCATTGCCTCACATTTTTATTTCGTCCAAGGCTGTGATACTTTTCGAATTTGTCGAAGCTTTTAAAGTCCGAAATTGACGTCGTTGAGGCAACCTCCCCACTATCAACTACCCCATCGGCTCACCTCTTTTTTTGCCCCCAACATGACCAACCTCCGCCAGTCCCTCACTATCACCAAGTCATCCCGAGGCAGTTGACCCCTCAAGGCTCTGGCCCTGATGGCAAATGTTTCGACTGACTACGATTCTACTGCAGAAGAATGGACCGGGAACGCGTTCGGGAGTGGGTCCGCCGCAACTGCTTCGAGCAGTCAGAAGAGGCAGAGGCAGAGGAGGAGGAAGGAGGAAGAGAGGAAGAGGAGGAAGAGGAAGAGGAGGAAGAGAAGGATGACGAGGAGGACTGGGTGGAGCCGTAGGAGCCACTAGTGTGCAACAGTGGGGGGTTACCACGGAGAAAGAAGGGGAGACTGCGGGCGTAATCTTTATCTCTGACTATTCTGACGAAGATGAAGAGAAGGGTGAAGAGGAGGACGAGGAGGATGAGGGGGAGAGAGACATGGAAAATGCTGGAATAGTGGAGAGGGGCCGGAAAGTATGGACCAGGAGGCCCCGACTCTGGAACCGGATGGGGGCATCTTCAGTGGCCTAGATATTTCACAGGAGGCAACGGAGAATTATAGCCGTTCCCGGATATTTGTGGGACTGCTTGGGTGGAATGGATATTTTAGGGGACCCGTTTGGCTCTGATCTAGAGGACTAAGATATTAAGGAAGAAATCTAGATATTTATCATGGTAGTATCTGCTGTTAGTCTTTCCCGTTCACAAGATTTCATTTGATGAATTTCATGGTTCTTAGTGTGTTTTTTTTAGACTTTAGGGTTAGGCAAAAATTCTGTATAAGCTGAGTAAACTGGTTCCTCATGTGGAGGTCAAGCAAGTTGGCAGACAACTTCGAGTCAAGTCCCGAGTGGTGGGAAGTTGAGAGTCAACTTCAGACCCGAGAACCATTTTTCTACGCTGGTCAGAGGACATCAGTGGTAGGCCCTTCCCCTTCTATATTTGCTTGTAGCCCTCTCAACCGTCTTCCTTATCCACTCTTTTTTGTTCCCTAAACTACACCACGGGAGCACTTTTGTCGCTTTTAACAGCTCCTTCATGGGGTAATTAGTTCTAAGTACCTCTCCTCCCGACGATTTACCCCTATCAATATCTTCGAAAAGTAAAACAATCAAACGTTTCCCCCTGTACACCATCTGGATCTTACTTTTGCCAATCCTTGCTTTAACAGTTCACGGTCCTTGCAAGGGTAAGGGCATAGCTTAGTCTTGCATTCATCACTGGCGACCATCATCTTAGTACTACCACTTCCAGTGTAGTCTGGCTGTACGTCCCGTGGTTAACCACCCTACCGACAACCATCTCCGCTCAGCAATAATGTGTTCCATGGCTAGCGATCGGCGCAAGCTCAGCAATCCCGCTCATTGCTCATGCATCTTGCGGGGTGTAGCTGCAGTCATGCATATTCTCACCCACGATTCCTGGGCTCTAGCCGACTCAGCGCCCGTGCCTTCTCACGTAGTCTAGGGCACAAGTACAGTCTAAGATCTTGGCGAGACCACCACAAATCACAGTTATAGGTGTGACTGTATTCTGGTTAGGCGACCGGTCTTTAACAGCCGCCTACAACAACCCTCGGCTCAATATCGACCAATAACCTGTGAATAAAACTGCTTGCACTCACACAGACGGCGAGTGCGCGGCCGTCCTCGCGGCCCATATCGGAAGCTCTAAAGCAAAAGTGTCATCATTTCGGCCTCATCAAAAGCTGAGCTATACTATTTAGTCCACGTGCGCAGCTTCAGTGATGGGTCACGGTCCGCATTATGCAGATGTTTGCCTCCCTCTCCAAAGCTAGTTAGTTTTAGTGACCCTGCACGTTGCACTTCTGTAGAAACATGAGCCAAAATTGGTGGTAAATCTTTACGAGTTGTACAGCATGGCATAGATGGGCGCGGAGGGTATTCATAAATTAAATACGAATGCAGGCGTCGGGTGGAAACACCTACATCACCTCCAGAATAAACAAAAAACAGGTAAAGAAGTCGCCAAGCTTCTGTTGAGGGGAGGGAACCCGACGGGAAGCCGAGAAGGAAGCAAGGCAGCGGAAGAAACCCTGGTGATCGTCGCCCAAGGCACCATAGATATAAATTACGACAGGAGTGTGGAGAATATCATTTCGGCCGCAACAATTACCGACATGACGATACAGCGCCTGCAGTTACCTTACTTGTCGAGATAAGGCAGCAAGCGTAGGGGTGGGCAGCAGTAACGTCGACGGCGATATCTGTACTGTGAATCCCATAGGCAGAGGGAATGTAGATGTCCATACGTAACGCAGGGGACTCCGAATGCTCAGACGAATTGGGAACCTGGTCGAGTAGCGGATGGTCAACGAGGGCGACGATACCTTGGGATCGTCGCCCTGGTCGAGCAACTTCCTTACAGAGGCGGGCGAGAACGTTGCGGAGGACGTGATGTCGACGAGTCATTCCGTCTTCGTTATTGCGGGTCAACGTGTGTTGGTCGCTTGGATCTAAGACGGTTGCGATGTCGGCCGAGCGCTGAGAGTAAACCGCAAAGCAAACAGATCCAAGGAATGGCGCAACGCCGAGATGCAGAGCCAGAGCGACCTTCCACGCAGAGGGGGACATGTACGTACCGCGGTGAGGGTGAGGAAGCGGGGAGAAAACAGAGGAGAAGGATGTGCGCACGGAGAGGAGCCGTGATCGACCGGGTGCTGCTGCGAACAATAAAGTTAGTATCTTGTTTAGCACGTTTGCGACTCGTGCGGGACTCATTTTGAAATGTACGTACAATAAATACTAGATTTATGATGGTTTAAATGTTTTAGTGTTAGCAGAGATCAGAAACGCATCGCATTTGTCCGTGACAAGTAGTCTTGTAGGATCCACACAAATGTGTGTTTTCAGGGCACGTATCAGTCTGACCCTCATGAAACTGAGAAGAGTACTGTGTCCATTACCTGATTTTACGATACTGGGAATACTGTGCTAATTCACGGTCTCTGAGATGATCTTGTGTGTGTTTGGCTTTACTGGTAGTGTAGTTGATATTAGTAAATCGTCGGGTGAAGAGATACTCAGAACCAACTACCCCAAGAAGGAGGTGTTGCAAGCGACAAAAGTGCTACCGTGGTATAGTTGAACGAACAAAAAGGAGTGTATATGAAAGAGAGTTGAAAGGGCTACAAGCAATTATGAAAGGGGCAGGGTCTACCACTGATGCTCTGCGACCAGCGTAGGAAAAAGGTTTTTTGGGTCTAAAGTTGACTCTCAACTCCCTAATACTCAGGACTTGGCTTGAAGTTGTCTGCCAACCTGCTTGACCTCTCCATGAGGAAGCAGTTTACTCAGCTTATATAGACTTTTGGCTACCCCTAAAGTCCGAATAAAACTACAGAAAGTACCAGGAAATTCATAAAAACGATTTTTGTGGACGATATACTCTAAACAAAAGATACTTAAGAAACTAACAATCAATGAGGTCCTCTTGTTTCCCATTCTCTAAATCAGATCCAAATAACTCCTCCAAAATACCCATGCTGCCCAAGCAGTCCCCACAAATATCTGCGAACGGCTCATAGCTCTCTACTTCCTCCTGGGAGATATCTAAACTACTAAAGATATCTCCATCCAGTTCCAGCATCGGCACCACTTGTTCCATACTCTCCAGTCCAGGCCCCACCACTCCAACACCTTCCATGTCCCCTTTTTCCTCATCCACCTCGTCCTCGTCCTCATCATCCTCCTCGTCCTCCTCGTCCTCCTCTTCTTCCTTTTCCTCCTCATCATCCTCCCGTTACTAACCTCGTAGACCAACTCAGGGGCTACCCACTCCTCAAAGGTCTCCCCAGCTCCATCCTCGATGTCCCACTCCCCACCCCTTACCTACCTCCTCCGCCTCATCCTCAATAAAATGGCGACGCACGAATACGATCACCTTCTCTTTGGTTTGCCGGCGCAGGTAGTCATCACGGTCAGTAGGTCCGAAAGGGAGTATGGGAATAGAGTTCAAGGGGCGGGGATGGCGATTTTCGGAAATGACTTTCGAGGGCATAGATTTTTCATTTTGGTAGGCTTTGGGGAATGGGAGGCAATGAAGGGTGTTTCGGGTGTGTGGGGGGAGAGATGTGATGAGGGAAATGATCGGGGCGTTTGCAACTTGGATATAGGGGTTTAAATAGGCCCCCGGGGCAGGTTCTGTAGATTAGGAATAGGTAAAATATATCCGCAAGGGATTTTTTAGTAGTGCAGTTGCGCCCTTTTTCTCAAAAAAGCGAATTTGGAGGAGGAGGTAAGCAAAAAGGGGAAAAGGACTTGATTCGGGATCGATTCAGACGGGCAGATACAGTATAAAAATATCTAGATAAAATGGAAGTAAATTTGGAGAGGACCGTGGTAATGATAAGCGAGGCTCTCGGAGGACTAGGAAGGACCGGAACTGTAAGCAAGTTTTTATTTACAAGGGGAGGTAGTACAGTAAACTTAAAGTCTGTAGATGACTGCGACAAAAAATCCGTTCCTATCGGCACGCGCCTAAGAGTAGTTATTTCTTGTCTTCTTCAACCTCGAAAAGTAAAGACATCGAGGATGAAGTGCTATCCTCAAGCCCTGCAGTCAGCAGTAGAACTGGTTATGGCCCCAGAATTGCTACTGCCCTTGTTTTGTATCAGCTACCACCATTCTTTATTTGTTTTTAGCCCTTTTCTTGCTAGACGGAATCAGCTACGAGTAATGCTGTCTATACTATGGGGGATTTTCGCAAAATCTACATGGTCTATGGCAAGCTCGGAGAAGATTATCACATATGGGCAATTAGAAATGAGGCTGCTATTGAATCAACAGGTGTTCTTGCGACAATTCAAAGTGATTTGCTGCAAGATGAGTCCGTTTCTGATACTGTACTAAACAATGTTACAATGGCGAGAGCTGCTATAATCCATGGGCTGGGGACAGGCCGTTTCGTCTCTGTTTGTGCTGCAAGAACAATCTTTTCAAGATGTGGCAGAAACTGAGAGAGAGATACTCCGTGTCTAATATGGCTACTGAGGTTCAATTGCAAGCTAAAATATCGAGTTTTTCTTAAAGTGTGAAAAGGTTTTGGGTTTTTTACTTTTGGAAGATACATCTGATCTATGCCATGGTTTTCCAGACAACCACAATCGACTCAAAAATGGTATAGTGACACAGTAATGGGGAAGAAATTACGCTCTCTAAAAGCTACCTTCAGGCAAGCCATCAAGCAGGCCGCATTAGACATGGCGGCTGCTGCAGCGTGCCTTTGCATCAAAACCCCCCGAGCCTTTCCGTACGTCTCAAATGACCTCACGGCCACGTTCCTTGCCAATTCATTTAGCACTGCACATGCATCTATGTGCCACCCTCCAAGAGTTGAGGTTGGCAAAGGCACGAGCCTACCTCTGGTGGAGGTCGCGAGAAAAGATTGATACCTTCTCTGCTTTGCATTTCGCGCCGCATTCAGAGAGGACATCGGGTTGAAGGCCCTCACTCTCCTGTTTGAGGGAGCGAGGGGGTTCACGAAGATAACATCAAAAAAGTCGGTCCCTCCGCTGCTTTCCATTGCCTGGGTGTCGGGTCTCGTGCGGTGGAGACCATGGCGTGGCTCTACGACAGGATGACGAGCAGCTCTTGCCAGTACTCTTGCAAGAAGTTTTACTTGGCGATCATGTCGGTTGATCCTGTGGGTCCCATGCAAGCAGTGCATGAGATGATCGCCATGTGTATCGAGTGTTTCCGGGCAATTAGTTCTCGGGCATGGCATGCCAGGGTGAAAAAGTGGGACATGACAGTAGTATTGAAGCCACACCGAGAATTCTCGAGGATCAATGCTTGTCTGTAGTCCGAAGCATGGGGTACAATACACACATTCCTTAGCACCAGGGAGGGCAACCGACGCGCGAAACGCCTGCCTCCTCGAATCCCCAAGAGGAATTCGTTCTTTCACTGCTTCATGCATTGCGTCTGTAAGTTTCTTTTGCGATGGTGTTTTTTGCGAGAAAATTGCAATGAACAGGATAATCCTAGAGGGCGGGCAAGAGGTCGACCACCACCGATGGGCGTCTGCAGCTGATTCGTATGTTCTGAGTTCCTTAATAGGAGTTGGGGGCGAGGTCTTGCAAAGCTTGCTAGATGATGAGCTAGAAGCCAAGAATGTCGCAGCCACGATGTTCTTCGCGGTGGTGAGTCCGATCCCAAGAGATAGTTTTTTTTGTCCTTGGGATTTACCGGCAGCTGGAGTTCTTGTAATACTTCCGACTCCGGTACTCCCCCTGCCAATTTTCGAACACAGTCCTCCATCATCCTGTCGAACTCTCCCGTCTCTTCCAGTGTTCAGCTCATGCAAGACTATGAAGACTCCTTTGAGGAGGTTTTTAATCGTCTAGCTTCTATGAGCAGTGACTTACAGGAGTATTTTCAGGTAGCGATATTGCTAGCATCGCTCGGTGACAAAAAGAAGTCTACATTCGGTATCATAATTGCATCACTACAGAGTGCGCAGTCGGGTCTAGATTGGGAGAGAGCAACGGGTCGATTGTTGCAAGTATTTGGGGATCAGCATGGGCGCACTGGAGGCGAGCTTGGGGCTAGGGGCAGGCACAGCGTTGCACAAGCTCTTGTCTCAAGGTCAAATTGTGCAAGAAATATTCAGAAATGGAATAACAGAGGCGTAGCTACGAGTGTAATGATATTGGTAATCTCATTCGTGACTGTACGAAGAGGCGTAAAGGGAAGTAGCCCTCCTCAAGCAAGAGAAAAGTAAACCATTGTAACGCCCTTCGCTCGTCTCAACAGAATTGGACTGGAAAACTGGAATCCAGACAAAAGCTTAGCAGCGCTGCAGATTTGATCCCAAGTGATGGGAGTGTGGGCAGGATGGAGATCGGAGATCACACCCTTGGCTGGCAGTATATGCATTGAAGGCATGAGCAGGACTTAAGTCATCAGAGCTGGAATACGCTTTGGTGGCATATGTGTATTTGTCATGGACCAATCATCGCGCGATATTGATGATGTGGGCGATAGTCATCCGCCCTCGCCGAGCAGGGAGGACGCCGAGTGTGACGGTGCAATACAATCCGCTCTGAGTAGATCTGATAAAGGCAGCCCGCTGTGTCGCTGGGACCCAAGGTACGCGGATGGAACGGATGGGAGACATACGCCCGGGTTGGCCAACTATTGTGCTCACTTTCCTGTTATTCTTTCCTCTACCCATTCTACCTTACTTGTTTCTTTCCTTTCTTGGGGCGCCCCGCGATTAGGGGCCGCGAGATCTCACAACATTCTACTGCAAATCAAGCTCGTCTGCCAATGGTACCCGGTAATGACTTACGTCATGAGAACAAGCTAGAGTGTTTCAATTCAAGAGATTGTGAGACTTACGGCAAGCATCAGAGAACGAAACTTTCTGATGTCACAATGGAAAAAATTCTCAATGGATAGTGATGTGCATCGAGCTGTTGCACTGGTAGGTTCATCATAGCCCGATAAAAGTAGCACATGTATGTTTGTGCTTGACCCAGCTGCCTCTTAGCAAGTGATTTGTGATAAGTCATGGCTCAGCTCACAGACCCGCAGCAAATTCAGCCTAAACCCATTGTACTCGGAGATGGAAAACGGTTGTTTGCCACTCATGTCGGTAAAGTTGAAGTTACGGGATCACTCTGGCTTTTTGCTTCGAGTTGTATCTCCTCGTAGCAGCCATTAATTTAATATATATATATATTATGTATATAATATATGCAATTCAAAGTTCTAAAGAGTTGCTGTTGACCGCAGCTGACATCAGCAAAATTCCTGTCCTCTAAAGCTATCTGATATGGCATCACAGAAGAATAAAGTAATGCATGCACGGAAGGGAAAAATCTAATAAACGCATCTGAAAATCATTATGATCACCGTACACCATGTTCTTAGCGAATAGGTACACAGGAGATAGTCTTCAAGGTAATTCTTTCTGACTCCACTGAAGTGCGGGCTATTACATACTGTCAAACAGCATGAAAGCCATAACCGATCCATGCATCTTGACTCAGCATCTCAGGAAGGACCATCAAACAGCAGACTCCTGATTGACAAATGTGTAACAAACAGCAGAACGCACTACTTCCAACTGGTAATGTGTTTCTAGAAACAATAGTAGAACCCTTGGGCGATATGTATTAACTTATGATGTTTCTAAGGAATGTACCCTTCGTACCGAGTCTCCAGTCAAATATGATATCGTCCGCAAGGCTATATGAGTCTGGTATAGTATCAGGTTCGGAAAAGGTAAGTGCATTGATGATAAACGAGGCGTTCTTAGGTTTCATGGATCCTTGGAGGAAGGAGTTTATAAAATTCCGGTTATTCCTGTCGGTGAAACTCGAGAGACTGAAAACTCCCAGAGTAGCAGTGTAGCACTCACTGCAGTAACCAGTGTAGACTCCCCAGCATCTGGAGACACGATAAAGTATACCCCATACCTGTGGCACTACAGGCTTGGACATGCAAGCTAGGACTCTATCAGAAAGGTTTTCAATCTTGATGCAGTTATTGGAATAGAGCTGACTAAGAGGGTGGAACGAAACGGGCCACAGTATGATGCCTGCTTAAAAGGGAAGCAGACAGAGCAACACCTAAGGACAAATACTCATCGATGCAATAAGAAGTGTGCAGTGATTCATTCAGACATCTGCGGGACGATGTAGGTCACCTTTTTTTCAGGCTGTCGATATTTTGGTTCGTTTATTGATGAATACAATGGGTATATTACACAAGTGCCGGTTGAACGGAAGAGTGATGTATTGGAAGAGTTCAAGGTATACCAATCGTGGGTTGAACGGAATTTTGATTGCAAAATCAAAAGATTTCAATCTGATGGAGGTGTTGAATACGTGCATATGCAAGGCTATCTAAAGCGCGAGGGTATTGAACAAACTATGGCGCCTCGTTAGTCTCCTAATTTGAATGGTATTACGGAACGAACTATCTGCACTATAGTGGAGTCTGCGCGCTGCATACTGGAACATGCATCTCTTTCTAAGATTTTCTGTGCAGAGGCGGTCTTACATGCTACAAAATCTAGGAATTATATGTTATCTCCCCGAAACGATAGGGAAAGTTCATATGAACTGATGCATGGTGAGAAACCAGATATCCGACAGCTGAAAATGTTTGGGTGCGTTGCTCGGTATCAGTTACCAAAGTAAATCCGTAAATCGTTGATTCGAAGTCCACAGCTAGGATTGAATTGGCTGTTGTGGTAATAAGCAACAAAAGATGTGGTTGTAATCATAAAGGAAGTGATCTCATTTGATTTTACTGCGGATGAAAACAGATTCCCTAGCATTAGAGTGGAGTCAGATGAATATTTGAGTTCATACTTTGAGACGACTGAGGATAATAGTCAAGTATCAATACAAACTTCAAATGTCAATAATGTTGATGTTCTTGGTAATAGAGCTGGTGCCCAAAGCACGGCAAGCACTAGTCTGAGATTTGAAAGTGACATTGCTGAAAAGGACTTTTAAGGAGTATTGACAGCAAAGCAGCAAGGCGCCGGCGTACACGCCTTCATCTGTCGAGAAGTCAGAGATTACTGAGTTACTGCAGGAAAAGCATGATGCACTGAAGTATATACCTCCCGCGGAAAATTATAATCATGAGGAACATCAATTCTTAGCCTCTAACACAGATTATACTACATATCGTCGTCTAAAGAGGACTGCAGTACAGATATATGATCCATGTCAGCCATCTGCGATGTTCGCAAAGTTGGAAGCACACATATCTAGAAAAAAGAGGCTGTGTGTTCTAAAGACTCAATGGGTTGTAAATTAGAGATTGAATCTGAACTACAGTCTTTAAAGAGACATAACACATGGGAAGTTGTCCAAAGGCTATCTGAAGCTCGTGCCATACAGACTCTCCTTTGGTTTACAAGAACGTATAACAAACATGGCCATTTTATGCATCATAAGGCACGACTTGTTGCCAGAGGGTTTATACAAAACAATTTCCAGCTACAATGAGCCCCTATTGTTGACTTTAACTTAGTAAGAACTTGTTTTGACGTTTGCCGTTCAGAGGGGTATTATACACAGCAGCTGGAGATAAGAAAAGCGCTTCTTCATGAAGAGATTAAGGAGAATTTGTATGATTTTATCACCGCCAGTTAATGTCATATAATGAGAGGAATATGTTGAATCTTAAGGAAGGTCTGTATAGTCTCAAGAGGGCACCCAAGTTTTGGTTTGATAAGTTTCTATCCGTGATGATCGGTCTTGAATTTAAGAATACGCTGTCAGACTGCTGTTTCTTTAGTCAGTATGACGTTTGGCTATTGATGTACGTTGATTACTTGATGCTGATGGGACCAAATTTGGATAAAATCGGAGTGGCGATCAAAGATATAAGTAAACATCTTGATGTGAAAGATCCAGGTTCACTTGATGCTTTCTCGGGTATACTATTTATCCGGGATAAGGATGGTGCTTGGATGTCTTAGAAGCCGTTTCCGGGACAGCTACTGGAGAATTATAACATGGATAATTGTTGCGCTGTGTCTACGCCAATGGTAGAATGCGAATTGAAGGAGTTTTGGAACCCAAGCTCAATTTTGGAACCATTTGACAAGGTCAAGTGCCAAGAGCTACTTGTATCGCTCCTGTATTTGTCAATTCGGACCCGAACTGATATTGTTGCAGCAATTGAAATATTGTGTCGAAAAAAATCATGTCTAACGAACATGCACTGGAAAATGTTCAATGGAGTATTGCAGTACTTCAAGGGTACCATAAGCTATGCTTTAGGGCCCTACAAAGGTTACAGCACAAATTAAAAATAATGTTGTGATGCAGACTGGGCTGGAGACTATGAAGATCGCAGATCTACATCCGGTATTCTGATGCAACTTGGTGGGAGTGCTATTGAATGGAGGATAATTAAGCAGAAAGCTGGAGCGTTTTCGACTATCTAAGCTTAATTTCTCGCATTGAGTGATGGTTTGAAGTTGTTTCTGGGGTTGCGCAAGCATTTAGAAGATCCCGAATATGCTCAACCCAAGAGCACAAATGTTTATGAGTACAATCAATGTGCTGTGGTATAGAGGAATGAAGGGTACGACGTGCGAAACATTTTGAAATTCGGTACAATTTTGTCAAAAAAACCTTGAGAATTGTATTTTTCGATCAGTCTACTGCACAAGTCAAGACATGATTGCAGATTTATTGACAAAATCTTTGCCGCGTGTACAACTTTAACTGCAAAATGACTATGTTTCTGTCTTGAACACAGGTAAAAAGAGTAAATATCAGAATGATATCCAGGAATGAGTCCGCGTAAGTCTCAAATGGGAGTAAGATTCGTGTTAAGCACGCATGCAACTCGTGCGGGACTCATTTTGAAATGTATGTACAATACATACTGGATTTATGATGGTTTACATGTTTGAGTGTTAGCAGAGATCAGAAACGCATCGCATTTGCGCGTGACAAGTAGTCGTGTAGGATCCACACAAATGTAACATATTCACACGCCCATCCGACCGTGACACCCCCCAGAGCGGTCGTATTGGGGGTTTTATCTGCGTTACTCTCAGGGAACTTTCAGGGTGTAAGTTGGCGCCTGAAGTACGAAAATTCGGTATGCATGATGATGCCTGATGTGTCGCCATAGGGACACACAGCCGTTACTGTAATTAATTAACCATTGAAAGGTAATACCAACGTCAGACAGTTTCGCTTCTCACTTGGCCGAAATCAACTGAGTCTCTTGTTCTCGCACGAGCACAAACGTGTGTGGTAGTCATTCATACCCGACCAGATACAAGTCCCAGTTTTGGTACTTGTTCTCGTTCCCAAACTACGTGAGAACGCGAAGGCAAAGGGTTTCGTTGTCTCGCCACCGTGTTACCCTATCGACACAACTATCTGTGTCATCTACTGATATAAATTGGGGTATGGCTACAATTCATGGCCCTGTTCAGCGCCATGACTTTTCAGATGTTCAGAACCAGATCGAGCACGAAATCAACTCCTGAGACATAAAGTATCCGGGGACAAGACAATAGCAGGAAATGGAATCGACCACGCTGCAATTAACCTAATTCTTTCTTTCGAAGACCCCGACATTCTCGTTGAGGCCAATGAATATGAGCGCTTGTTCCGTTTGTCTACTGTTCCGTCTCGCAAGATTATATTCTCTATTCTCGACCAGGATGGAATTCATTCTGCCAAAACAGTAACATCGACCGTTGATGATGGCTTATTGGAAAAATTTAGTAAAATGGTGGGTTCCACTCGAGACGGGAAGCTATTGAAGATCAAGTCGAAAGTGGTTTGCACGCATCACGAACTAAGGATTATGGAGTACCAAACTATGCTGTCTTGTCTAATGAAAATTGAAGTGAGAGGAAGAATACTGAAATCTGCACTAAGCTATTTAAACGTGGCCATTTAAGAACTGAAGAATCAATGTAGGGAACGCCAGAGAAAAGCAGCACCAAAAAGAGAGCAGCAAAAGAAATTCGGTTGTGTTCTAGAGAGCGAAAGAGCTTCATTTGCATTTCGATTGAAAAAAATTGCCCGCGCGATGTCTTTAGGTTCAATATCTCCTGGTTTTGACCTACCTTCTTTTCATATGAGTTTCTTTTTAGGGTAATCCTTGTTTATGAAGGGAATTGAGGTATGGACTGATTCGGTCGGAATTGATTTTATAGGAAGGTTTGGTAAGCAAGTGATGAGAGACTGCGTTCGATATTTGTCATCTCAACAAATAGATTGTGATTCTCTTTTTGTTGTCGAACGTTACGTCAAAATTAGAAAGAGATGTGCAGTACCTGCTGTAATTCTTCAAAGACAGGACACAGTTGTAGATGAGGCATGTGGGTTCTGCGAGGCGCGCATGAAACCTCTTTTACCAGGTGAGCTCTCCAATTCTGTAAAAGAAGTAAAGAAATTTGCGATGTCCATTTATGAATCTGGAGGCCTGCATCAGTTAAGTAACACGTGGAAGGAGTTCAGAGATAACGCAAGGTTTGTAGATTTATCATCAAGTTGCGGTCTGCCACCCGCAATTCAATCGATTACGCAACGTCTTCGATCTGTCATCTGCAGGGAATCGGCAATTAATGCTGTAGAGGTGGATTTTTCTGAGCTTTTAGGAGGAAGATATTGCTGTTTTGTATAGAAAGATGAAAGGGAAGAATCGAACAACGTTTTTGAATACTACTTTTGCCGGTTATAGCGAGGACCGTAGGTTTTCCTGTCCTGCACAAGGTCACGCAGCTTTTGTGCGGAAATCGTGGTCGCAGATCGAGAGGCTTACCCTGTTGCTGGAGAATCTGTACGGCTTTCATGTTACTGTCATGGAACAAGAGGTTACAGATGGAGAACATAAAGAGGGCTACCCATCAGTTGAAATGGCATAAGCAGTGCATAAGGTAGCTCCGACTCTCGCGCAGTTCTTACTGTATGTCATCAGGTGTGTGTGAGGACATTTTTGCCAACATTTCGTTGTATTCTATGGTCGATATAGTGGAATCAGCAAAGAAGACAAAGGTACGGTCTGAGTTCCTGAGTTCAATGCAATTTGCGAAAAAGTTCGTTTTCAAGACGTACGGGGAGCTTAGTCGAAGCGGCGAAAAGATGAGCCCGAGACAGCCGATCGTGGGGGTGATAGTAATACCGGAACCAGCCCAGCGTCATTTTCGCGTCGATGGATCAATACAAGTAATGCAGGTATTGCTCAGACAGCACACACATACAACAAGATGAAGTTACATCGATAGAGACCCAATGCAACGGCGCAACAGCAAAGACGGGGCCGGAAGAGTGCTTCAGACGACACAGGCGGTTCAGCCAGAAGTTGTAGAGAAATAAATTCAGATGCAGGCTTAGTAGGTGTAATTGGAGGTCACGCTGTCGACGATATTGGGAATACTTTCTTGATTGTTGAATCGGAGGAGCCTCGCGAGGTGGTCAAGTTCTCAAATGTGCAGCAGCAGGGACGAGAACAACGAAAGGGAGACGCAGAAGCAGAAAGAGAGGGCAACGATGGGGAAGCTCCCACTAATGATGAGGATAATAACGGGATGAGTAGTTCGTGTTCAATTTTGGACACTTGGTGAGTCGTGATACTGGTTGAATATGTGAAGGTCTCCAAATAAATAAAGAGTTGATTGTGTTGTGGTATGTTATTGTATCAATACCAAGGCATCAAGTTGACCTGCATGTGCCTGGCTACTGTTACGGGATGGTGATACCTCAGAAATTTTTTGCCACTCTCAGGGTGTATGAGGCTCATGCAATGAGGGACAAGATCTTTATTGTGTTCGCAGTGCGACACAGGATAAATTGTGTCGACCCAGCGACACATTTCACTTCGTTTTCTGCACAATCATCCATTTTTATCGCAATTACGCATTATATATATCTCCAGCAATACTGCTGGATGTAAAGGGGTCCAAAACCTCGCAATCTCCTCAACACACTTCACCTTGAACATTGAATGTGGTAATATACCACAAAACATAACAAATATATATCGTTGCGATTCTTACGAAGTCGCGTTCCAAACAGCGCTCTTGTACTGGAGGACAGCCTGTGCCCTTTATGGCGTGATTCGACGGAAACATAATTGCCTCAATCAATCACACCTTCTTCACATCTACGTGTGAAGAAGGGTGAGTTATGGCGGATATCCAATGCATATGCAGTCACTGCAGTGGAGTGCTGGCAGCAGTCACTCTCACCTACCTTCTATTCCCACATCGGCGGGCTGCCGACTCGGCCATGCAGAAAGGGTAACAGTTTTGATTGCTAGTCGTGAAATAAGCTCCCGTCTCCTCACCATCCACCATCAAATCCCTCCCAAAAACACCCAAACCCACCTAAACTACCACTCTAACTAAAACTCTGAAAGTGATTCTTAGAGTATTCCACTTACCTCCTTACTGAGTTTAGATGTTCTTCACATTATTTTCCTCAAGTCAACCTCCTCAAAAATAACAACCTAGTATATTCATCCAATAAACATCCCAGCAAAACACCACGTACCTCAACGATCTTTTTCCATACTCCACCATGTCCACATACACTCCCCTGATGGCTTCCTCATAAGCCTCCAACAATTTCACCGCATACTACCACCATCCAAAGAGATGTTCATGTACATATCTGAACTGTGTGAGCTGTGTGAGCTGTACAATAGTGGGCCACTGCTGCCCTTGACGATCACCGGACTTGTAGTTGACCGATTCAATTT
The DNA here is from genome assembly GCA_002205965.3 of Kappaphycus alvarezii. Classification (NCBI taxonomy): domain Eukaryota; phylum Rhodophyta; class Florideophyceae; order Gigartinales; family Solieriaceae; genus Kappaphycus; species Kappaphycus alvarezii. Next base: position 91,707 of record NADL03000049.1, on the reverse strand, counting down.
TTAAAATTGAGATCAATATTGTGAAACGGGTACATGCTCTTGTTAGTAACTATTTCCACTGTTTAAGGTACCAGATTGGTTAGCCTTACTCTCACCACCCTCGACATATAAATTTGTTACCGTATCAACACATTTATGGTACTTCTCATCATTCGCGCAGTACTTCATGCAGTGCATACGTCATATTTGGATATCTTTATCTGCTCAATCGTACCCCATACGTAACCTCTCGAGAATAAAAATCTGCAACTTTGTTTATTGGCCTGACCTGCTTTCTGTGCACGATAAGCCACACCATTCCCTATCGCAATCAGGCTTCCTTCGCATACACCAATCTCAGCTGTTTGATCTTGTTTCGCCTGTCATCCAACTGGTTTTGTAGACTGTTTCTGTTGTTTCTACAGGAACAATTTCCTCTAAAGATTATGAGAGAGAGTTCGATCAGACCTTCGAAGACTTCGTGCTCACCCAGTTAGCTGCTCGACTGAACATAACTTCCTCCGAGGCTCTTAACAGCAAAAACTTGTTCCTAATATATATAAGGAACGTAGCATATTGAGGAGCGATAATGAGCAGAAGGTGAACACAATCGGGGACTGGAAAAAGCTCAAAAGGGTTCAATATAAGACAGGATCGTATAAGGGCGGTTCATGAATCGGATGTGTCAGTGAATAATTGGAAAAGGCGAACTGAAAAACACTCATTCATCGGAAATATTACTGCCCAAAGGCACCCAGGATTTTTTACCGCTCCTTGCAACAACTTCAGTGACGTTATGTACGGCAATTCTGGTCTGTTATGTACAAACCTTGCTGGCTTATGTTCTTTGTGGTGCTCATTCTTCTCACGCCCACTGCGCGCCACATGTCTTAACAAATACATCGACAAAACCACATGGCAATATGAAGACTTTGGAAATGCCATAAATGTTGTGTGCTTCAACTGCACTGTTTACTCGGAAGACGAAAACTGATTCATTCACACAACTACATGGCTTCTTCACTGTGCAGTTCCTCACTCATATGTCTACTATCTGCCCTTAAAAGGCTCTTAAGGTCAACAATTGTCACGTTATCTATATCGTATATCTCAATAAAAGAATCCTGTCCCAGTCAAATGAACTCCTCCGCTATTAGCTTCCTATCGTGATATTTAGACTTGAATGCGGATGTACAAGTTGTATCAGGCCATTCCTTAAGAGCGACGAAGAGATAATTTTGAGGGCATCCCGACTCCCAGTGGACAATTAACTCCCTTCAGTTTTGCAGTCTTTGTATTGATGTGCATTTGCGGACAACTTAGGTAGGCGGCAGTTCTTCTGTAGCGCCATTTCTAATCTTATTCCCACCACCTGTATTTGCTCTTTCCAATTATTGCTCTGACTGGCCGTAAATCTAGGCAGAGTACATGACTCAATTTTTTCTTTGCTTTTGTAACCTTGGAAGTCTGGACGGAAATGGACAACCTGATCTGCTGTTCCATATCATTGAACATCTTCCCAAACTCATCCCTGAATCCTGATATTTACTATACCAGCTCCTCATTCGCCTGCATGGGTGCTCTCAAATCGAAATCATTACCTCTCGTGAACAAATAATGGCTGTAACTCTCTTCGTATTTCCACGTCTCCTCAAGCAAATACCTCATGATAGTGTTAACATTATCTCCCGATCCCCATCCACCCCACCACTTCGCGACATGTAGCGGCTACCGATTACGACCAGTTAAAACCTGTGCTGAATTCCTCCCTGACGGAAACAATGCAAATTGAACTTTCCAAGTTCCTCCCCCGTAGCATTACGAGGAATTATGTTGCACCTGTCAACCCACATGTTTATCGTCTTCATGATATTTTGTGTTTTCGTTTTCTCCCCACAGCCAGCTCTTTAACCAGGTCGTCTGTGCGGGGAAAAAGTGGGTCGCCTTCTTAGAAATACCTGTTCAAAACTCTTCGATACGTTCTAGTCCAACGGTGCAATGAATGAATGCACATGTGCAGGGCTCATCCTGCATTTCACATAGCCCGTACAACTTTCCCTTACCTGACCGCTCGAACTTGCGATTACTTAGCATTACTTCAATATGGGGCACCCTTTGATCATTCATAGTGTCTAATTTAACATAGCCCCATCTAAGTGATACAGGCTCGTCTAATCGCAACCATAGTGTGAAACGCAGAGCTGCGACAGCCATGAAATACGTCGCTTCTAGCGATTCAGATCCAATTCTCCGTGCATACTGCATCATCTTGTCCATGTATTTGTACCAGAATGGCAGTGTTCTCCTGTAACCGACATATTTCTTTCGTCGCTTGTAATACTTCATACATCCTTCGATTTCCGACGCATCAACAAGACTCCCTCTGTCCTCCCCCGAAAAATACTCCATCTTCCCTCCCTTCCAAAAAGCCGCTTGTAAACGCTTGCTAATGCCGATCGTATGTTAGCTACCTCACCTGGATCGCACCCTAGCTCATCTATTTTGTAATGAAAAAACTCAGCTATTTTCCCAACTATCGCTTCACTTAGTTCACTGGACCATCAGGATCAACTACATGACTTGTTAGACCCTGCATGCTTTCATTCAAACAAAAATATTGAAAATGATTCCATTTTCGATCATAAAGGGACTGGCTGGACTCTCGTCCGAACGCCTTTGTTGTAATCTCGGCTTCTAATAGACAATATTCAGCTATCATCACTCTTAATCTTTCTTAGATGGAGCTATTTCCCATTCGGCGATACTAACCAAAACAAATACTCACTTCACAGGTGCTGTGGCATAGAAAGTTAAAAAACGTTAGTTTTGAGGCTAAGTATAATGTATAGCTTGTGATTAGGTGAGAATATCGGTGGAGAAACAGTAGGCGGGATCATATGTTTAGCGATCTGGAGCAGTCAGTAAAAGTTCTGGAAGGGATCAACTGGAAGTGATGCAGTTCCAGATTGGAGATATAGGTATGAAAAACTGGGAAAAGCTTTGTTTTCAAAAATATACAGATAAGTTTGGCCAAGAAATTAAATTTGGGAAGTGGATGGGTCAGTAGCGTGACCCAGAAGTCTTGCTGACAGTAAGCTCTAGATGACAAGTTGAGAGAGGTGCCAGAACGAGTTCGGTGACGAAATACGCCGGCCTATGGATTGAAGCAGTGACGATTCTTAGCCGCGATGATGGAGAGGCAAGGGAATGAGAACGGCAACAAATAGGATGCTATGACAATGTAGGGGTATTGATGACCTAACAGATGGAAGCGGAAATAATAACGGGTTTTTGTCAGCGAGACAGAGATCGCGGCTGGGAGCCAACGAGGTAGAATCTGGTTGAAAGTCAGGTGGATGACTAGATGAGGACAGTGTTGGAGCCAGAGCGAGACTCAAAGCAAGAAAAAGAGCGGGAGCGGGACTGAGATCAGTATGTTGATGGCATGCTAGTTGATGTAAAGTAGCTCTTAACATTGACAGAAATGTAACTACGAAAAGACGATGATGTACGTTGGTGGTTCTTGGATGTTAAAGGGAGGGGGGTGGAGGTTGTAATGATGTCGGTGATTGGGTGAAGATAACGGGAGGAAAGACTGATGTAGCTAATCGGGGTGAGGTTCAGTCTGATGAGGATATCCACGCTTTCCGATTGAAAAGAGAGCACCCGCCTTTCGTGTCGCTGTAACGACACAAGTGCAGACATTCAAATGTGCTGTGTTAGCCCCTTTTCTACAATATAGAACTGTGTCGTACCCCCGATTTTTCTTTATAGATTTGTGTCGCACCATCGACATAATTGTAGATTTATGTTGCCCCCACGACACAGTTCTGGCGACCCTCTGCGATCACATATACTTATCACCGTTCAATTACCATTACATTGCCGAGGGTTGTAGTGAGTATCAAAACTGCGTACATCCAAGAGTGTTGATACAGTACACCACTACTCCTGTGTGTCTTTACTTCTTGTTCGTTTTTTATATCCTAAACAGTACTTGAACATCTTCGAAATGTTACAATGAACTTCAAATTGGTTTTATTGCTATTAAGAAAAACATGATCTGGTTGTATTCATGTGATCATTAACATGAGAGTGATGTTGAGGTCAAATGGTGATAGAGGTAGGTGACACAAGTATGACCCCTGAAGCATCTCATAACTCTTAATATTATGTATGCTCAATGATAGTCCTTTAGCGGCTCCAATTGTTGTTAAACCCACAGAAAAGCAAATACCGCCATCAAGTTTGTAACCAAAACTAGGAAAATACTTGTCCTTTTCCATTTTTAATCTATATACACTCAAAAAAAGACCTGTACTTGCCCATCCGTCATACGAAGTAAGCGTATGTTCCTCCAAACTATGCAATACACTTTTTTTCCTCCCTCGGCTTGAGGGAGTTACAAAAGTCAAAAAACAACACTCATAGATGTGATGTATCTTGACAAATTAACGCGTTAAGAACATGTATTTTCTGATGCCCGGATGCCTGTAGTAGACCTTTCACATTATTCCCATCGTCAACCGACTTTTGCTGATTGCGACTTTGCTATTTATGAAGACGGATGATGAAAGCAATGAATACTGCCGCTTTATATCAAAATTGTAATGGTTATCTTCATCACCTTTGCTTGTTCAGTGCAGTTCATTTATGAGTTAGTGTTCACATGAGCACCACCATAGTGGTGATACGGGAAGGAACTAAACATTTCTCGCCGAATGTTTATTTATTTGCTCCCTTCCCTTCCGGACGTCATTCAATTTTTGTAACCATTGTTATTCAGTCACTCAACCTTACTGTTTCTACACTACGGCAATGTGTGAAGTACTCTAGCTTAGAGTACACAGTTAATAACACATTTAGTTGAGGTGAGTCACAATTTCATCTTCACTGTTTGCTTTATCCTACTATGCTCCCAGACATCCAATTTAATACTCTTTGCAATTTCGAATGTAATTCCTAGGCACTATGCTATGAATCGTGACTAAATAAGGGATTTGCTACATCACATTGTGAATTAAGCTCTGCTTCACTGTGAGTTGATCCTTTCTCAACCACGTCTCACCGTAAAGATTTCAGATAATAAGAACAAGCATTAATGGTTCTATTCTGGATAGAATTGGTAAAGAATAATAGAACTAAGCAGCTTGAAGCACTGAAGAGCATCTTTTTGCATCGATTACGATGCTTACGTCAGTTCATTGTACACAGTTTCATTTTATTGTTTAAACAATATGTTGTTGGGGGCTTTTGGCAACTACAAAAGTATCAGTAAGTAGGTCGTTTTCTATTTCGAATAATTTGCGAATGTACCCCCTGGCAGTAGCCAAAATACAGCTTCTACATTCGCGCCCTCTATAAGATTTGAAAGGCGACATGATACGACCGTGTAAGTATACAATTATCAACAAAATGGCTTGCAAGCGTGACGAATTCGGCGGCCGCCGGGCCAAATTCGCGCCCACCCATAAAAATTAATGACGAAATTTCTCAGTGTCATCTGGTTCAGACTGGCACGTGCCCTGAAAACACACATCTCATTTACATACGGCCATACTAGGCCATGTCACGCTAAATGGTACAATATGAGCAGGAGGCGAGCTTGCGACCTGGGGGCTGCTGTGGACAATAAAGTTAGAATCGTGTTCAGCACGTTTTTGACTCGTGCGAGACTCATATTGAAATTTATGTACAATACGTACTGGATCTATGGTGCTTTAAATGTTTGAGTGTTAGCAGAGATCATAAACGAATCGTATTTGCGCCCGTGACAAGTAGTCGTGTAGGATCCACACAAATGTGTGTTTTTAGGGCACGTGCCAGTCTGACCAGGATGGTACTGAGAAAACTACTGATTTCATTACTTAATTTTACGAAACTGAGAATACTGTGCTAATTTACGGTCTCTGAGATTATCTTGTGTGTTTGGGTTTACTGGTAGTGTAGTTATTTCTTGTCTACTTCAACCTCGAAAAGTAAAGACATCGAGGATGAAGTACTATTCTCAAGCTCTGCAGTCACCAGTAGAACTAAAGACAAGATGTCAGACTTCGAAAGCATGAGTTCAGTTGTGATCGCAGACTGGAGCCTTTCACCGGGGACCGGTGAAGAACAAAGCTTGAAAAGGGCCGTAGCTGTAATCGACGAAGACAGCTGCGGATTACAGGAGAGAAGAGCGAGATGACAGACAGAGGGATCTCTTCCACGTGGGGGTCATGGAAAAGGGTCAGCATATAGGAGATAAGTTTAAATGAATCAATTACAGATGCTGCATAAGCAGACTAGGTAATATTTGAAGTTTGCAGAGACCTAGGCCGCCCATTGAGAAGGAGAGAGAGGCCTAGATCCAGGCCAGATCCGGGCAGGGCAATTGCATTTGGTGGAACGCTTCCCTCTGCTCCTAATCGAAGCCGGCGGCGAGTACTGCAGATTTAGTGCGGGAAAGCGTACGTAACAAGTGCATGATCTTGGAGGCGTTCAGACAGAAGCGGATATATCTTCCAAAAGTTAAACACCCAAAACTTTCCCCACAGAAGCGGTGTTATTGGAATGCTAATTGAGCATCATACAATTCTATAAGGGATTGGAAGATACGGTCCAACGCGGTTTGGTGGCCTGCGAAAATTTGGAGAACAAAACAGTCCAGGCTAATGAGAGATCTCAACACGATGAAACCGCTGGGGAGTAGAAAAGCGACAAGGAAATGAAAAAGGGGGATGGGGAAGGAGAAGCCGTAAACTTCGGTCTTGAAAAGGTTGAGCTGGAACTAGAGTGAAACACCTTGAAGCTGGATGAAATGGATGGTGGCGGCGCCTTGGGATAGAGGAAGGAAAATGCTACCGTCTTCTGCATACCAAGCATCCAGGGCAGGTGAGAACTTCTACTGTAACGAGAGCAAGAGAGAATGAAGAGCCAGGGAAAGAGAGGATGAAGAGCCAGGGCAAAGAACAAGGGGTCGAGGGGTCACCTTGCTGAGTGAACTCTGAAATACGGAAAATGTAGGGTGCGAAAGTAAGCTCTGTATGTGCGTTGAGAAAGGAGTGTACCGATATGCGAGGTCTGGGGCATGCGTTAGTACGGCGTTCAGAATTCGCTGGGCAAGAAGACGCACTGAATGAATTGTTGCATCGGTGCTGTTCTTGACGCCAACCTCGATCTTATTGGGCAGAAGGTAGGAGCGAAGGTCGGGGGTGTCTTTGTGTGCCACGAGCCTAGAAACTAAGCCCCGGAAGAGGCCCCTAACAGCGATAGGACGGATTCCCCGTTTGGCTTCGCAATCCCAAAAGGACGGCCTCCTCAGAAATAAGAGCAGCACGCGGCCGGTAGATTATCGTTCAGACGGAGGTTGAGGAATTTTTTCAGAGAATGAAGGAAACCTGTACCGGCCGTAAACTCCCCTGGCGGACGGAATAGCATTCGCAGGAACACAGGGGGCAGACCATCGTCTACAGTAGCGACTGAAGGATCCAGGCTGTGAATAGTCATTACATTAATTAAAGTTACGATGGAACCAATGCGTCATGTTGGATCTCGAGACTGATTAGGCGTCGCAGGACTGAAGTCAAGAGTTTGGGGCAGAGGGGACGGTGTAACTGTCGAAGCACACCAGAAGGTTGGAGGTCAAGTACTGTAGTGGGCGGTGACAAAGGAAAGATACCCTTATCACTGTAAGCACAACTGCTGGAAGGTGGTCTGTAATGGTGGAGCCTGCAACGTACAATCTAGAAGCACACATATAACGTGCGGTAGGAAAATAGGTATAGAGAGAGAACGAAAGGAAAAAAGAATAGAACCAAGCATCAACAGGTGTTACGACTCCAAATAAAACAACAACACCATCACATCACACCTAAAAAAACTAAAACCTAGCAGGTCACAAGATAAATGGTACAGTAGCAAACAGCAAAAAATCATCATAAGATACCCCTAAAAATCGCATAAAATTCACCTTTCAGCAAATGGTCTCAGCACCACCCTGTTCTCAAACTACACCCCGGATGCAGTATAGGGTGAGCTTGATCAGCTCTTGCAAGGAGTTTGTTAGCCCCTACAACCCTCTCTAGACCGCAACGCACACATTATACCCTGGCGCGCCACACAAATTCCCCCTGGTGCATGGCCTTTCATGGGCCCTTCCAAGACCGATGCATCCAGCTGTTGAGCTCCACACCTAACAAAAAGCTCTTTCTCCTCCCGCAGGCCATCTTCCACTCGAGGCTCAGTGTTGATTCAGGTCAGATAAAGCCTCCTGGACTAGCCCATCCACTGAAAGTGTAGAGGCGAAGGAATACGGTGGTATCGTTATCCCAGAATCCTTCTGTGGACTAAGGGTGCCCCATACTAAAAAATCTCGTTAAGTGCAAAGCTGAGAGACAGACATTGGAAATGCCCAGTGAGTAAGGAACTGAGCTTGTAGACTTTGGACGCGGTTGAAGAGACGAAGAGTGAAACGACACTCCGCGTTCCTTGTCCAATATCAGTCATCCGTGAATCATAGATAACAGATCGGGGTGACGAAAGGATCGAGTTCATGCCGTGACCACTCGGATACAAAGGCATAAATATTGAAAATAAGTAAGATGTCAGACGATGCTTGTTTTCCGCGGGTAAAGACAAGCCTTAAGTCGAACTTTCCAGCCCAAAGAGGCAAAATCAGAGTCCATATTACCTAATACTTATCAAAACAAGAAAGAATAGAAACACACTAAAAAAAGAGATGAAAAGATAACTAGTATGGCCCAAATCCATCAATCCTAGGCCTTTAGGTGCTTGGGAGCAAGAAAAAGGGAATTAATCTCCCCGCGGGGATGGCGTAGTGGGAATGCGAACCCCGTATGAGATTGGACAGTATCGAGGGTGTGAAATTTCCAAACGCGGCAAGGACCGTAGTGGCTTGACCGAAGGGCAGACCACTTCGCTGCTGGTGTTAACGCTAGCCCTGCGCAACCAGAACAAAATCCCCCACGTTGAACATACGAGGCTCAGTTGAGGTTGAATCACCAGCTCTACGCATCTGTACCTCTCGACGCTGAGCTTGAAGGGCCGAAGAGGGCAGAAGTTCCAACTTGCGGGGCGTATCGGAAACGTTAGCTATCAACGCGACGGGGTCAGAGTGACTTATACGAGGAACTATTCCGAAGATCAGTTCGAACAGCGAAGCTTTCGCGGAAAGGCGAAGCCAGCGTTATCCATACAGAATACGGGGCAAACACTCTTCCCAATCTATCCTCTGGCCGACTGCCATCTTCTTAACGGCCATTCAACGGTTCTTACCATCCTTTCGGCTTTATTATTTGACATGGGAGCGTATGCAAGGGCAGCGGTCCAGATATTACCATGATTCTTCATGAAGTCCACAATGTCCCCAGTGTTGAAGCACCTAGCGTTGTCGGAGATGATATTCGTGAGTGGGCCAAAGGGGTGCGTAACTTCGCTTTCTATGAATTTTGCGGGGGATATTGCCGACTAATCCTTGGTGGCAACTGCCACTGACCAACCTGTTCAGTACTAGAAGGCGATGAGCAGATACCTCCTATCTGCATTTGATGCCGGTAATGGTCCCGCTGAGTCGATTAAATACTTCTCGAAGATATTCGTCAATGCGATATTCAAAGTCGTACGGTGTGACGGAAGAGACTCTTCTTCTGGTACCTCTCACAACTTTTCACGTAATTATGAGTATCTCGGTGCATCTATGGCCACCAACAACGGTTGGCGACAAATTTTTTGTCGCCTCCTTGTCCCAGTGTGAGAAGTTGCTGCGTCAATTGCGCACCGCAACAAGTTCACTGACCTGGAACGCAAACTGTCGCGTCGACTCCCCCCGCCCTCCGATAACCCCACACTAGGCCCCAATTTCGATTTCTAACCGCTTGCTTTTGATTCCCCGGGTTCGCCTTCTCCCGCTACTATCAGATTAATAGACGACCTTCTCCTGCGCAGCACGTAAAAATTGCATACATCTTTTGGGGTCATCAGAACAAGAATCTATAGACGCATGAGGTACACGAGCTGGTCTTCTCTGGTGAACACTATCGTGTCCCGTACACCTGTGCACGTGGCCGACGAGGATGACTAGGTTAGCACTTAGCTAGCAACATAGTCGTTTCCTGCACTGGACCCCCGATACTAATGCAGTAAAGTATTGCAGTGTCTATCGTCATCATGGGAGGTCTTCACTATGCGGATTCTGTCCTTCATAAACGGTATAGACTTTCATCCATTTCTGGTAAAACTAAGAAGCTTTACTTCCCACACCATGAATATTTTAGCTAGGTGCTTGATTGAACGGCGCTTCTCCTCATCGTCGACCCGGGTATTAAAGCCATGAAAATTACAAGCGAATTCGATCATGAAAGGCTAAAGTGTGGAATTCTCTTTAGAAGAAACGGAACCTACCGTGGCAATTAGGTCTCCTTCATCATGTTAATGTAGGAGTTAGGAGAGGAGCCAGTAGGTACTGTACGCGAGACGTATTCAGTTGCTCCGTTGTACGCTCCCAGCTAGTACTCTATCTCGAACTCATACTTCGTAAGTAATTCCATTCAGCGTGCCAACCTTAAAAGAATATCGTTTTTCTTGAAGGCGTAACTAATGGCCTGATAGTTAGTAATGAGCTTGAATGGCTCCGCCGATAACAAATACATACTAAATTTCCTTGAAGCGAAAATGTCCGCGAGGGCCTCCCTCCCACAGGTGGAGTAGTTACGCTCTTCTGAGTTCATCGTCCGCTTTTCGAACTGCACGGGATGAATATTTACATCCTCTTTCTTTTGGGCCAGAAAAGTCCCAACGGCGACATTATAAGCGTATGTTTCCACGACGAAGGGAACTCGAAGTCGGAGAATGCTACCACCGGCGGAGAGGTAAGCTTCCCTTTCAGATTTTCGAACGCAGCAGTCATCTCTTAAGTATATTCGAATTTATTGTTCCCCAAATTTTCTGCGTAAAGGTCGATAGATATTCCGTAAAATAATTGATGAAACGACGCAGGTACCCGGCGAGACCAAGAAAGCTACGCAACATTGCTGATTTGGTAGGTATGGGGGCCCTCTTGATGGCATCAATCTTTTTATCGTAGATACGGACTCCACGCTTGTCTACGAAGTGACTAAACAGCTTTAGGCTTGGCATAACAAACACGCATTTAGTAATCTCGATCTTAAGTCCTTCTTCCCCAATTGCCTTGGAAATGGCAGTTAGGTGATCAATTTTCTCCTCCATCGAGTTTGAGAAGATTAGGACACCATCAAAATAGACTCGAGCGAGGTAAATGTCTTTCAAGATGTAAAAAATTATGCACTGGAATGTAAAAGGCGCGTTCATTAACCCGAATGGCATAAACTCGAACTTGAAGGTATCAAAATGGCTGAAGAACGTAGTCATTTACTTGAACTCCTCAGCTATACGGATTTTCCAGTATCTCTGGAACAAATCAAGGGTAGTGAAGATGGAATTGCTATTTAGATCATAGAAGATCTCTTCTTTCTTGGGTATTGGCCAGTGAACCGCCTCTATTTTTACGTTTAGGGTGCGATATTACACGCAGAAACGAAGCTTACCATCCTTCTTCGTTACGATATAGACGTGAAACGACCATGCAGACTACTCAAGGGGTCATTGTAGGTGTCATAATATACAAATAATAACCATAGTCAGTATTTGATCGTGCCTTTCACTTGTTCTATGTCGCTTTTACGGCATTATAAAATCGTGTTGATTCTTTGAGTAGTACTATATCGCCAAAAACCCTCTGGGCTAAGGTATGATTGAATTCATGCATCTAAATCTAACTGTTCGAGAGGTCAATAACCTTATGAATTTAATTAAATGATTTTTAATAGATAAATATGTTATTCTCCAATTTTTTAAGATTAAAATACGATAAATGAATCTCTATTTTTTACATTACTTAAGTTATAAATATATGTATATATGCACGCTGCCGCTGCCGTAATTTCAAACGCAGTTTGTCTCTTTTGTGGCCTTGAGCCGGCCTCTTACGGAAATTTAAGAGGTACCACTGGTCACTCTGTAGGATATTCCGGGCGACAACCGACCACATCTTTCAAACATTAAATCACACCACATTTTCCCCCTTATGTTATATTTAGCTTCGAATTTTGTCATTTAACTTAGTCTTTGAAATTAATTTAGCTGACCGTAACATGTTTCAATGCCTCAATCATACAATTTTCTCAATCTACATATTTGGCAGACTGCCTTGGAAAACGTTTCTCGAGACTTAATTCCAAAACTTAAATTCGAAACGCATTTCTTCTATACATAGAATGACAAGCACAAGCAGGGAAATAAAACTAAGTTACCTATCTGATTTGATGTTTTAGTTTCTTTCGTTAAATGGGCCAATAATTGGTATAACGTCTGATTCTTAACCTTATACCAACCTTAAGTTCCCCTTGTTGTCATTTTTGCCTATTCAGCGTCTTATAATAGTGTGAAATGAAACCTTTCAGTACATTTTAGTCTCTTCACCCCAAAATGATTCATAATGTAGCACAATTTTTTTGTAGCTTTCAGATTTATCCGAGGCTTATTGGCATATAATTTCTTCAATCAGAACATTAGAATTGTAACACCTAGTCCATTTACAGGGTTAAGAACCAGAAGCTATAAAATATTAAATGGAAGCAAAATGGTATCTTAGCAGTGACTAATTTGAAGCATTTGCTTTTCTTCTTATGAAAATAATTAATATTGGATGAAATTTTTTAATGATTGGAAAAATGATGTAATTGCCTTTCTTTTTCCATTATTCTCCATTGAGGTATGATCGAAACTGCATATACTGCTAAGCAAAGTGATATGTTTTATTTGTATTGTTCTTTTCTTAATCAAAAAGGATTAATAATTTCCGATATCAATAGTAATAAATGATTCGATCAGCTTAGTTTTGATTTAATTAATCAATTTAATTCCCAGTAGTTCTTTATTACGCTTTTAATAGACTAAAATAACGTTAATGAACTTTCTATTGATACTAAAGAAGTACTCAAGTACCCGAGCATATTTAAAACAAATATGGTCAGCATAGTATCCACCGTGGGGAATGACGATAGTTTTATGAAAATAATGGTTAACTGCATGTGAAAAATATTCCCATGGTAAAATTTTTTCAAATAACTTTAATCTTGTTGCATTATGGCTTAATTGATGATTTTGCTTTGCGAACCCATTGTATTCAACTGTTTAAACGATCTCCATTTACTGAAACTGGACACATATGTAATTTCTCAAACTCACGCACCCCACGTTTATGAATTTATTTCATAGCTCTCCCTTTTATGCTGAAAACACTTTATATTTGAGGATCAATTCATATGCCTCCCACTTGTACTGAGTTAAGTGTTTTGAAACGAGAAAGATGTAGAATAAACTATCTAGACCTTTGTATATATCCTTATTTATTCATTCCTGCTTAATTTTTTCGACCCGCCCAACTCAAAGTTGTACTCTATCAATATTAAGAAACAATTTTTCTCCATTTATTTGTCTTAAGTTAGTTGATAAAAAGTTTTGCATCGTAATCATATTTTTCTACGTTAGAAGATGTATTTCTGTAATTATTTCTCGATGCATTACTGTGCATTTTGGTGATCAAAGCACCTGTATCAAATATATATACATATATCACCGCAGGATGTTAGGTGCAGCTTTTCTTCATTTCTGACCAACTTCGTTTCTTCAGTCGCTATTCAGGCGGGCGACTAAATGACTTCTAAACGTTTATTATTACCTAACCAAGTTTAATTAATGGGCATAATTCTTGCTATTGCTTGCAACGAGTGCCTCTTGTTCATTGCTGAGTTTGCGACCAGCATGTTTGATTTACTACTGGAGTTGAAAATTCACAGAAATTTTGCCAGGCCGAGTTTTTTCCACCATACAGTACTTTTGCTCCTGGTTCAAGCATTCGATATAATGTAATAAATCCAAATTCAACATGAACGTCCGATTATACAACATTCTTTGCTCATTTCCATCAAAGTATTGTTTTCTCGAATAAATAATATACAATTGCGCGACCTCTTCCTCATTGCTGAAGTGAATTCAGTTCCATTAAAAGTCGCTGTAGTATTGCTTCGTTGAAAAAATGTGGACAGCATTGCAAAGCACGTGTCCACAAATTTCGGCCACGAAATTACTGTTTTACTACAGTACGGGCCATGGCACGGAGGGAAATCAACGATTTCACTACTGTAGTGCTCACTTTTTAATCAAAATATTTTATTGCAGTACTGTTGTAAGGGTTTCCAAAAATTGGTAGGGTCTATACAAAACTTGGCCGTGGATTGTTGGGGCCTCGATCACTTTGACCAGACCGACAACAACAGTTCAACCAGCGATTAGTTGGTGTGCTCCTAAACTCCCACACCTGGTATATCGACAAAAGTTTGGCTGTGCTGCGAGTTCCTCCAAGCCGATAGGAGGTCAAAATCTCTATTTTATTTTACTTTCTGTCCGATTGCAAGCGGGATATAACATTCTGATTTACTCTAGTCCCTCGGGATAACGCCCAGTGCCGATAAACAAAAGGCTTCCAGGGATAAAATCCTGTGCATCAATCCTAGTCAATGACGTCATCTACTGGGAAAAGAAAGGGGTGAAAAAGATCTGTCCGTAATCTACAGGGACGGGAGTACCGTACCCCGAGAAGGCCGTAACCGCAAGTGCCGCAGCTCGAGCATCAAGTCTCGCGAGAAGATCGTAACCTAGGCCGACCTAAAGGGAGAACAAATAGTGAACTTCGGAGACAGAGGACAGATATCGAGGATTGAAACCTAGTGGCTGAGTTCGCATACAAAAACCTGAGCTATACCAAAAGTGCGTCTAGTTTCACTCTGGGTAAAAGTTGAACTTATCGAGGACAGCCGTTGCATTAAAAGAATCAAATTTTCACAAAAAGTGAACCCTTCCGAACCGACCGATTTCTCGATTCCGCAAGTATCTAACATACTTCATTGAAACACCTACGTCCACAAAATAGGTGGACCATGCGGTGCTGTAAGCACATTTGTACGCTGTTCTAATCATAAAGTCGCTACCACAAGAGTTACCAATGTTTCATTTGACAATTACTTCTATAAATTATATTATTCGCACTATATAACTAGTTATAACTGCATCTGCCATTATCAACTCAACCCTTTCAGTATTTACGCCATTTCAGCTCTCGCAACAATTCTTTATTTCATTTTACGATTTAAGTCTTGCTTTCCACCTGTTTTGATTCTCCTCTCAACTTTTTGAAATCCATTATTCATGTGCTCATTTCATCGTTTTTCCTTGCATTTTTTCTTTTGACGAATGTTCTTAGGATTCCTGATGTTCAAATAACTTTCAAATCTAGATTGGTTTTTCTGACCAAAACTTTCAAATCTGCACCTTTAATTTGAAAATAGGCAGCAACCATATCATCTTCACCATTTTATCTTATACCTTTCTTTGTCACTATTAAGAAAATTTTGTACTACAGTCGATTTTCGTTTTTTCGTCCCATAATTTCCTGTTGCATGCAGTTAGTGTTAAAGGTGAAATATTCGGTGTTCTTGGCGTCAGTATGCCCAGAAAGATTTACTGACTACTTTCTAATTTATTCGCGGGATTCATTCGTTGCGATCGTAATTCATACGTAAAATATGTATAACATCCCGCTTAGGGTATCTATAGGCTTCTTGTGATGGCTTTGATCACGAAATTTAGTTTTCTAAAAGGGTTTATGTAAAGATCATTTGTTTGGATGAAGTAAAAAATGAGATAACACTGAAAAATGGCGGTTATATCGGGATCGATCTATTTACGACCTCCTTATTCAAGCACAAATCTTTCCATTTTAAACCAGCATTTTCCATCAGCTAGTGCTTTTAAAGAATAATTGTGTATTAAAACGTCAAGTTATTTGGTCATAGGTTTACCTTTGGCATTTTAAAGGTACTTTGATCCTTTACTGTGTGGTATGTGTAGAAAACAAAATCATTTTAGTTGACTTCAATATCAAATTGATGAATTTCGTCAGTTTAACGGCCTTTTTGACTTTAGAATTTGTGTCGAAACGTTCTTCAAATAGCTCCTTTATATATTATCCCTGACTAATTATCGGTATTATTGCACGTAATGCAAAAAATTTCCAAGTAAAGATTATGATGTGCGAAGCTTTTCTCTGCAGATCCATGAAATATTTTAGTTCCCGTTGTCTTAACAACTTCTTCGTATGATTTGTATAGATTACCTTCTTTTGTCACAGTAACACACAATTCTTTGGTATTATAAAACTTTTATATCGTTATTTCAATTATGGAGGAATACTTCTTCTTTCTAAGGAGGGACACTTTTTCGTGATCCATTTCAGCTGTTGAAATTGAATTGAAATGAAAATTATCGTGCTGAACGGTAACTTTTTTGATTCATCGGGAAAAAAGTATAACTAGGATTAAAATTCGTAATTGAAGAATTTCGTGCATAGTGTTTATCTCAAAACATGACTTGCGAATTCCTTTTAGTTTCCTAGTCGTCCCTTGGCCATTTGAAATTATTTTTGAGCTGAACTTTTAAGTACTTGTCTAGATTAGATCCCTTAGCTTAGTGCTGAGCTTGTGCTGTGTAGTGTGGTCAATGTATAGTTCTATGTCAAGTCCGTTTTTCATACACATAGAACTCAATATATCAGTTTATGTATCAAAATTTCAGAGCTATGTGTATTTTTTTGCTCGATATAGAGATTAATGAGAATAAGATTGAGCCCATAAAATTTTCAGAACCATATGCATAGCCAAATGTTGTCATTATTAGTGTCCGAGAAGTTTTTGATTCTCAACACGAATGATGGTGAGGGGAGTAAATCATTCGTTTTACGTCTAAATGAGAAGCCCGTTCTTCGGCTTCGTAAAATATGGAGAGCAGAAATCTGAAATATGCAGTGCAATATATGTAAGATGCAAGTATGAAATCGATAGAACCTTTATCCTTGGAGAGGGAGACAGTGATTAATGTCTTATCCTCAACATGCCCTTAAGAATTTTCCAGCATCTGAATATTATCCGCATCGTTCTCAGCTACAAAGGCGGAGGTATTGATTGATATGGCTAAAAGAATAAAATACTAAAGTTGATTGACGTTTACGCAAAGAATTCTGAGGTGGTGAAAGAGCTGCGCCATAGTTTCCAAAGGCGATGCTATATCTGTTAAGCAGCCATTTGAATGCCATTAATATACCAACTACATGCAATAGGCCTCCCATAGGAAAGACCACGGATTACACGAAGTGGTCTGGGCGGATCTCTCCAGGAAGTAAATGGATGCAAAAATCGATGAGAACGGAAAAAGAAAGCATTCAGACTTTAAATCTGTCTATTTTAAAAAACTACTCATGATACTTCATTATACTGGAGAAATTCGAGCATTTCGACAGCGGAACGGATAACTAAGACAAATAAGGCATCATAAAATAGTTCTGAAGCGATTTAATATGTCCCAAGGAATATAAATATTGTCAAGAAGAACAGAATATTATATACAGAGTCCCTTTGTTGGCTGATTTTGCTATTGTAACGGCTATAGAGACCTAAAGATAATCATTAACTAGAAGTCAGGAGAAAATGGAGAGTTGAATTATAATGGAAATTTTGGACACGAATTAGATTCAGAGCCTTTAATTCAGTCTAAGTAGTTACTTATATCGCACTTTAGCAATACATAAGAGCTTTTCTGATGCTGATCGATGAAAGCTCGGGCTGTATGATCAAAATCCTTGTCCCACAGGAAAACCTGGCTGCAAGTTAAAGCGGAAGGAGATAAGAAACATTTAAGAGATCAATATAGAGTACCCAGACAAGAAGACGGCGTAATAACGATAGAGATCCTCCAACAGTAATTAAACGAAGGTTGGAACTGTCAATACTGCTTGTTATTGAACATAAATAATGGGTATCGTCTTTGCAGGAATTCTTTATCCTTCCATCCTCTCTCTCTATTCTTTTCTTTCTAGAGAACGAATCCATTTCCTCTTATTCAACCATGCTGTTACTTTACACTGTTTCCCATTTCCTCTTTTCTTCTTTTATGTACACTATTCACTTCTCGTCTACCATTAATTTTGGCACTTCTCAGATTATGTGATCTTCTTCAAGCATCAATATATTTACTCATAATTAAGAGACCTGACCGCGAATTTTGTCACAAAAGCTCCCTTCAGGACAGAACCCATTACTTTTCACTGCAAAATTAATTTACGATTATTATTGACTCATCAGTCCCATCAATCTACAGTTTCTGGACCTATTCAAACATTTCAGATGCCGGAACAATGTTTTTTGCCGTCCTTCAACAAAATCCACACCAATTTAACAATCTCAACCTCCCCTTTTCCCCGTTAATTCCCACAAGCTCGACCAGTTTGGAGAAGTAACCTCTACTGGCAAACGAGGAAGAGGTTGATAGAGCTCTCGTTACAGATAATGCAGATTGTCGAAGCAGAGGAAGTGAAGGGAGGGATTCGGGAAAAGTGGGGTACCGAAGAGGGCGGAACTCTGAATTAGTCCTAGAGGAAAAAGGGGATGGTGAATTTGAAGAGCTCGGAGAAGAAGAAGAGGTGATCAGGAGGCATAGAGATGAAGAGGAAGAGATCTATTTTTGCATACAGTGGAGTAGGAGCGAGTTGAATGGACCAGGTGGTACCGACCATGGGTCCGGTTGGAGGGAATTTGGATGGGCTAGATGTTCTGCGGGAAGGAGTAAACAAACAAGACATGTTAAAGGAAGTTTATGGGGTATATACGGGTAATTGTATTATTTTGAGCGCACTTCTCAGCTCTGATATTGAAAATGAAGACAATGAAAGCTGTGAGGAGTATGATTGCTCAGTTTCTGTTAAGTAACTTTTTTGAATTGTTTGCTTCCACGTTAAGTCTGGTGCTTCACTTTATGATTTTTTT
Organism: Kappaphycus alvarezii; assembly: GCA_002205965.3. Taxonomy (NCBI): domain Eukaryota; phylum Rhodophyta; class Florideophyceae; order Gigartinales; family Solieriaceae; genus Kappaphycus; species Kappaphycus alvarezii. The sequence continues at coordinate 72,775 of NADL03000049.1, read as the reverse complement.
GGTACTTTTAATGAGATTTTAGTACGAGAAAAATTCTGCATAAGACGACCAAATTTATTCATTTAAGAAAAAGGAAGGCAATGGGAAGTCAAATTCAAATCAAAATATTGAATCAGGTTACTATCCTCGAAGTGAGTTGGAAGTCTCTGCCTCTTTAGAATTTCTTATTGGAACAATGACTACTCTTTCACTTCACCTTCTTTTCCTGTCCCAGTACCTTCAACTATGATTCTTTAGACATTTGTAATCACAACAATCTAAATATTGGACAGCTGGGTTTTACTTCTTTCACTGACGCCAGCTTTGCAGCATCAGTCATCTCGAGCAAAATTTCACCAAAAAAGGGTAAACTGTCTGATATTTCGCTTCAAATCGCACGGTAAACCCAATAAAAAGAAAATTTTATGTAAAAAGGTGTTCTAAACGCCACAGAAAACTTTATTGTTCCCTCATCAATCCTCTGGCCTCTATAAGCTCACAATGAGACATTTCAATCTCTTAATGAGCTTTAACGTATTTCATGCATACAGAAAACGAGAATATACTGTAAGTTCTAAAAGGCCAGGTATAATATAAATACCTATTAGGAGCATTTTCTTACCATTTTCTATCTCTGCGCTCAGATCATTGTATCCCATGCGTTCCGTACGATGAAATTTGGGTATCCTGTAGAGACTTTGACCAACATTCTAGAATTTTTCCCGTTCCAATATAAATATAAATCACGCTGATGGTCATTTCCAGCATCTTCTGCCTGTTTGAAGGGCTCAACCAAGTTTCAATCTTGACTAAATCATTCGATACTCATACTGAAGATCCTGAAAAATGGCTTCGATGCAACTTCTTGAATCTCTAAGCTTTCGGATAGCTCAAAGTAAAGAAAAATGTTCACACTTTCCCCACATGCACTATAGATAGGTTCTACAAAAAAAGAAAACATGATTGAGAAATAGCAACGTGTATAATAACATCATTTATGACACTGGCGTAAGACCAGCATTCAAATCGCTCTATTGGACTACACAGCCGCCGTAGGGTGTTTGATCCCATAGGTGATGGGAAACTGACGAAAATGGAGAGCAACAACGTATTAGTGGACGTATTTTGTAAGCTCAACAGCTGCAGACCGATCAAGCTCTCAGTAACCCAGCCATAAGAGAGTAAACAAAAGCGGCATATTTCAGTCCCCTTGAGGGCAAAGGGAGGAAAGGTAAGTCTTGACAATTTTTAGACGTGCTGGGGAGGATGAGATGTTTGGGTGCAATCACGCCCGGAGGAATTGACGGCTAAAGGAGAGTTTTAAAGAGCTAATAAGGGAAGTTCTGTGCTATCCATACAGACCGTAAGAATATAAGTATAATCTTGAACAAAATAAATAAAGAAAAAGTATGTGCCTGATCAAACCGGAAAATAGAAGGGATTAATTACAGGGAGCGCCACTATCTCTGAGGAAAGTCTATGAGTAAACCGTGATTTAATGGCAGAAAAAATCTGACAGGGAAGGCGAGCAAGAGGAGCTGTGGTGACATTGGACGAGCTAAATTTTCCCTCTGAAGTTTTCCTGATTGGAAGACCTGAATGGCGGTAAAAAATTATTGTATCTCTAGTAGAGGAATGATTTAGTATCCCAATTTGTATACAGCTGCATTATGAGAGTTTTCTATGTTTGGTACAGTGTTTAAGAGATATATATCTTTCCCTTGTCACTAGGCATCTCGCACCTGAAAGAACGCAAACCTTGAAATTTGTGTCCCCAATTGGACGCCGATCGCTATTTTGAGTTGCGCCTGGTATTTAACTTGGAGCATCGACTGAAGGCAATTTTCCACGGCTGTAAGGGACTCTCTCGTTGACAAGAAACATATCGCTAAAATCAAAAAGGCGAAAAAAGGAGGAGAAAGAAATTTCCAGTAGGATTGTGGTGGAGATGGCGCTGCTACGCAGAACCCAACGCAGCTCTCATGAGGAGAGCGATGATGCAGACGACGAATGCGGCGAGGAAGGTTGTAATGGTAACGGTAGGAAGAAAAAGAGGAAGCGTATGAAGACGGACAGGATTGATCTTACATCGGGGTTGGTGCTTTTTGCCGACAAGCTTAAGGATTCAAATTGGCCCGCATTAAGCTAGATGAAGATGCACTAGTTTTCGAAAGATATAAACAACCGGTCTTGGTGGACGAAAGAGAGAAGGACAGGATTTGAAGGCGCTAAGAGAAAGAGGGGAAACGTTTGGGTGTTTTACTGTTGGAAGATATTTCCGACCTATCCCATGGTTTTCCAGACAACCGCAATCGACTCAAAAAGGGTATACCTCCAATTCTAGCTTGGAAGCATCCTCTTTCTCTTTCTAAGAGAAAGAGGATGCTTCCAAGCTAGAATTGGAGAAGTTTAGAACATGATGTATATGTTTAGAAATCAAAAGTAAACTATCTCAGCAACGCGTAGCCTGGCTGCAAAAATGAAACCGCCCCTTACTCCTCAAAAACCTTCGGTGCCCTCTGTGTAATATGCTCATTAATTTCTCGAGGCTTTAAGCCTAAGTGGGAATATATTTTGATTGCGTACGTGAAATTACGAATGTTAAACATCAGCATGGTAGAAAAGTACAAGAGACCTACTGGAGACTCACGTTGTTTCATTTTACGCTGGTTATCAACCACCGGGAAATACATCTTCACTCTCATAAATATCCATTCCACGGTAACACGGACTCTTGGCATGGATTTGTTAAAAGTAGTTTGATTTTGTTTAGGTTGCCATGGAATGGGCACCTTCATGAATACCCCTAGTTGTACGCGTGAATCGCCATAGACCATTTACTGCACACCGTCGAATAGTAATATGTGCTCTAAGTGCGATTATATACCACTGCAGTGGTAACGGTATCAGTCATGCCTTCTACCTTCCACTGTTCCAAATTCATGCACTATTATGTTATCAGGTGTGTTGATAGCCCGGTACTTCAAGGAGTGCTTACGCTTGTGACCGTTATATACTACAAGTTGATGCATATATCATTTTGGACTTGCTACGCCAACAACGGTAACGTCAATAAAACCAACGCAGCTGTCATTAGCACCTCCTTTGTCATATACTTTAAGGAAGTCCTTACTGAATGCAACAAGACGAGGTTCCATGTATGACTGCGGTACTGAGCTTAGTGGAAGTTTTCCTATGCAGCAGCGATAAAATAATTCATGACCTCCAGAAGATCTCGGACATTTGGGAAGGGTGTTTACCAAACAAAAGTCACATCTCTTCCCAACGATCGGGAACAGTCATCCGCCGTAAAATAATACATGTGACTAAAACGGGAGAAACTGCGTACCTATTACGGGCAGTGTGTGTCATCCCTTCAGGCCAACCTAGTATTAGGATGAGTAAAATTATCTCACGAACTCGAAATCGGAACAAATCGGATCGGGAACACGGGGGGCTCACTTATTGAAACAGATATGCTGACTAATACCCAGTCAACCTGTATGATAATGTGCATGTACATAAAAATTTCGGAGATGCTTGATGTGCACTAAATAAGACGGCGGACGTCTTAATTCTGTCTACAAAGATAAGGAAAGACTAGACAACAGACAGACCGCGCTGGGGAAGATCACTACTGCGAGGGGGTTTTGATGCAAAGGCACGCTGCAGCAGCCGTCATGTCCAATGCGGCCTGCTTGATGGCTGGCCTGAAGGTAGCATTTTAGGAAGCGTAGTTCCTTCCCCATTACGCTGTAGGTATACCCTTTTTGAGTCGATTGCGGTTGTCTGGAAAACCATGGATAGGTCGGAAATATCTTCCAACAGTAAAACACCCAAACGTTCCCCCCTACTGCGAAATGCCTTTGTACGAGAATCGATATTGTCTTCGAGAAACGCTCCATGGCTTCATTCGCAACAGATTTTGCTGGCTTGTGGCAACGGAAAATGAAATTAGATACCATCCTTCAAGAGTAAAGATTGAAATCACTTTACCATTACAACCCCTCTCCATTGCCCTCCTAGACTGCCCTTCTCCCGACTGCCCTTCTCCAACCTTCATTCTGCCACGCTCGCGCCTGCGCCAAAGTAGGCGCGGGCGCCGGGCACTCGTGACCTCGCGCGTCTTGCGAATTGCGCACTAACTTCTACGGGGCTCGAGTTGCATCGGCTAGGGATATGGCCTTCTCAAGTGGCGGTTTCTCCCGCGCCAGGAAGGCTACCACCCTCGACCAAGTACCGCAACGCTCAATGCACCCTGCCACACTCAACCCTGGCAGTTCTCCCGCCAGCATGCGAGGGTTCCTGAGCCAAACGGTCCTGCTTGTCGTACCCAAGGCTGTTCTTCTGGAGCACTTGTCTTCGTCGCCGTCGCTTTCTGTAAGTATCGCGCTTACAGCGGAAGCTTTTTAGGCGATTACACCTATGGCTCGCCACGGTTGTGATGGTGGACTTTTTCTTCCCCCCCTTTTGCCGGGCATCGCACTACCGGCACACCGCGCAAGACGGCACTTTGCTCCTCTTCACTGGGCCATCTGTCCTAAGTCTCAAGTGAACGCTGGCACGGAAGATTCTGATTACGACGATGGAGAAGAGTACGACGAGTGGTCGGACGACATTGCAAGTTTTGATCCCGCAGACTCCTTCGCGAAGGCACTCCGCATGTGGTCTCAGTTGCCGCATAATCTCAAACCTCTCAGACAATCGTACTTCTACCTGAGAATGGTGTACTTCGAGCTGGAAGAGGAAGTACAAAGGAAGCTCCGAAGCCCCCGTCCCGACTTGAAAGACCTGCACACGCACGTCCAACACCTAGTGTGGACCTGCAGCGTTTTTTCCGTGTCCACAACATTACGGTGTGGCGGGGATACGAGCTCGGACATATAGTGGCAGCGAGTTTATCGCGGCTTCTTCACCATTCCCAAACGTCGAAGGCTGCCTCTCGTCAGTTGAATCAGTCCCTACGGGACCTCCTGTTCACCATATTTGATGGAATATGCTCAGACCCAGAGCTGGCCCCCACAGTCCCCAAGACCAACAAGCCCAAGGTCAAAAATCCGTGTCTACCAACCCCTCACGCCCGTCACCATCTGGTGACGAGCAGCACCTATCTTCCCTCGAAGCCGCCCCTATCACACACACACCCGATGACGTCTTGGGCAGACGTCAACTGGGCGCGCGGGCGAGGTTAGTAAGAGCTCGGATTTGGCGACTAATTTGGACCTTGTCCATGTGGACTCTGCTCCGTCGGCTCCCAACAGATACAAGCCCCCGGTCAACCCTTCGTCTCTACCGAACCCCTCACGCCCGTCACCATCTGGTGACGAGCAGCCCCTATCTTCCCTGGAAGCCGCCCCTAATACAAATACCCCGAAGGCGTCTTTGGGCAGACGTAAACTGGCGCGCGAGTGAGGTTATTACGAGTACAGAGATGGCCACCGACCTGGCTCTTACGTGGCCGTACGGAACTATGTACCTCTGGGTGCCTTTGACATGGATGGATTGGTCTGACTTCAACTCTGAAGACGGCGACGGCGTCGATGACGCAGTTGTCCAAGCAGGGAGCTGGACCTTGCCGAAGCGGTGGTTCAGTAAGTAGCGATGGTGAGTGGCGGTCTGTCACACGTGTTAACTCATGTTTACGACGTAGTCACTATTTGGATAACTCCGGAACTTAGCCGTACGTATCTTCCAAATGTAAACCACCCAGACATTTCCCTCAGAGTAAAGATTGAGATGAGCAGGATTCTGGTCCTATGAGGTGATGCAGAACTAACGTCTCTGTAGCTTCTTTGTTTTTAACTTGGGGGAAAGGGGAGGAAACTTTAGGCATTATACGGTATCTACGCTCCGATACAAATTTACTGGGTACAAACCCACATATCTACCACAGTAAATTAACCCCCATTTTACCGGTGTTTTAATCTAGAACCATATATTTGATTCTATCCCAGAGTAGTACAGTCAACCAGAAGCGACTAAAACGGGCATTCCGACAGAGTAATGGAGGAGGAAGTACTCCCCCTAAAAGGGCCATCTCAAGGCCAGCCATCAAGCAGGCCACATTGGACATGACAGGACAGGACATCGCTGCCAGGAAACCGGTCTCCACGTTTCTACTCTTAAGAGTATGTTTTCTACTCTTACTGTAGGAGTATGGAAACGGCCAAACAGAACCTTGAAAATCACGAAATAAAATTCTCTGGAATCAAATTAGAATGGAAATGACATTTCTGATTGAGTGTTGTAAGACCTGCAGTTGTTGGCGCTAATGCAGAAGAATCACATAATAGTCTTCATGCAATCATGAATTCAACCAGGTTATTTTCAAAATTAGACAATAGTGATAGCGGGGGCCGCTGTCCTCTCAAAAAGCTGGGTAAAATGAACCAATATCCAATTGTTGATTTAAGGGCCAACGCATTGCGGCGGAGATTAAATAGGCAATCACGGAAATTTCTGGCTGTTTTAAAGGACTGCTGACTTTGCGAATAACATGAAATCGAGAATACGCCACAGTAAACATTTCGAAAAGGCCCAATAGAGCCGTTAATATTGAGACTCGAGGGGAAAATAGCGTGAAAGTCAAAATCAATGAAACGGGGGTGATGTTTTTCGTAGTTGAATATTTAGAAAAAAGGAAATGGTGTCGGCCTACTGCACTGAACGGTGCTATGGTTGGGATTCCAACGACTTTCCATTCAAATTGTGCTTTGGGATCTGCAGTACGAATAACGGAGCACCTCCACCAACTAAAACGTAGCTGGGAATCCAGTCAACAAGCACGTGGCGTTGGAAGTGACCAACAACGCGCCATGCCGTTGAAGTGAAATATCCGTCACCCTGTGACATTGGTTCAGTACTTTACTGGCGACCGATCGCGCCGCTACTATAATTGGCCTCCGCTCTAAATGGTCGACGGGAGAATGTTTTGGTTAAATGGGGAGGTTTACTTTAATGTTTGGGTAAATGAGGTGGTATGCTTAATTCTCCTGATAGCAGCAATAGCGCAAACGATACCTTATTTGAGTAGCTACTGACATATCCTGGGAACGGAGATTCTTTGGAATCTACATACTTTCAAGTGGTGGCCTTAGGTGTAGCTCAAAACCCCTTCCAACAAACAACTGGGGTTAATCTCGACGAGTCTCGCCGCGTGACGAGCAAACAATGATTGGGTGGGCCAAAGGGTGAAATTCCGAGTAGCCTGTGTAGTATGAAATTCCCATTAGCCTATGCAGTATGGCGGCGGCGGAGAAAACACTCGGTGATAGCGGGCGCGCTATGGAGTGGCGACTTGCTAGAGGGTGGGGGAACGAGGGGGTTCGTTTACTGCTACAGATGTATTGGCTGCAACTTGCTAGAGTGCAAAGGTTTGGGTGTTTTACTTTTGGAAGATATATCCGATCTATGCCATAGTTTTCCAGACAACTACAGTCGACCCGACTTGCTATAGTGAAGTGCCATCAACCCCTACTGCAAATTTTCACGTACATGTACACTATCATACAATTTGACTGGGTATCAGCCAGCTCATCTGCCACAGTAAATGAACCCCCGTGTTCCCCCTTTTTGGAATGGGAGGGGAAGGTTGGGTTCTTTAATATTTGAATGATGCGAGTGGCTGTGTCTCAGGATATCCCATCGGGTAGCTGATGTTAGTTTTTGGAAAGTAAATCAACAAAAAAACTTTCTGCACAACCGCCTCCGGTTCTCTCAGCTTCCGAGCTCCCACATTAAACACACCCGCCATTTCAACCTTTGTAAAAAATCAACGAAATGTCTCCTAAATAGACTTTCTTAATGCAGACCTTGCGGATGCAGTTACCGTACACAACATCTAGGTTTTCTGCATCTCTTATGCAAACTACGTCTAGAAGGGCCAAATTGTTTCAACTGTATTCTTCTCCTCTTCTTCCAGAAAGGTATGCAGAGGTCGCGAAGATTCTGAATTCCTTGTCCAAAATTGAAGGGGGGTATTGAAAAAGTAATGCAATACCCTAATTTGTATAGAATGCATACTCACATAGGTCAACTGCAAAATGCTATCTGACTCCTGAAATGACGCAGCGCCCCTACTCATCGAGAAAAGCCTGGTAAGGAACAATTCCTTCTGTGCGATTATTTTTGACGGGATTAATACCAATACAATACGTTTATCCCGATTCACATGCAAAGGAGGCAGTAAGTATTTTCGTTTCCATTCCGTCATTTTACTGGCGTACCTTACACAATTTCTCTCAAATGTACGTTTAGAATACACCGGGGATAGCCGAACTGCACCTTTCAAATATTAAAGAACCAAATCGCCCTTAAATGTATTCTTTTCCATTGCAGTTTTGCTTGTATTGCTCCATTTCTTCGTAATGGGTTTGGAGGGCCTCTCAAAACCCCGTTGTTGTCTTTTCCGCGTACATTTGTGTGTTTCTCCCTTGGACTATTATTTCAGCTACTGATTACCTCAGCGATAGATGGAAAACAGTACGGCAAACGGAGGCTAGGGGTCGGCTCAATCTGATGCTTTCCATAGTACCGTCCAGCTACGTACTTTCTACGTTTACGTTCAAGCTGCAAGTAAGGATTATACGGAGGCATGCGTAGCATTAGTTGCTCTGTTCTTCGCCATTCTTCATGCAGCTAGGTCTGCCTGGGGCCTCTGGCAACTTCTTTATTTCCGTCGATGGGTTATTACGTGCGTGAAATCACTCTATGCGATGGGCATCAGCTACGACCTTCACGGAAAAGTCGCTAGTGGAAAAGAAACTGAGTACCTGTCTCCAGAGAGGGTGCAGATCAAATCCTCGTGAATAATATTCTCGTCGATAATGTGATCAGAGGAGGGAGAACACCATGTAACATTCAATATGGGGAGTTCTCCTTACAAATGAAGCCTTGTACAGGAGGCAATACTATCGGACTGGACAGCGATTGACTGACTTCTTTTTCAACGACTTGCGCTATCGGTCAATTCTTAAATTGTTGCAGAGCGTTATTCATCGATACTATACCTTCCAGTTTGTTGCGCGAAAACATGAGCAAGTGGAAATGCATAACGGATTCTGAAATTAGTTCCTGCGAACCCCGTAGATGTGTGGCTGACTTGGTCCACTGTGTTTGCTGCGCAAGGGCTGGAAGACTGGATTAAAAATTTTTCAATTAGTGCGGACCCCGGTACTGCCGTGGATCGCAAAAAGCTGCGGCTGATAAGTTTCGAGATAAAGTCGCGTTCTTCAGAGCGGAGTTCTATCATCTGCAATTCTCCAGCTTTTACCGGAAATATCGGGTTCAAATTCGATGCCAACCCCCTTCTTGTGGAGTGATTGGGAAGATGAATCGCAAATGGCACGCGGACTTGCAATGCGCACTGAATGTGGGGAAGGCAGTCTCAAGCGATAGATCGATGCCATTTGGGAGTGGTCAAACAGACAGCCGTTTGCATCGTTCTGTTAGAGAAGGTCGAGGGTATGTTCCATATCGTAGAAAGCTTCAGAACATTATTTCTGAGCTTCCCATCCGCGAGGAGTTCAGTGCTGAGATGGATGAGAACTGGGATACTGCAAACATAGACTGGCTGGCTATCTTACTTTATCTCGGATACAATCAGACCAACCACAAGCAAGACGCATCAACAAGACGGGGTAGATCGCATTCAGGCACTTGTAATCCTGCGATTGAAAATCTCAATACTCTCAGCAACGAGGATGAAATTCAAAAAGATGATAAATCTGTGCAGGCTTTGAATAATTTGAGGCTTCAGTTGGTTCCAAGCGACATACCTAAGAAGAATGGAGACACCTCGACGGTAAATGGTCGGGAGACGGGAAACTCTATGAGAACATCTGCTTGGTCTTCATTTCCGTTTCATAACATTCGCTGGGAGCACTGCGTTTCCGAATCGAATCGACATGTCTTAAGTGTGGGTGATAATAGATATCTGGTCCGCTCTGTCAGCTGGTTCCGATATATCTTTCTACTAGATAAGATGAACTCCGAATGGAAATTTTGGTGCCTAGGGAGGGACGCTCCAATCAATCATCTAAAGCATTCCATGGAGGACTTCCCGACGGACTTCAAATCTTTAAAGAAGGCGATTCAAAATAATGAAATAGATAAAGTTCACGCCAATCTAGAGATCAGGCGAATCCGTTCCCAATTCGCGAACAAGGACATACCCATTTCACAGGTGGAACAATACATGTTTTCATGGGTTACAGAATGGAGACGGTCAGAACGAATCTTGGAATTATACTAAAGGCACGGGGCAATATTCTGGAAACGCCTCGGGCTCAGCCGAGATAAGCGATCTGAAACTTTAGTTTGGAAAGTGAATACTTCAAAACTCCAACTGAAGAAGGAGATGATAATCTAACAGTTCATTCGAACATGTGCTTGACTCGAAGAGCCTCGAAAATTACTTTCTAGGCGTGCGTACAAGTACGATTAATTTGGGAGCTACAGGAAGCACTCGCGAACACTGACAAGGAACGCATTATTCCCCCTAGAATTGTTTCAGGCACCTCAGAAGGCGAAAATTCCAAGTTGTTGGATACCATTTCCTTGTATTCTCTCATACCCTTCTCTCCATGTCCCACGTGACCCTGTTACTTTCTCCGACCATGATAGAAGTCCTAAATCCTACAGCGATGATCGTTGTTTCCCTCGTGGCACTTGCGTCAATATAAGCAGGAAAATTTCACAGGTTCACAAACGAGAAGAGGTTGAAATCAAGATTATACCAACATGTGCCCCTCAAGATTGCTGGATATTATGTAAGTTGGGGATCAGTAGCGAAACGAAGGCGTACGCAAAAATTTTCTTATCTTTTGGTGCTGAAAGTTTCATTTTCAAATGGAATTATTGGCGCGATTCATTTGCGGGGCGCTACGGGCCAAAAAATCTGGTTTGACCAACATTCAATGCCTTGTCCCGATGTGAATGAAACAAAGTCAAGTACAAATATTTTCGATTTGATAGTCTCAGAACTGCTACAAACGAGTCCTTTCTGACATACGTTGGATGGCGGCCGCACCGCTTCGGATTTAATCTGTACGATTTAAGCGAAACGGGGATTCTGCGACAAAGCCAACGAATGTATAAAGTTGTTACGAAGTTCCCTATAAGCACTTCTAGTTACTTAACTCTTGAAGATTTTGAGATCTCCAAACGGGAGAGTGTCGTACGATGAGGCATTGTCAGAGGTTTTAAGACATTATTCGGTTCTTGTTCAGCCGGCGGAGAGGCCTTCAGAATCGAGTGCTTCCAGTCGAAACAATGGACAAGGCTCTACTTTTCGGGAACTCGCGGACCGAAATGCAAAAGAAGGGCAAATGGAAGTTGCTGCTCAGCTATATGAGCTTGCTGCCACCGAGGACAACGATGCAGGTGCACTGGAACTATGTGCGATATCTTGAAAGCTGGAAATATGTCAAGGAAAAATCCGCTAAGAGTTATCACGTTGCTTGAAAAGTACATTGGTAAATTTGCCTCAACCGAACAACTGAGCTCGAATACGTCCCCTGATGTCCCCGATGCGATGAAGACAATACTTACAATTTGCTTGCCGTTAGTAGAAAGTTATGGTGATCTGTTTCAACTTGGTAGAGATATTTGGACTTTTTTGATTGTTTATCTTTCACTAATGGGTGATACGAGAAAGGGGCTCTTCAGCTGCTCAATAGGATGTACTCATATTTGCGGAGCAGTCCTGGAGCAAACTGGGCCGACTTTACAGGAAATTACTGTGCTGCATTATCTTTAGTACATGCCAAACCCAGTATTGAATCGACACACTTCGATAAAGACGTTGAGACCTTATCAAGGGAACCAAAAGAAGTTGATGAAGTGAGCTTTTCACTTGCTCTTGAGAATGAACAGCTGCAAATACTTCTCTTAGAACAAGCAGTTTCCAAGGGCAGTTCATCAGCCAGGAACATGCTCGGCATTATTCTGGAAGGCTTTCTTATGCCCGATAGGGCCTATTGATGCGGTACGGGCAATCTCGTTGCATGAGGAGGCAAGCGCTCACGGTAATCTTTACTCCAAAATTCGGCTTGTATGGATATACAGGAATGGACTTTACAACACACCAACAGATAATGAACGTGTGTACAGCTTGCTTGATGATTTGATTTCACAGCAAGATTATAGCTTTGCGAAAGTTCTACGCGGCATATTTCAGACCGAGGATGGCATTGAAACACCGGGATTTTGTCTTGGTACGAAAACGAAGAAGTGAAGGAAGATACCGGCACGATGGTAAATTTAGCAGAATTATTGTGGACAGGGGCAGAGAATGAAGAACAAGACAGAGATAAGGCCATCCATTTATGTGAGCAAGCAATTGAAGCGGATGGATCTGCAGATGCAAAGGCAGCGCTTGCACTTTTTCTGTCCGTGGTACGGAAAAGACACCTGCAGATATTCCCCGAGCCAAAAGATTATGTGAAGATGCAATTCAAATGAATGGCAGTGGAGCTCTCGCTGCAAAGTTAATGCTGTCAAAAATTCTTAGTGAAGAATCAAATAAATTGTCAAGGAAATTAGAAGAATGCGTTCGCTCTTTGAAGATTTAATCATTTCAGAAGACACTGATCGCTCATACTGGCTTGATGATACTTTACGGAGAAGTGATACGCAATTCCAATGCGTGGGGGGAAGCGATTGCGTCTATATGGGAAGGATAAATGGGAATTGCTGGAGGTCATTGGAATGCTTAATTACGCTAGTTTAATTCTTGAGGGAGGAGCACTTCTCAATGAAAACAAAAGCAGGGCGGTTGACATCTACAAAAAAGCTATTTCGCGATCAGGGAGCGTAGTGGCAAAAATTAATCTTGGTACTTGCTTTGGCACGGACTGCATGGGGTTGAAAAGGATGAAGAAGAAGCCGTACTGCTATACATTGATGCAATAACAGAACAAGGAAGCGCTGTGGCAATGGTTTTACTTGCTGATGCTCTAGTTAAGGGATCACGAAATTTTGGCGCGGACCCGTACGGAGCTAGCAAATTGTACCGAGAAGCAATTCGTGTGCAACCGGACGGCTTTGAAGAAGCGTATCTCGGGCTGTACACTCTTTTGAAAAGAGGGGCCATGGGATTCGCTGCAGATAGCGTGGCAGCGCGCGAAGTTCTAGAAAACGCTCTCAAGTTTGGGATAGATGTTGAACGGCTTTTGAAAGACCCACCTGTGTAACGTCGATTTGGGATTCAAGCATTGTAGACGTCGTTTTTTCATACATAACCTTTTCCTAGCACAGTACAGATCACAAACTGCAAGAAATTCGTGTGAAATTGTCTGAATCCACAAAACGAATAGATTAAGAACTTGTTTCACCGATGGGACCTACGGGTTACGAAATTCCTGGAACAAAAAAGAACAGGGACGCACAACTTGTGATAGGAATGATTCAACGAGGATGAGATTCTCAAAATCCGATTATCACAGAATGGGGATATTGCAAGCGACAAGAATGGGACCGAAGTCTTGTTCTGGGAACGAGAAGAGATGAATAAGGATAGGGGATCAAGGGGCTACAAGGGAGCATAGAAGTGTTGAAATGATGATTCTTCTTCGTTAATTGCTTTGTTGTGATATTTCTCAATCCATCTTTCTGCGTTATTTGCGTTGGCCTCATTTACTGCGCCAACAGCATCTTTATCATTCATGCGGGGACTGCTTAGCTATACCTCCTTGTTATCTTGTTGACTGGGACATTGATGGTTTTTTCACCTGATGCTGGCAATCAAGAGACACAACTCTCACACTCATCATGATGATTGGGTCGATAGTAATTCATGATTTTATTTGCGTTAATCATTACTTGCTTTCTACTGGATATATAAAAACGGATAAATCTGACTGCTTTGAAGCTTGAAGAAGATTATTCATTGTCTCGAAAAGCTATAACTATCCACCTTCGTCAACGTTCTGATATTTTCACTAGAGGGGTAGGTTCTACCATATATGCACAAGTACTAGCGTAAATGAAATTATTCTTAGGGCAAAGTTGACTTTCGCCCTCGAAACTTTTTGAATTTGCACTTATAGTTTTCTCCCAACTTTCTTAATCCCTTCTAGAGGAAACAATTTACTCAGCTTATGTAGACTTTTTGGCAAATCCTAATATCTCAGACAAGAATGCTAAACTGTAGGGACGCTGATGCGCTTTGCTTTCGGGTTTCTGGAAAACTACTGTACTAGACGGAGAGACTACTGAGGACTGTTAAGGCAAAGTCACTACACAGAATCAATCCCACTTAATGAGGAGCCAGGATATTCACTGACGAAATTCTGTGTACAGTGTTTACACTGTAGAGGTAAAGTATCATCCCTTTACCGGCTGCTTTGCACATACATTACATCTTTATCAGCAATACACATGCATTTAATTATTTCCAAGACCACGACTTGACGGCGGAATCAGAATGGGCGCCCTCAAGTCTATTTATCAAATAGAAGTCAGCGCACTACAGTGAGCGAACAAGCTATTAAAAATCGATCCTACAATACAAAATCTTTGCCGATTACTTCGTAACCTGAAGCCGCCACAGTGATCACTACGACTTCTTCCGAGTTTGCCAAGCACAAGTTTAGCAAATGTTTTTTTGAATACGGAGTGCCTCATTGAAGAGGAACTTAAAGGGTGCCGTCTATCAGGACGGTTTGTTGATAGCCCGCATTTTTAAGGTACCAGTTGTTTTTCTGTCATGACAGAAAACGAGTTCTCGTCATCCCAAGTCCCCACATCGGTCATTCTTAAAACTTCTGGCACGAAGCTGAGTCTGTTAATTCCTCAAATTTTTCTCAACTACAGAACCATACACGCATTTAGATATAAAAGACGCCAAGTACATCCTAATTTTCCCGAGAAAGTATGCCAACTACTTGCGGGATGTTCATCCAGGGCGAGTCAAGTCTTTTCCTGCAGGCATATTAAGTGAGGCTAACAACCCGTTCGCCTTAAGAAATTTTCTACAGCGAGTGTCTAGAGTCGCTCATTGCACTGGATTCCATAGCTATTGCAACCTGCTATAAAAAAACAGACGATGATCTGCGCAAATATCTCGCGTGCGAGTCACATACTCAAGGGAAGTCCTCAGCGAAGAGTTTTTGGACAAGATATCCACGGAAGAGATCCTTAAAAGTATGTGCGATAAAAGCGCAGTGTTATGCATGCGTAACTTATTTGTATGTTACCATGAAATCATTCCACGCCAAGGTTCTTTTTAACAGTCTCACAACAATACTGAAGTTGCAACACAACACATTTCGATAGTTGTGCATCCCTAACATACGCACACGCGCTCAAAATTTGAACTTCCATTTGCTTACAAAAATGTGAAGTCCAACTTTCGTGGTTTTACGAGGCACAAAACTAACCTGACTGAAGCCATTCATCTGCTAGACGTTGATCCTAGAGAAAGAACTTAGGTGATCTTGAAAGAGTTGGTCAGAGTAATAAGATTCATATAATCTCGGTTGATAAGAGTACTTAGAATCATATAATGTCCGGAATCCCGGGTTATATGGCGTCCACAAAAAAAGAATTGAATCTCTGTTTGGCGAGTCCAAACGGTTCTAATTTCATTATAAACCTGCTCAAGACCCGTCCACATTTCCCCGCAGTGGAGCAAAAGTTCTTACAGCAGCGTTAGAGAAATCGACGGTCTCAATATGTGAATTATATGTCAAAAAGGAGTTAGAATACTGTAGTAAAGGGTCCTGAAAGAATTAAGACTGAAAACCCGGGACAAGATACGGATGGAACTATTGTTAGGTAAGCGTTCCAAAAGACATGAATAATTTGAGAAGTTTTTATCTTGCACATTTTTGTGCACTATAAACATTGGATGATGAAACTACTTCTATAGCTGCTTGCGGGAGGTGTGACAATGGATCAAGCGAATTTATTGTGTCCTCTCGTCTTT
Source organism: Kappaphycus alvarezii (assembly GCA_002205965.3). Taxonomy (NCBI): domain Eukaryota; phylum Rhodophyta; class Florideophyceae; order Gigartinales; family Solieriaceae; genus Kappaphycus; species Kappaphycus alvarezii. The sequence continues at coordinate 56,868 of NADL03000049.1, read as the reverse complement.
CTTAGCGCGATTGTTTTCTAACATCGGTATAATGGAAAATAACTACAATAATTTTGCAAAAGGCCTTCGAATGACGATGAACCTTAGAAATTCAGTTTATCACGAACATGGACATTCCAGCCTATGGTTCTAAAACTAGCGGCTTGCAGGTTGGCTTTGCTCAACGTTGCATACTTGCACCGACGAAGACCTTACGACAGGCGATCTCATTGTCTTTTTACTAGTTCTGCAACAATTAATAGTCGAAACGCACATAATTCTTGAAGAAAACGATCAAATTTGGACGATATGGATTGCGCAAATGTCCAAAGGCGATTTACTCTGGGACCATAAAACATGTGGGGCAATTTAAAATGCTCTTGTTCAGAAACAGATACCAAAGGAAACAACTGCAAGACATCGTGAAATTTTTTCCCGGAACCGCTCCGGCGAGGATCCGTTCCCTGATCCCTGTCTCCAAAAACAATTGACGAAGGGCAAGAGAAGATGTACGAGAAGCGATAGCTTAAATGCTGAAGGAATCTAAAACCAATGACATGGATCCAAAAACGTACGAAAAAATTAACAATATCATCAAGCAAATGTAGATGTATTTCGTACATCTTTCTCTGTTGGTCCACTCACCGACGTTCCCCGGCATAGAATCGAGTTAGAATCGAACGCTTGAACGGTCCGTGTCAACCTGCTCAGCTAATCCACAGATGGACTTTTTTGAAACACATGGTATTAGATTTTCAGAAATATAGTACCATACATTTAAATGTGAATGATTTACCCGAAACCATCAGCAAAACAAGCAAGCGCTCCCCTCTTTGTGTCGAAGACCGATTCTGACATTTTATGAATCAATGCTGACCTAGGTACTCCAAATGTATATAAAGTTCTAAACTGCTTCCCTATGACAAATATCGTACTAGAGTTTGCAACAGGTCTAAAAATTCAAAGATCTTTGCCACATTAGAACTTTCACATGGACACTGGCAGTTTACACTTGATGTTGAAAGTAAGTAATTCTGGTCCTCCGTAACTGCTAATGGTATAAAGACACCTACAAGCGAACCTCATGTAACAATCAGCGTTGCCTCTTACTTTTAGTAGAAGATGGCGCTGATCACACCGGGGTAACTGCAACCAAATGTTATTTTTTGGTTGGATGATATTTTAATCATGATGATGGTTTACTTATGTTTATTAAAAGTCTTTCCGAGAATTTTAATAGGAATGAAGTATGGTTATACCCTGTCCAGTGCAAAATTTACTGCAATTCTGTAAGATAGTGTGAAGATATTATTTCCAACTCAGGTGTCCGGTTCGACCAAAGAAAAGTTGGCGGGATTTGGTCTGTGAAATCATCGACAACTGGAGCGAAACTCCAGCAATTCTTCTGGGCACTTCAATAGATGGAATATTGCGTCCCCAACTCTTTTGACCTTTTCGATCAATTGCATTTATTCTTGGAAAAACTTAGAGTCTGGCGGGTGCGCTCACTGAACTAGTGGCCGCAAAGATGCAGCTACACAATATAAGCTGGGTTGAATAGGAAACTGAAGCCTTTGCAGTCTAGAAAACAGCATTTTAAGAATATATAACACTAGCTTACAGAGATATGGGAAAACGAGTCTGTGTAAGAGTTTTCACGGACGATTTGGATCAATTTCTCTTCCGGTATCATCATAGAAGTACCTCACAAAGGTCTCAACCTTCCTCATTTGAAACAGAGATACGAATAACTGGCTTTTCTTTCTGGACGTTTATTTACGACCCTATCGAGCTGATTTTCCGCTGCGAAAGAAGTTTATGCAAGCCTAAAACTAAACTCTAGTCTATATTAAGGCCAAAGATAATGTATGGACAGATCTGCTTACTCACTGGTCTGCGCCTCCTACATTTCGTCTCATCAAGTCGATACCTGCTCTCCATGTATCTTCGGATCCAGAATTGGAATATTCCTCTATGGAAGTTCTCGGTGCCGCCCAGAAGAACAGCTAGTGTCGCCCATATCATGTCCGTCATGTCGAAGTGTATTGGCATACCCACTCTGGAGCTATTTGGATACGCGAAATTGCCGAAGATATTCAGCTCTGTCTTTGTATCACTTTCCCTGCTGGTCCTGCAGTCCACAACAGCATAGATGAGACATTTAAATCTTTACAGATTTGTTTTTTCTGAATAAATATCAAAAGGGGCATTCGTTGCTTCTGCAGAGAGTGTATACGCTGCATATCTACGTTTAGAGGGGAGATTGCCTCGTACTTTTGGTACCAATTTTCATCGGACAATGCCTAATTATGTTCTCTAGGTCGACTGTATTGAGCTTCGGTCCAGTGCAGCAACGTCCAAATACGTCTTTATGGTTCGAGAAGATCTTTACAGATATTCTTGGCTTTTTGCGTTCCTCAATACGGCCACTAAGAACTCTGATACTGCAAATAATGACTGTCCTGCCACTTTCGTAGTTTATAAGGTGCTTGTGTCGGATGTTCAAACACAATTTCGAAGCACTCCTATACTTTTCGTCCAAAGAGGTACGTGTGTCGCCTCCCCTCAACCTAGCATACTTTTATATGTCTAATGGCACCATAGAAATTCTTGGGAAAGAACTAACCCGTGTGGATCGATAAATTCTATCTGGGATTCGGAATGCATCAAAGGAGTGACTGGACATTTTTCCGCTTATTCAAAGCGCCCTGAATAAATGCACTTCATACCAGCGTGGTTAAAAGGCCTCGATCATTTGTTTTCATGGCTCAGAATTGACTCGACCAATTTCTACTTTCCTTTGCTCTGCAGATTATTCTATTGTGATTCTGTCCGACACTCACCGAGAAAGGCCCTGAATAGAAGTTTTTTTCGACAGGACATAGATAGTCTCAGACTAAATATACAAAAAGAACTTGAGAACCAAAGCATTTAAAGCCACAAGGCTTCTTTTCGAGGGTCCCTGGCGAGCTTCGAAATAGATGATTACTGCTTAGTTGTCCGGTCTTATTTCATTTCTGGGGAGAGATTAGCACTGTGTTGGCGCAGATCAAGAAAAATTGCGAATACAGTGTATGGTCACGTTTACACATTAGAGTATCTTAAAAATGTAATTCAAGAAGATGTGTACATTGCCAGCCTCAAAGTTCTATAGGGACAAAAACTTAGAGAGAATAGCTACAATTACCCATGTATTACGTTCATAAACTGGATGTTGCTAGGCTCATGTGATTACTTCAGTTTATCATTTGTTCGAGGATACCTCAGCATTGGAAGCATATTGCTGAACCACTGCGTCGAGTATACGAAAACGTTCCGCAACTTATACCTCGTTTAATTTCCCGGAAAAAAACTCATGTAGCCAATCAGGTTCTTCTCGAGCTCAAGCTTTGAAGGGATTGTAGGGACTCTGAGGCGCCATGTTTTTGTGTTTTCCGAACTACCATCGCGCCAGAAACGGGAAGGCAACTGACGATTATCGAGGTATAGTAAATGAACTGAACCAATCACACAGTACGTGAGGCAGGGAAGATTGATGCGTGCAGTAACTGCACTGTAGTGGTAAAATGGTATCAATTAATTGGTCTCTTTGTAAATACATCGCTATCTAAAATACACGTTGTATACAAATTGTTCTGAAGCAACGACCCTACGGCGGGGGCAGAAAAGGCGCCAACCTGTCTATTTCCCAAACAGATATTAGATCGTAATATTAACTATTAGTCTATCAATATTCGATGCTGCAATCCAATTTTTTCACCAGTGACTTCATAACCCAAACTGCCATATTTATACCGAAAGTTGCGTTCAAGTAAATTTTGTGGACGAGAATGACTAGAGGGAAGATACCATCAAGATAAATATCTAGGTCTCCCCTTCTGATTTCCAAGCCGCCGAGCTAGACTTAAATTGACAATTGCCAAGTGTCTCACAAATAAGCTTATTATCTTTGGGTACTCTAGCGTCTACTGTCTCCATATATTGCCAGATCATCACAAAATAAAAATCGTCCCATGAGGTTGCCAAGGTGGTATATTTAAAATCATGCAAATTCAAGTGTGCAGTACCCAAATAAGGTCGTTTTTCCGATGCTTTTCCGTGGGTATATTTTTAATGCATACCAAAATTCGTAGTATTTATTAAATTACTTAATCATCTCCGCACATTCCGGACGTAAAAATGGTTACCAAGAACCCCTTCAACCAAATTTTTTCAAATTTATTCATGTCATATGACAAATGGCAACTATAAAATGGTTACATAAAGCAAAGAGCTCAGATATTAGTCAGATGCTGGACAAATAATAATTTCAGATGCCTGGGATAAGGTTTATAGCGTTGGCTTCACTCACCTCGTGGCTGTCAAAGATAAAAAACACCGAGTAACAATCCGGATTAACGTACAAAGATCTTCCGAACTTCTTTAAAAGTGAACACCGTCAGCAATTTAGAATACTGCAACCGCAAGAGACTCCCAAAGAGAGTTATGGGGCACTATCACGACACTTGCGTATATGATACACGTTTAAAAAAAAAGGTACTACTATGGTGATTTAACATCACAATACATAGCCGGAATATCTCAGTCAACCCTCATACTTATTTCAAGTACATAAAAAACGTTCGGTATGTTTAGCTATCGATTAAGCGAAGACTTTTTGGGATAATTTCGACCCATTTTCATCTAAACGTGGCCATAATTTTCAATACAGATCTTAGTTGTTGATACGACATTCAACTTTTCAAACGATCTTATAAAGCTTGTTGCGCGTCTGAAAGATGCATGGACATTACTTACTGTACTAAAGTACGGATAACTATCCCGGGAAGCAACAAGAGCTTTCAGTAGAATTTCTATTCTGATAATTAAAAGTTGCACTGTTTGGTTTTTTTAACAGCATTTTCCCCTAAAACATTGATGTTTTCGGCGCGCGATCGAATTGAGGTACGAATCAATTTTTGATTTTGCATAGGCTTTTGGGACCATGGGACGGTCTAATGGCTAATAAGAATACGAAAGGGAGAAAGTATCACATTCACGGTGATTTTACGTAATTTTTGAGGCCATATCCATAACAATACTCTCACTGTTGGGGGAAACTATATTCAAGAAGCACTTAGATCCGTCATAAATACACTACGAATAACTGTTGAATGCACTTACAAATATACAAAGCAACATTTGTGTAGAAAAAATATTACGGAAGATTTTCAAAAGAACGTCGCGCTCCGATTCCGCCTATTTATGTGATATATCTATTGTTACAAAATATGAAAACTTTTTTTCGAAAAGAAAAGGGGAATATCGCGCCTCAATTTTGATTCATTTCCTTTCAAGATAATTATAATTCCCGTACATTGGCCTTTTCTTTAAGTGCTTGTTAATGAGAAAAGAAATTGATTTCCCGCAATTTTCAGAACTCTCCTTCTCGAAGAAGTTCCATTTTACTCACCCCAGCAACTAAAGAACGAGATTATAGCTCATTTGGACCTTCGTTATTTATTTACCTGGGTGTCAAAGGAATTATTGTAATAATTTCAGTCAATGTAACCCTATTTATCCTCTGGGTCGTCAATTTTGCGCTTAAGTTTGATTTCTCACTTCTCCAATTTGACTCTACTCTTCTCAACAGCGCGATTTCTCAGTCATCCAATTTGAATCTTCTCTTCTTGACAGCGTGCGACTTGTTAAAAGTTCTTCTTCCAGCTATTTACTTTAGGTTTAGAATTTTAAACGAGCTCCAGAAAGACACAGTTTGATTTTTTCGTTCTCCGTCCTATTTTAAACGGATCTCACTATAGCTTTAAACATCTCCGGAACCGCTGCAAAATAACCTTCTATCCAACGTTATTACATTTAGACACCTGTATCTCTCATTATAGAATCCTCTACTTCTAAAAGATCCTTCATGAAACCAAGCGCAGCGTTAAGATTTTTTGTGATTCTCAAGCACAGCGTTAAAAACATTGTCACCCGGTGGAAACAAAACTATGCCCAGCAGAATTATTCTCTTCCCTTTCTTTCTATTGAAATTCACTGTACTCATGCATTTAGAGTATCAGAAAATCAAGGAGCCCGTCTTTTTCAGTAACTTGCTCACAGAAATCATTGGGTTATCATTCTTCTTGATCGAAGCCTGGAGCATCTTGAAGAGCAAATTAAAGCCGTAGACGATCTAATTTTGGTAATGGCTGACTAGTAGCTAAAGGCAACCTCTTCCATTCCTGCAAGAAAGAGGTACCTTGCGGCAAAAAAGCCTTTTATATTTAACTCTCGGCCTTTCCGGAGAAATTGAATTGCGAAAAAACCTCAACGGACCATAATACACGTCATTATGGTTAAATAAATGCTACTGTTGTATCTACCCAGCTTTTTTACTTACTACGTCTTCTTCGGTCACTGTGTAGACCATGAATTTGGATAGGAACAAATTGTCACTTAAATTTGTGTCTGTAGTAGTGGTAGAAGTTATTTTCACGTGGGATGATTCAGTTAGCCCATAACGCGGATAGGGCTAAACGTTTCGCTAATGGATTTCACAATTTCGATTAATGCTACGAGGCATCTATTTGGATTTTCGCCCATTTTGAGGATCAAGGTTGATCGGTAATTTTTCGGACTATTTAATTGGGGCAATCGCTAACGTTTCATTCCACTGATCTTGCTTCATTTTGCATCGTAATTTTTCGTCATTCGTCCATCTGACCACAGTTGTGATGCATCATGTCATGATTGTTTTTGAATGCGTATATACGTCTATAATGTCACGAATTGACCCAAAAGCGTTTGAATGGCTGCTTGTGTTGCAAAAGTCGGCAATAAGTCTGCTTTTCCACTTGCTTTCATGTAGTGCATAGAATTGAATAAATTATTATCTACCAGTGGGAACAATCGAGGTGGGATTGAGAAGCCGTCTGAATAACGAGCTGACGGTTCAACTCACGAATATCTCATTTCAATAGTAATTATTGATCAGTCTTGGAGCCCTACTGGGGATTTATAAGTAGTTATTTGTCATAGTTCTCCGAGGCAAGTGTAACTTCCTCGGAACCACGGTCGGCCTCATCTGGAGGCTGATGTCGGTCCCGGTTTCCAATCAACACATCCGACCCGACGGCGGGTTGTCGTGTGTGTAGATTCAGGCAGTAACACCGTGAGTAGGACCGGACCTAGCGAGGGCTGTTCTTCCTTCTCGGGGTACGGGTGCAATGACTGCAATGTTAGGGCCTGTTGTTTTTTCGTCTTGTCTGTTTGTTTTTTCCTTTTATTCTCCACTCCAACCACTACTTTCTTCTCATTCTTATACTGTGGACTTCTCTTCCGTTGTCGACATAATTGGAGCTACCTCAAATGGTGAATGCCAATTTTCTAATTGACGACATATTTCTAACTAGTGTACTATAAACTAAACCCAAAATCCAAATTGCACAAGCTCAAGTTAATTAAAACTTGACAAGTAACAAACCGTGATCATCTATTCTCTCTAATCCGAAGTGCAACATTATTAACTCCAATCTTAGAGTGAGTTCGTGGATCTCAACATTTAGCGACTTACCAAACAAAAACAAAACCAACTGCAACAGCAACTTCTGTCATAAGTGGTAGCATCTCTCCCTAAGGGTGCTACCATCCATATTTTTCTACAACTACTCTTCCCTATTTGCATTCTGTTATGGCACCATCAGGGATAATGATTTCAAAAAGGCCCCTAGCTTGGATGCAATCAACGGAGAGTACTCTTATCTTTAAACACTCCGATTAGAAGTCCTAGCTGATTAAAAAGAGCTTTAGTTTGTTCTCTCCAAAGATATTACTCGGAGAATGGAAGCTCGATGATCTTGTAACAGGGAAAATTCAAAAATAGCCAAGGAACGTGCACTGTTGCGATATGCTTGAGACGAGGGCTTTGCGAACTATGGAGGCGGATAAGGCCAATCTGTTTCAAATAATAATCTCGAATAGATTGTCGATATCTCTCTTGAAAACTCCTACAAACCGAGAGCAGATGCTAACAGAACTGCACCAGATGAGATTTGACTCCAGCCTACATTATGTGAATTCTTCGACAAGTTTGAGATCATTTTCAACAATTTGAAGGCCATTGGTAGCATCGTACATGTAAATTTTTACATGTTTCACTATATTGATTCTCGCTAATGAATAGCCTAATGGTACCCTTATGCCTGATCTGCAGGCTTTATACGATGATAAGCTTACTCCGCACACTTTCTTGCCTTAGAATTCGTAAAGTTTTCCCTTCCGTCCCGTTGACGAAGGGTTTCAACTTTTTATATTAATAAGAAAAACTGGACTTACAATAAATCCTTACAATTAGCAATAAACCCATCTATAACTCTCATTAAATCAATAACTTCCTTTTGTCGTACTCAGAATCAGTGTTCACTCTATTTTTTAATTGCGGTAAACTAACCCAAACACTTCACACTTCATATCAACTAACCTTCTCTAATTAACCAAAGCATTTCCGAGAACCCCTCACACGTCCCCAACTAGTGATAAACAGCCCATATTTTCTACGAAATTTGCCCCTATTATATTCATTCCCGAAGGCGTCTATGAGCAGGCGTCAAATGGGCGCGCGGGTGAGGTTATTACGATCACGGGGATTTCCATGGATTTGTCTGTACATGGTCTATACTTCACCATGCTGTTGAAATGTAGTGGCGGATGAGTCCTTTTTCCATGGACCAACATATACCAATCCATTTAGCTAAAGCACCCTATTGAAACCAAATATTTCCAGCTCATGCAATCCCGATCAATTCAACCACCCTATTTAACCCAATACCGCCGTTTACAGTAGTAAATTTTCTCTGGGGCAGTGGGTATATACTTTTTCAAATATTACGTTTTCATCCAACTTTTCTACAGTCCTCCAAACGGCAGGGTTGTGATCTATCAAAATCATACGGAGATGCTGCTCTAGATCGAACGTTACAAATAAATAGGGGAAAAATTGGGGTTTTCAATGAATGAAAATAAGTTCGCCAATTTTCCGAAGTGAATAAAATGACTATTAGCCCGCTTAGGGAAATAAGCAAGCGGTTTAAATCGGTCTAATAAATTTGCTTTAACATAAAAAACTGTCTGACCTTATGAAAACTTTAATACGCTTTCCATCCAATTACCGCAAACCCAATTCTTCTCCGTCAGAAACTTTCAGGGAGGAGTATTTTCAGTGATTTTAAGAATTTTTCTACTAGCAATCTAAGTGGAGATAAATCGGTGGTTGATGGCCTATAAAGGAGCTGCTGGATAAAACCCACAGAGAAATTGTCAAGGCAATGTAAAATCTATTGATCTAGGAGTCTAACTCAAGTAAGCAACTCACGTTGCAACCAGCGTTGCAGGCTACTACCAACGACTAGTGCCGTTGCAGGAAAATACTTTTAACCTTCATCCGTGCCATTTGGCTTCTTGCCACGGTTATCGCGAGCTCTGTGACGACACCAAACCCCTCCGCATTCCACCAGTCTGGTGCAGATATGGGGAACGGAGGTATTCTGTTTCTCTCAGACAAATCATCACGGCAGCTGAGGTGTCCCCGTTGCTTCTCCGCCTTGGTTGCGTTGAGACTGGTTAGCAGGTTGAACACCCGGACTTTTGAATGAGAGGGGTCTAATGGACTGACGAATATTATTTCCAAAAATCCAGTACGACCTGCTGCACCCAGATCCCTGATGTCCGGTCTGTTACGTTGTAGATAATACAGACGAGTTACGATGAGACTTCGTCGAGCTGTACGTGGAAGATTATGGCAATCAAAGCGACTTGACTGTTGTGGCTAGTGTTTCATTGACATCATTGACGACAAACAAGAAATGAACCCCATGGATTTTTAGCCCATCAGGACCAACATATCGGTTATTGATCTAAATCTTTTAACATTTTTCAGTTCCTCTACATATCCTTGTTATATATACGCTCTGGGAAAGATAAGGCGATCTTTGATATGAGCACCTTTCTCCTTCTAGGGCCTAATGTTTCTTTCGGGTTAGGCATGCTGTACTGTCCATTTTCATCGGTCTTCTGATGTCGCTGCACTACTTTATCAATCCCGCGAGCATGTGTTCATCTGCGAATACGAAGATGAACTGACCCTCCGTCATAATATCTTACGCAATTCCTTCCATCGCTATCCAATTTGATAGGGATAAATCTGCCGAGGATATTATTTTCCGAGCCAGGTTACCAAGACGGAGGGGTTGCAAGCGACAAGAGTGCTGCCTAAGTATTTTGTCGGGATCGAGAAGATATTAACAAGGAAGGGGGTCCGAGAGGCTAGAAGGTAATATAAAAGGGTCAGAGTCTACCACCTATGCTCAGTTGTTAGCGTTGGAAAAATTTTTATTAGGGCAGAAGTTGACTTTCAACTTCTAGACTACTTTGATTTGAACTTGAATTTGTCTCTCGACTTGCTTTACCTGTAAATTTGGAAGCAGTTTAATCAGATTTTACAGACTTCTAGGCTAACCCTAAAGTCTCAAACAAACACACTAAGAACCACAAAATGCATTAAATTGAATATCGTGAGCGAGAAAGACTAACTGCAGATAATATCAGGACAAATATATATATTTCCTCCTCACAATTTTATTCGTCGACATCAGAGCCAAACAATTTCTCCAAAATAGCCATACCCCAATGCAGTCCATAAAAATTCCGCCAAACGGCCCAGAATGATAGATTTCCTCCTCCGACATATCTAGCTCCTCCAATCCCTCCTCAAGACTTTTAACCTCCGCCTCACCCCCATCAGAGGAGTCAGAAATATTTATAACTGCCTCACTCTCTCCTACGTCCTCTACTGCAACTCCCACACCGTTGTACACGAGTGGCTCCCGTGGGTCCACCCAATACTCCTCACCTTCCGATCCCTCCTCATCAGCCTAAGCCTCCTCCTCTTCTCCCGCCTCCACTGTCTTCTCTTCGCCTACCTCCTCCTCTGCCTTCTCCGCCTCCTCGAAGCAGTGTCGGCGGACCCACTTACGAACGCGTTCCTGGTCCTTCTTCGTAGTCAGTTGGTCAATTGGCCATAAAAGTCATGGCTTTGAGCGGACGGAGAGCTCTGGATGACTTGGTGAAGGACGGGCGGAGTTTGGTCATGTTGAGGGCAAAAGGGGGGTGAGCCGAGGGGTTGGTTGATGGCAGGGTTTTTGCTTCAACGACTATGATTTCGAACATAAAGTAGGGCGATGTCTTCGAAAAATTTCACGCCCTTGGCGAAATAAAAAATGCGAGTCAATGTCGCAGCTTTGAAATTGCACGTAATCAGGGCAAAATAAAAATCTGCTTGATAAAATATCGGAACCTAATTTGGAGGACGAGGTGGATCACGAGTCGTACGATTTCTTTTCTGAAAGAGGAGGGCTAAAATCCTCAGAGATAAAATGGAAAATGGAGTTTTATAGTGAATTTGGATTCGTAGGGGACAATTTGTTTCAACATTTTGTTCTTAAAAGAAAATAGGTGGGAAGAGTTGTTTTGAAAATCGGATGTCAGGGTTCAAGAAGACAGAATTTTGTGGAGAGGATCGCTTTCCTACCGAAATTACTGGTTTTTCTAACAAAACAATGTAACACTCAGATATGAAATGTGATTGGGTTACAGCAAAGCATCTATCACAGTAGACGAACCCCCTCTTTTCCCCTATCTTTAGGAATTCGGAATTACTGCCCTTCTTGAGTACCTGCTTCCTTCCTCTCCATTCATCTTCTCCCCTACCAATCATCGTTTTCCTCTTCAGCACTCCGCGGTGATCTTTACGTCCCCTTCGCTTCTGGGCTCGACACCGCGATCTGGATTTGGACGTCACTGGGTTCACCCTAATGTCATTTCTCGCGATTCCCAAAGTGCCGTCTCCGTCGGTTCCGCCGCTTCGCTGCCTGAGCGCGTCAAACACTCCCACTACGGCACCTTGTGCCGCGAGCAAGACATCTCCCTTCTTCCTGTCGATATTGACGTTTTCGGTTCGCTTGGAGCTGATGGTTCAACCTTCTTCCGACAGCTCGCCTCTTTTGCTGCCTCCCGTCGAGGATCCACTCCTCAACGGAGCTGAAAAGCTTCGTCGCGCGATTTTTTTTCTGTTTGCGCGAGATTCAAGGCGAATGAATCGAAGAGCGGGAAGAAGAACTCAAACAAGCTGGAGGAGTACGGAAGCAAATACCACGTTGTTTCCGAGCTTGTAAACGCAAATTTTTGTTTGATATTCGGTTATCTTCTCCGCGGAGACGCTGAAGGAGCTACCATGTTATGATTTTTATCATAATGTTATGAGCTGATTATTTGGGAACAGCATATTTCCTTCGTCGCTGTCGTTTGGAATTCCGGTCCTCGTTTATTACGGCTGGCTCAGCTCAAATTTTACGCTACCGAAGTCTGGGTTCTACTGGAATACGGAGATGTACTGGACATCGTGGCGCAAATTTGTCTCGACGTCTGTGCCTTTCACCGAACTGTATGTCTAGAAGGATCAATGTTGCGAATAGTGACAGCTCTTCCTATGTAGGCTCGCTTTTGGAAGTTCCGACGACGTCCGGGGACCAAGCCGTCGAATTAGACTTTCTCATCGTCGAAAAAAATTACCTATTCCATATTACAACCGGTCTCCCCACGCTCACAGGTATGCATTCAAACATGGATTTAGGGACGCAGAGCGTTCCCTTAACCATTGGTTCCGAAGAATAGGTGCTTCTGCTCGAGCTTGACACTATGTTTATCGAGAAGAACTGGTCGAGGGCGAAGAGATATGGCCCCTCAGTGAATATTTCAAGTCTGACTAGAACGCCGTTCCGGATTCTTCATGTTCTTCGGAAATGTAACTCTTCTTGACTATAACCGAAGATTTCCCTGAACACCATGACGAAATTTCAAGCAGCGAAGAAGTCAACGTAGAGAATGAGGACCAAAAGGAGGAAATGCACACTGTTTTGAGGGCTCTGCTGGCAAATTTTCGAGAGGAGACACAGAAATATATTTACACATCCCTTTGCGACACCGGGATCGTCGCTTGGACTCTAGAAGAGCTACTCCTTAGATCAGTTCCGACCAAGCATTCCTTCAAAATGAAGGACCCTGCTCCGATGTTCCACGGGGCTTTTCTAATGTTTTCTAAACACATTTAGATCGCCCGTCTGGAAATCTGCAACATTTTAGGCGCTGGTATCACTAATCCGTCTTTTTCTGCATGGTCTTCTTTCTTCTTTGTAACAAAAAAGGATGTTTGGCCTCGTTTTTACGTAGACTATTGCATCCTAAACAACAAAATGAAGGCAAATCACTGACCAATGCCCAGGATAGAAGAGATCTTCGATGATCTAAAGGTTAGGTCCATCTTCATAACCCTTGATCTTTTCGCGGGATACTGGTAAATTCGTATGGCTAAAGAATGTACAGAAATGACTACGTTCGTCAGCCGCTTTCATATTTTCAAAATCGAATTGATGACATTCGTGTTAATTAACGCGCCGTCTATATTCCAGCGCATTACGCATTACGTTTTGAAAAACATTCCCTTCGCCTGAGTCTATTTAGATGATGTCTTAATATTCTCTAACTCGATGGAGGAGCATATCTATCATCTAGATATCGTTTTCGAAGTAGTCTGGGAAGCAGTACGTAAGCTCAAGATTACGAAATGTGCATTTCCTATGTAAAGCTTGAATTTGGTTAGTCAATTTGTATACAATTGTGTAGTCCGTGTCGATGAGACAAAGCTTTTTTCCATCAAGAGGGCTCCCATCGCTACCACCTCAACTTGTTTGCGTATCTTTCTTGGCGTATCTGGGAATTTTCGTAAATTCATCAAGTTCTTTGGCGTAATATCTGCCGCCCTTCACGCCAGAACTTCGGAGAACAATGAATTCAAATAGATTGAAGAGATAACTGCCCACTTCGAAACTCTACCGGAGAGGCTTCCCTCTTCGCCGTTGCTAGCCTTTCCGGACTTGTATTGCCCTTTCATCGTGAAAAGGACGCTGCTAATGCCTCCGTTGGGTTATTTATAGCTCAATAGAAGTATTATGGTAAGATCCATCCCGTGCGTTACGTTAGCAAGACGATGACCTCGGCGGAGCGTAACTATTCTGCCTGCGGGAGGGAGTCCCTCGCCGTCGTTTTCGCTCTAGGTAAATTTAGAGTGTATTTGGTATCTACAGAGCCGTTTAAACTGATAGCTGACCATCAGTTCCTTCGTTATACCTTCAAGAAAAACTATATTCATAGAAGTCTGGCATGGTGGATGTACTTCCTTGTGTAATGAATTCGAGGTATTGCACAGGCCAGGCGCGGGTAACGAAGAAGCCGAATAACTCTTTCGTAAAATACCTGCTGGTTACTTGCTTGCCCCGGAAAGCGATGAAGAAGACTTACTTGCCTCATTAGACTCCGTCACTGCAGAAGAAAATTCCACACTTGAGCCTTTCCTGCTCGACTTCTCCCGTCATTTGCGAGGTTTGAGGATCCGAGTTGATGATGAAGACAAGCGTCTTTCGGTCAAGCTTATGACTAAAAACTTCATGATGCGGGGGGGGAAGCTTCTTAGACGCACCAGAAACGGGCTCAAGACTGTAACGTTTATAAAGGTTAGGAACGCGATATTGAAGACCTCCATGACTATGTTGGACTCTGGAACAATGAGACGACAAAGAATTTTGTCTTAGACAATTACTAGAGGCCGCAGATGCACAGAGAAGTTCACAACTACGTAGAAAGTTGAGAAAAGTGCCAGAAGACGAGGCCTCTTCCGCCGTATCGCACGCGTTGAATTTCCTATTGAAGAATATATTCGAGACTTATTCGATCGACTTAGTAGGACCGCTACGTATATAAAAGGCTGAAAGGAGGTATCTTCTCATAGCCGTTGAGCATTTGACAGTTTGGCTAATCGCAGTTACCACACGGACTAGTCGGCCGTAACCGTGACCAAGTTCATAGAGATCGAATTTATGCACCCTTTTGGGCCCCAAAAGACTATTATCTCCGACAATGCTTGGTGCTTCACCGCTATCGCCATTGCGGACCTCATGAAGAAACATGTAGTTTTCTGGATCACTCTTCTCCCTGCGCTCCTATTTCTACTGGTAGAGCCAAGAGGATGGTACGAACCATCAAAACCGCCGTCAAGAAAATTTTTGTTGGCCAAGAAATGGATTGAGGGTAATGTTTGCCCCGATTATTGTATGGATACCGCCGAAGACGCCATAGCAGAATTATTTTGTTGCGATTTAGAGGATGATGCCAGGGTTAAACGACTCCTTGGTTGAGCTGATCTAGCTCACTCTATACTGGACCCGTGCCGCAGTTTGGGGACGGGGTGGTGTTGTACACGTTTGCTAGAAGGTGATTTTATGGGATTCTAGGGGTGTCCATGATGAATTTTTTACTGTTCCCTGTTGTACTTTTTATCTTCTGATCTGCTAGTTTTTGTTTATTTTTCATGTGTGGTACAGTAGGGCCCACAATTCTTGTCCACAGATTGCTCGCGTGTCGGTTATACTGTCTAGCCAGACACACAAAACGCTTCGGCCGCGGTAAAGGGGCGAACCCGTCACATTGAAAATATTACTGTGCAGTGCGAAAGGTCAGGATACTGTATTTGGATCTACACGCAATCATAGAGAGTCAACATGTATTTCTCTCTGGTAGACTATATTATCCTAGTACAATTCCCTAGGACTGCTACAGTATATAAAGGACACTCGAGTCCCCATCTGCGGGACGCGAGAGAACTACAAATTTCTATCCTCTCAAATTCCTTTGTAGTAGCATCGCACTGAGTCAACCTTCCCCTCCTCCCCGTCCTCCATCACTCAATAAACCACCAGCTTCCCCCACCTCTCACTAACCTCACCACACGAGTCTACCACGTTATCTTTTACATTCGACAGACTTTAAACAAGAGTCCCCGGACTATAAACTACAGTCGACAGACTCTAAATAAGATTCTTCTGGACTTTAACTTCCCTGTCCGCAACGACATAAAACTACTGCCAAAGCGTGCACGTAAAGTATTCGTGGGTTCTGCTCGGAGCTAGAGTGCCGGGCAAAGGGAACAAAGCCGACAGACTAAAAACAGCCCTAAGCAAACGGAAGCAACTTGAATTAATTTAACCTCGTTGACGTGCTGCCCCCACGTGTAGAGCCTGCTCGGTGGATAACAGTGTCGAACGAAAGATCCGGTGGAAAGCGAACGCGTGGTCTGAAACGTTGTTGTACGTAATACTAGCTTAGAAGCACTGAGCAACTTCTCGTAAGAGGCCAGATCGACATTAAAGTAAGAAAAGTCTCTTACTTAGTAATCTTTCGGGCAACGCTCTCATAGAGATCATTTGCGCCTGTCTCTCCTTTACATGGAGGTGGGTAGTGGTGGCTGAAATTCTCATCACACCTGGAGTGTCTAACCAGAGGCCGAGAGTCCGTATTCTAAGCGATCCTTCAGGTTAGTGTTGGTGCGCTGCGCTCCACCTGAGCTCGTGCAGGGAAGAGTTAGTCAACTCAAAAAAACGCGACTCACCCGGAGAGTCTAACCGGGGGCCCGAGTTCGATACCCCCTAGATAGGATATAAAAGATACAAAAAAAGGAAAAGGAAACAAAACAAAAAAGTCGAAAGAAAGAAAGAAAGAAAAGAAATTGTAGAGTAGTAGTAACAAGCCGCTTTAGAAATCCAAAGCCCATTATCACTGCCTTAAGCATACAAGCCTAGCCTAAGCTCTGCTCAACAGCCGCTCAAAATACAGGTGCATCAGAATGGATCCTTTCAGAGACTCCCGAAGCCTGATTCGTATTGAACCTCTCGAAAACCCCTCTAATTACATCATGTGGGCGAGATAGATCAGGGCCATCTTGAGCGCAGATGACAACTCCATGATCGGAATTCTCGGGGAACTAGCAACCGACTCCGCATCCGCTAGGAACGAATTGTTAAAACGCTCCTCCAGAGCAAAAAGTGTCATCACCCTAGGCCTTGGTGCATCTACCATGGCCCAGATAAGAATCATCACTGATGATGACACGAAAACCGCTTTGGATCTTTGGAATGAGCTGAAGCATATCTATACAGCCTCTAACTACCAAGCCATCCAAAACATCGGGAACAGTTTAGACACGCTGGTATTCTACGAGGGAAGAGACTGGCAAAAACACGACTCTCAGTTTAACACCATCTGCGGAGAACTCGCAACACATGACGAGGAACTGTCGGATCGAGAGAAAGACTTCAAAACTCATTAAATCTCCCCATACTTCCTTTGCAGCTCTCTCCATGGTCTCCACGATCACCAACGCCTCCTTCCAGGACTTCTTGAATGCTTTTCAAGCGGAACTTGCTTGAAGGATGAACCCAAACAACACTCATAACGCTCCTCGAATTCAAGAGTTCATCCAAGCCAACGTGGTCTATAGAACACAAAGATACGTTAGAGGACGTGAGGGAAGTTCCTCATACGCCGGAGGCGGAAATTTTCGTGAAAGAGGTCGCGGTGGACGCCGTACTGGGCAAATCAAACCACCACGGAACTGCAATTACTGCGGCAAACCAGACCATTTCATTAACATCTGTCGGAAACGCCCCGAGGATGAGCGAAATGGGCGCATTTGGAAACACCGCCGTGGACGTTGAGTACAGCGTTACTATTGACAACTGACCGGGGATGGAACCAACAAAGTAACCACGAACAATGGGGATCTCTAACACCTCCGAATCTTCCACCTATAACTTCAGAAAACACCCCCACGGCCCTCACAAATACAGATAACGTTGCTTTTCAACAGAATCTGACTGAGTTCCAACAACTGTCAAGCTTCGATGGGGAGCCTCGCTACCGGGCAAACATGACAAAGTGCAAGTTTCGAAGTCAGGTGTCAAAAATAAGAGGACAGAGAAACGATACCGCGCTCATGGAATCAGGTGCAACACACCATTCCTTCCATAGTCGTTCCTCATTTAAGTACTACAGCTCAATTGCCAAAGAAACTGTGCAGGCAGCAGCTGCAACTTCACAACTTCTCAATAAGGGCCTAGTGTGGTTACCATTGAACGGCGAGACATATGTCGAAGCCTACCATGCACCTCATTCTGAAACAAACATCCTGGCTGCTAACTTGCTCACGAAGCACTTCAACTTGATATTCTCAGATTCTCTGTTCCAACGCAATGGATGCTTTATCTTTAGATATGGGTCCTTGGGCATCGAAGACATTGTCAAGTTCATCCAATGTGTTAACGTATTCTACCTGTTAGAATTAGGCAATTATCCGAAGCAAGCTAAAAAATCCACAAAAGAATTTCCCGAAAGTGAGGTCATGAAATGGCACCGGAACACTGGACAAATCGCGACAGATCGCTATATGTATTTATATCTCCAGCGCTCCGATGTACCTTCATCGTTCATGTGTTGCATGTCTAACCGGAAACGCTAGAAAGCTCCCATCAAAGCAGCGACGAGCAGGACACTGCAGCCACGCAGCGAGGTGCACATGGATGTATCTGGACCGTTCACTAGCTCTATCGGAGGTAACAAGTACGCTGTTCACTTCCTCGAACCTCACACTACAAAATCCGATGTTGTGATGATCAAAAACAGATCTGAGCTCCCTTTAATAGTTCTTAATTACAAAGATATGGCCTAAACGCACTTTTCGACCTCGAACTGCAAATTGTGGAGAATTCGCTTTGATCGAGCGGGTGAACACATAAGCAAAGGGATCATGACTTTCCTCAATTCATCAGGAATTGAAGTAAGCCCCTCTCCTCCACGAGCACCTGAGAGCGATGTCACTGCTGAACTTCTTGTCCAAGAGCATTTGACAAGGGCTAGAGTCTTACTTTATGACTTTGATCTCCCACATAACCTATGGGGCGAGGCTTTAAAGCATGCAAACTGGCTACCTAATAGGCTTCCGTCTTCTAGGGTCGATGTCAATATTCCGATCCAACTTTGGGATTCTAGCCTAGAGATAGATTTTCCATCACTGCTGATTTTCGGTCAACCAGAGTACGCTTTCATTTATCGTCCTCACGCGGAGCAAGCCAAAAAGCTGAAACCCCGTTCCGAAACCGGACACTTCTTCGGGATGGAATCAGACACGAGGCTGATTAGGGTATACATTCCAGAGTCCTAGTCTGTTTAAGTCATCAGGAGGGCCGACTTCACCACGATCTCGAACAAACAGCTCCCAGGAATTTCTTCCTTTCTTAGTAGTCTTGCACGGCAGCACGAGATTGAGGTCGCCAACGGAGACTACATGGATTCAGGACAGGATAATCTAATCCTATGTATGACTTCTGCGCATCAACAGATTCCAGACACGGCTCACTCTGACAGAAAGGAACTGTAGTGCAATGCGCGGTGCGCAGTTCTTCTCGTCTAGGAACGGAACACCGTCAGATAATGAGAAACCCAACACACACACACCAAGACCCACAGATTTTTCGCTGTCCCTCTTTCTCTTTAAGCACCCTGCGATTCAGTAGCACAGCTCTCCGACGGCGAGAAGATATGGGGTTGGAAGAGCGGGGGTAATTCCTTGGACGGCTGGACGGTATACTTTTCCTCCGGGTCGAAAGGCCAGACTATAGTCCGCGGAATGCTAAAAACTTGATATGGATCTATTCCAAAGAACTATAGACACCAGGAGTGTAATACTGGACAAAGAATAGGTAGTAGTGCGTCACCAGTGCTGAATACCTCCTTTGGAGATAAGGATGTTGTCACCAACGACTATCTTTAAGTTCCTATTTGTATATAGACGCCGGAGTCCGGGGTGCCAAGTGGGAGTAAGTATTGCAGGCAAACAACAAAAGGGGTATTATAATATTGGATAGAGGGGGGAATAAAAGGGGGAAACCCGGGCAGATAGACGTGTCTATAGCCAAAGTTACCGTTGGTAAGGTTTCTGCAAAGGTGGAAGTTGGGAGTCAAGTTCAGAGCCAAGACCGGGGTATCTGTTTAATCTTGGGCCCTAGTGACCAGATAGGTATAAATACTAGTTAGCTAGGCTAGGGTTATCTACGACGGCGGGGTGAGTGAAGTTAGGGTCAGCCAAGTAAGGTAGATCCAAGTTAGAGATAAGTAAATTCGACACTTGACCCAACAGGTGCCTTTCACCTGCGAAAACATCAGGTCCAATTTGGGGGCCGAGTGATCCAGATTGCAAGCCCTGAAACCCTCTCGGGTGGTTATACAGTACCCGGCATAATAGTGGTGGACGAGCTAAAATTGTCCTTATTGTACAGTACAGTGCCTGCTGGTTAGCAGTGAATCAGATCAGAAAAAAGATCACCAAAATCATCTCTGCCGATGACAGTACAGTATGAGTGCCAATTGCACTACAGGAACCCCTGAAGACGGGGTATGAACCCTTGACATTTGCTTAGGCCTGTAACATCCCCAAGTGGGCCGAGGCTATAGACAGAGAGTATAACGCACTCATAAAGAGAAATACTTTGTCTTTAGTTCCCCAAACCTGGGGATAGTGCCTTTACCATTCAAATTTACTTCAAATCTAAGCGTCTGGACTCCATAGGGAAACAATATATGGTAAAAGCACGATGTACTCTGATTGGGGATCGTCAACGAGTATACGTGGACTTCTATCCGGAAATCATTTACGCTCCAGTCTCGTCTCATGAAACTATACGTCTATTGTTCTCTATAGCTGCATCAAACAATCTTATCCTGTAATGAGGCTATATTTCCAATGAATACATCCACGGAACAATTGATGTAGCAATATACATGGAATAGCTCGACAAACTCTTCCCGTAAGCTAGCTAGACCTGGGCACATATGCAAGCTGGAGAATTCCATCTATGGTACAAAACAAGCAAGGCATATCTACGTTTCATTTCTCCGCGAAAAGCTCGTCAATTGGGGGATGAAACCTTCCGACTTCGACAACCGACTGTATTTTCTTCTTACTAACTCAGAGTATATAATACTAGCGGTCTTGGTCAATGATATGGCCTTTGCTTCTAATTCACATTTCCTACTTTAAAACTTAAAAGATTTCATCCAAAGTCGACATCAAATTCTTTGGTGAACTGAAATCTTTCATCAGATGGACAATCACTCGTTTTCCACTGGGAATTCGTATCGACCAAACGCGCTATGGAAAGACCTTTCTGCAGGCATATGTAATGGACCAATCAAGTACGGTCTTGACTCCACTCCCGATCAACGTTAAACTGCTTGTTCCAGCAGAACGTGGGGAGTCAACACTAAATTGTAATGACTATCACACTTATCGAAGCATAATCGGCGGATTACTCTACTTATCATTTTCTACTCGACCCAACTTGTCATTCCCCGTGTCTTCATTGGCCCTTCATGTCCACGTCCCGAATGAGCCCTCATATGAAGCTAGTCAAACGACTCTTTCGTTATCTAAACGCGACTAGTCACTTGGGAATCCACTATACTAGCACGTATGGTGTCACAGCATATTCAATCGGTGCTTCTTTTGATGCTAACTGGTGCTGATGTATGAACACCAGGCTACCAGCAACTGGTTTCATGGTTGACATCAACAGTTCACCAATCTATTGTAAATAGAAGCGGCCGACCTTCATGGCAAACTCTTCTGGAGAATCCTAGTATGTCGCGCTCGCAGCTTGTGAAAAAGAGGTATCCTAGATTAGGAAAGGCTTTGAGAAGTAAGTCACCAAGCTCCTTTGACTGAAGATAGCCACTTCTGCCCAACTGCTATCAATTCAGGCAGCACGGTGGCCATCTCAATGGCTTCGGCAGATCATTTGACGCCAAGAACAAGCACATTGATCTCATGTTACATAATGGTAAAGAACTGATCCGTGATAGCATCATCAAGCTGAAGTATATTCATTCAAACCACAACAAGGCGGATTTACTAAAAAAGCCAATGTCGAAAGATTCTTTGGGACGGATGATTGGCTCGTGGTACTTGGATAGCTACGGGACCTTTTAGTGGACATTATTCCTTGCTTTAGTTTAATCCTTTCTTTATAATCTGTAGTAGCAGAAACACTTCATAAGAATGAATCGCAGCAGCAGAATGAAAATAGCAACAGCAGGAAAGCAAATGAAGTAGCAGCAGATAAAAAATTATGACTAAAGCAGCAGCAGATACAAACTTTAAATCCAAAGAAAATCAGAGGCAGCTGGAAGCCCCAAACGGAATGGATGATTCGTCCTTCCGAGGGGGTTTGTCACATTGAAATTGCGGTATTACTGTACGATGCCAAAGGACAAATCATGCCCTGGGTCACATTATTATCCTGGTTTACACTAAATCATCAGGATACTGTATATGGATCTACACGCAATCATCGAAAGTCAACACAAATTTCTCTCTGGTAGACTACAGTATCCTAGTACAATTCGTTAGGACTGCTATAGTCTATAAAAGACACTTTCCATTCTCTCAAATTCCTTCAAACCTACCCACCAACCTCTCGAAAACCTTCCTTTTTTCCCTTCCATCACTCCCTCACTCCCATCAGCGTGAATAGGAATTCAAAATTTTGTACAATAGCCACCATATTCGTCTCAATGCAGGGGAAGAGTTGACCTTATATTCAAATGCAGTACAGTACAGTTTGAGGGAAATGTTATACAGAAAGGGCTCGCGATAGTGCCAGTGCAGCAAGCAAACGGTTTGCTGTGCCAGCGCAGCATCTGTGACAGCTCTGCAGGAATGCTTAGATATTTTATGATATTAATCTAGTAAAAAATGCTACTGTAGCCACTAGATTTAATTTTTATGGTGGAATAGTTCTACTTTGCACTGTACTGTACGTTCCAATACAGCGCAGAAGGGCTACAAAAAAAGTCTATACAAAGGCTTGCGTACGGAGTAGCGGAGCAAGTGCAAGACAAGAATCATCAGCCATCAGAAATAAAAGGTAAACACTTGTTCTTGCCGCAATAAGGGGAAGCCAACCCGTCGAGCACTACGGTCAGTACAGTAGTTGTGTCAGACATTGTAAGCTCGGCTTGTAGGGCTTACAGTAGACTTCCACCAGCAACCTTGCTGCGTGCTACACGTGTCATACTTTTTGGGCTGTGAAACTACAGGAGAGATGTACAGTATGAGGGAATGATTTTCCGTTCCGTGTGAGAGGACCTTACAGCCCCTACTGGACAGTGGGGGTTCGACAGCGCTGAATTTGCGCTGGTTGATCATAACGGGAGTTTAACGTTGCACGAAGGCTGACCTCGCGGCGAGACAATTTGCAATATCCTGGAGGAGCTGTAGGCCGGAGATGTCGATCTGGTCGTAAACATAAATGGGTGGGGGGAAATGAGGTGCATTACTGACTCAGGATGCAGGACGGATATTTTCCGAACACTAGTGTCTATCCGACCACGCACTGTCCTCATATGAGGCACACTTTGTCCTCATATGAGGACAATTTCCGTTACATTTTGGAAAGGAAAATGTTTTGGAAGCCCGAAATTTTTACTGGAAAAAAGGTTTTTTATGTTTAGCTACAGTACAGTAATTTTTACTGTACATGCGCCCTCGTTTCTGAAACCCTCCACGATAATACGAACTATTTTACCTTCCAAAATGAAGTCGTTTTCACAACTTCTTGCGAAGAGCGGAAGCTGGTGAGGGAAAATTGGTCTAGCCTTCACCGAGGTCAACAATCTTGAAAAGTTTGTTTTGATCGGCCATCTACACTCATGAACTAATGCGGAGGGACAAGAAATGCGCTGAGGTAAAAAAGTTTTGTATTGAAAAAGAAGTGCTGAAAGTAGTCCTCATATGAGGACGAATGTCCTCATATGAGGACAACGGTCCAATAGACACTAGTTAGGGGTGGCAGGTCTGTGTGTTAAAGTCTGAAAATAAGGCAGCGTTATGAGGTACGAACTCACAGGGCTGGTTTGAGGCCAGCCGTAAGGCATGCTGCGCTGGACGAACTCGTCGCCGCAGCGTGTCTTCGCATAAGGACAGATCGCACCCGCCCGAAGGTCTGCATGGCTCGTACCGCGACGTGCCTGGCCACGTCTGTCAGCACCGCGAAATCTTTCGGGTGCCACCCGCCAAGAGTGGATATCGGCACTGGGATGAGTCGGGACCTAGCATGCGCGGTGATGAAGTCTTAATACCTCCTGAACTTTGACGCTTTCGCGGCGTTCGGAGATGGCAAGGGTTTGAAGCAAAGGGCCCGTGTGTTGGTGAACATCAATTGTCAGCCAAGGCAAGTGTGAGGAATTTTGGCTATTCAGTTTTGTCACTGCTGTATGTGTGCAACACTATGAAGCCTCATCAGTGACGACTTCTCCCGCACACCGCACAAGCGGCGTGGATGCAACCAGCCACATCTTCCAGACATTAAAATAACCCCAAAATTCCCCCTACGAAGTCACTACAAATCTAATCTTGAGATAGGAGACTGAGTTCTGCGTGCTGCGGGGGCACGGTAAATTACAGACGTCGCACATGTGTACCAAATGACGCAGCTAAGCTTCTGATACGAGGGAGTCTCCACTCCTTCAGTAGAGCATCCGCTGCAATTTTAGTGGGGGGATTTTTGCGTTATTTAATTAAATTTATGTAAGATGTGGTCGGTTGTATCCACGCTGCTTGTGCTTTGTGCGCAATTTTGGTTAATGCATTGTACTGTCAATGAAATAGAGATTCGAGTACTGTAATGGCTTTAAAATCTGCCTTTTGCATTTCAGCATTAGCATAGAGTCAGCAAAAGAGATGCGCTGGACGTCACCTGTAAGGTAGGTGGGTTGAGTCTGTTTAGCAGGCCCACTCAAAATCAAATTAAAGGTCTCCATTTCGTAGGGAAGAAGAAGAAGACTTTACCAAGCTGAAAAGGGGGGCTAGCGGCCCTCAAAAGGGGAAAAACCTATCCGAGCCAGGAGCGGTTGAGATGTCGTCGGTTGATCGCGACAGAAGTTCGTTGTTGTATGAGCGAACTGATAATCGTGAACAAGCGATCGCGCTCGAAGGCAGGGCTACTTCCTTTCCGTAGAGCGATGTACTCAGCAAGTCTGGACAGACCTCGTTCGGCACCGGGACCGGCAGACCTGTATATATCGAAAGCCATCGGGTGGAAGTCGATACGTAGTTCGGCGCAGAGGTGGCCATAGCGGAGAGATTTCGCGCGCTCAGATGCAGTAAGGGCCATGTGAATCCGCTGTTGGGCGTATGGAGCGGAGTGGGGGCTGATGACAGTGACGTCGTAGCCCCGGGGGACGGGAGAGAACTGGACATCATCGATGTAGATGTCGAGGCGGCGGCGGGAGTTGGAGGGTCGGGGCAAGTCTTGCGGGAAGGTCCATTCCCGGACAGGGCGAATCCCAATTGATAAGCGTGATACCTTGGAAATGAGGCGGTCGCGAACACAATTGTGGCGCCGAATGGAGCCGTCGGCGCAGGGACAGACAGAGGCATGGTGTCCGTAGGAATCCAGGGTGGGGACAGTGCGGAAGTGGGCGGCGGCGCAATAGGTGCAGGGTTGTGTGCCAGAGAAGATGGGGACACCAAGACGGAGGCAAACCATGGTTCGCTAGACTTCAAGAGCGGCCCGGGTAACGAGATGGCTCTGCGGGAGGTTGTGAAAGGGACGGGAGGCGTGGGAAGAAGCGACGGAAGCTAGGCGGCGGAGTAGCCGGGAGCCTTCGGAGGAGGAGAGGTCGACGGAAGAGAGAAGTCTGGCGCGAAGCGCCTTTGTGATCTCAGCAGTTGCGGTTGTCTGGAAGTCAGACAGGCCGGGGGAAGAAGAGGCACGGAGGCCAGAAAGGACGGCTCTGGGGGAGAAACTGTCGGGGAGGCTGTATTTGGCCCGGATAGAGGCAAGAGGCGTTGAGATCAAGGGAGAGACGTCGAAGCAATCACCAAGTTTCGTAAGGAAGGTCATGTACTGTAGTGTTACCCATCTGCGACGACTTCTCCCGCATAACGCAGTAGCCGCGTGTAGATAACCGACCACATCTTCCATGCATTAAAATAACCCAAAAATTTCCCCCTGTCACACCTGTCACGCGGCGTGTCTACGCAAGAGGATGGCTATCCCCTGGAGTACTGATCACGAGCACGACTGGCGGCTGACCAATCTGCCGTAATGTGGGAGAATGCCGCGCGGTGCACCTTCCGAGTTCGGAGGTTGGAAGAGGGGAGATTGCGCTCCTTTCTCCCTATCCAGCTAGGAACGATAGTCGTTTCGTATCTTGTAAGCGTGGACAGCTTTAAAGCCCGGTGTGCATGCCTTATTCTGAGGCGTGGAAACGCCGCATCTGGCTTCTTCAAAAAGACTGAGATTCAAAGAGACTAGAGCAAAAACTGTAAAGATAGCATTTCGCCTCGTTTTCATCCTCTATGCACGTGCTCCACAAAAATGGGTCAAAGGATGTTATTTTCCTTCATTGCGCTTTTCTTCGAAAAGATCAGAAGGTCCACACCATCCCCACGAGAAAAGATTCCTGCCAAGGGAGGTCAATTAGTCCATGAAAATTATTGCAGAGACATGTTTATTCGTTAAGGGGCCAGTAACATCGAATTTCCCTAGTCGCGGCGCTTATAGAATTCATCGAAGGGTCCGAAAATGCCTGCTATACCGAGGCTGGTAGTGGCGACCCTTGCAACTCTGTGACCATATCCGAAGTATACGCTATTTTTTTGCACGTTGAAGTCTAGTGGCTCATTGCGGGTCCTAGCGAGCCTCCACTGCACGCCGGCGAGATTGGACCACGTGAAGAGGTCCTCGGAGTTCTTTGTGATATTCACAAAATGCCAACCACTCAGCCACTCGCTTTCCGTATATCGCACAGCGAAGTATTCACCACTTATATCAGGATGATCACCGTCCAAAGCGCTGGCCGATGTGCAAACAAGAAGGAGACTTGCGAAGAATATGGCATTGCAGAACATAAGATTCACCATGATGTTGAGTTTCGTCAATAGGTGATTAATGTTGCTGAGAAGGTTGGGAGCTTTCGTTGCTTGTTTGTCTGGAGCGAGTTCACCGCCATGCCTTTTAAGTACCTTTTCCCGGACATTGACTATTCTGGAATCGGGTGCAGGGTAGAGCAGGCATTGAGGCAAAAGAATCCAGACGTTCAACAGAAGAACAGGTTTTCTCGGCGCGCCCAATAGGTCAAGGTGTTGTGCTGCAGTGAAACAGAAATCTTGCGATTGTTAGTTAAATTACTGTAGTAGGCATGCACAAGGTCTCGAGTGTCTATCGGCGAAAAGGGATTGACTCTGTAGAACTTTATATTTTTCTTTCCGCGTGCCTAAAAGCACTACGCAATTGGCATCTTACGGTGAGAACAAGAAAACCCTTCTGTGACCAGAGTGTAATAGTCAATCAATGCTGTGAGCAATTGGGCGACGAAAGTAGGAGGAAGCTGCGGAATCGGGATTGTTTATGAAGGGAAAAACTCTCAAAATTCAAAGCTGGGGCACGAGACAAGCATGCCGTAAGATACGAGCGTCACCATATTACGAATTTTTTGCTACTCGGTTGTCTTTACGCTAGCCTTGTAAGAGCGCCCCTTCCCACTCGTTCCTGGAGCACAGATATGTCTCCTTCCTCTCTGGAAGCAGCCATCAGTACCTCTTTCTTTTAGCAATTAAGAACTCAAGCTTTTCCCCGGTTTGAATAGCGAATACACTGCAATCTTCAACAGGGGCGCACGCTGGGTTGGTTTTAATATTGAAGGGGAAGGGTCACCTGTGTTCCGTAGTACTAGGAGCGGTCGATGTTTAGCGCGCGGCAGCAATGCGGCAGCACGGAGTGCTCTTAAGTTCTTTAGAGAGCTGTATCGAGGCCAGCCAGCACGCAGGCTGCGTCGGAAGTCTTTCACCCGAATGGTCGCTGAGCACGGGAAAAATCTTCATTTTGGCAACTACTTCCAGAAAACAATATCTGCCTCTACCCTCTCAGGGTTGATATCTATCTAATAGATAGATAGATTCACTGCACCTTGGACGACGAGGAGCAAGATTTTCTCTGGACACATCGCTTTGTTGCTGCTTCCCGTGCGGATCCCCTTTCTAAATGAAATTCACTTCACCTTCCTCCCCCACCAGGAATTTCGCGACATTTTTTATCGATGGGGGAAATTTGGGTGTTTTAGTATTTGAAAAACATGGCCAGCAGATTCCAGTGCCACATAAAGCAGTCTAAATAGTTTACACCAAAGTGTTGCTATGCTGTCCACTGCAGGATCCGACTATGGGCTAGGAACTAACCGGATGGTCCACCTCGGTCAAAGTTGCGGATTGGCCGAGTAGAAATACGAGAGTGCGGCACACTTTGTTACCTATTTTGAGTTCCAACCTGCAAGGAATACAGGGGCAGGATGTTGCCATCGACCGCCCCTGTATACCTTGCAGACCCGCGTGTACTTCTCTTCAGTCTCCGCACACTGTTGAGCTCAAGACCTCCTTTGTAAAGACTAAGCACTACGTGAATGCGAAGACCATACATGATACGGGAGAAACTCGCGGGGGTCATTTACTGCTATAGATGTGCTCCATCGCAGGCAGCCAGCGGAGACCCAGTCATGTTCAATGGTGGTGGGCATGCACGTGAAATGTTGCGGCACGTGCAGATGGCACTCAACTCTACCAGCAAGTACCGTAAAGTAGCGGGGAGGCCACCAACCAACCACGCCGGGAAAAAAGGATGGACTTTTAACATTTGAAAGAGAAAATGGGGGTTAATTTACTGTGGTAGATATGTGGGTTGGTACCCAGTAAATTTGTACCGGAGCGTAGATACCGTATATTGGCCAAGCCATTTGCGAAACCGTACAATGCATCGAAAACTGTAGATGGCACTCCAATCTACCAGAAGGTGGAGGGAGGCCAGCCAGCAAACAAGCGGCATTGGAGGTTACTGTCAATGCGGAGTGCCGCTGTAAAGAATGCATCTAACCTTCGAAAACCGTTCCATTGCGCGAGTGGCAACAGTTCTCGCGAGTTCCTTGACGACGGAGAACGCCGCCGGATGCCATCCTCCAAGCGTTGAGATGGGAACAGGAACCAGCCTGTTTCTCCCAGGCAGTTCAGCAAGGAACCCTTGGTATTTCCGCTGCTTCTCTGCGTGGGCTGCGTTGAGGCTTGTGAGTGGGTTGAAAGCCCTGGCTCTTGCGTGGGACGGAGCGAGCGGGTTGACAAAGGTTACGTCGAAATAATCCGTGCCACCGACGGCTCCCATCGCCCTGATATCCGGCCTTGTCCTGTTTTGGAAGTGTAAACGAGGTTCAATGGAAGGACGTCGGGCGGCTCTTGCGAGATCGTTCCCCAGTAAAGTCACCTGGTTGTTGTGGCGAGTATTCCGCTCGCAGCCAAAGCGACAATGTAGCAAGTGGTCCCGTAGACATTTGAAAGATGCGGGCGGCTGTCCCAAAATATTTGTGCTACGATATTGTACCGTACAGGTACTGTACGTTACTACTGTTATGGTACAGTACGTACAATATGTGCATAGAGAGAACGGTCAATCACCTTACAGCATTATTACTTCCCGCCAACCCTTTATATTGTAAGCCTTTACCATCACGACATCCCTTAGGGAACAGCTGACCATATTTTTCATGCATTAAAAACACCCCAAATTTCCCCGCATTATTTGATGCGCTTTGGAACATAGGCTAACCTATTTTTCAAACACGAAGATTCATGTTGGCTTTACTCATTCAAAAGGACATCCGCTCTCCTTGATTGTAAAACAATGCATACATCTACCCTTTCCGCCTACACGCGCTACACGCAGAACGCAGAGATAGACATGTTGAAGTGCCCCGCAAGGGAGGGGGTGGGAGAAATAGACATGCCGAACCAAGTCGGCCGGCCGTCGGCGGTGTGTTCACGATCGGGTTAAATACCTCCAACGCCTACGGTACTCTGGACGCTCGGCACCTGGCTCGCTGCACCTATAATACCTTCACACGTATACACCCGTGTACACGACGCGAAGAACCCCAAACCCCCTCCCGGAGGCGTGCTTCACCCCCCTCGGGGGATGCGCGAAGAACCATGAGGAAGCCGGCGTGAGCGTTATGCTACTGTCGAAATAAACCTGAAACATGGATTCCAGGTCCAACCCATCCTTTGCATAATCCACGGGCGTGAAAACTGCAAGTTGACCAACTCGTTGAAACACCAATACGCATGCTATGGGAGCCATAGTAGCAACCGGCCGGAGGGTCAACCCCCAAGGCGCCCAGCACCCGTGTCAATGCTGTACCCAATCCCAACCTCTTGCACCCCCACACCTGTAGGCAGCCGAAAAAACTCGCTGGTCTCACCCGCATCCACCTCTTGAGCAGCTGATGAGGCCCTCCACACTCGGAGGGCCACTTTTCGTTCGGTGGGTACGACAATCGCAGCGGCCTGCTCGTAGCTTACCCTTGCGATGCGTCAAAGTGACCCTGATGCCCTCCCGTCGAACCTGTGACCTGTCCCTCCCGGACATGCGCGACTGTCACCGACCTGCACTGAAAAACATAAGCGAACACCACCATAGCACAAAAACCCACCAACGACCCTTCTTCAGTGCTCAGCCCCAACCGAACCACTCGCAGCATCAGCCGTCCGGGACCCCAACCCTTATCTCTCGTACCGACTCTCTCTATCCGCCTTCTTCTCGTACGCCGTTAGAAGGTTGGAAACCAGCCGCGTCCTTGTTGGGAAATATTCCTGCGTCTTCATGATATCTGGAGATGCCGAGACGTATTGTCGGGCGGAACGCGGTCCCACCCGATTCTCCAATGATATATCCGAATACGCCAGTACATCCCCTTCGTTGCCGGTAGAGCTGTACGACCATCTTCATCGCAGAACGCCAACCACTTGTGTATTTGGCTGATGCGATTCTTCCAGGTCGTCTCCGCCCAACCATCTCCAACAGCGACGCCGCTTCTTCCCCCCCCCGTACTTCCCCCTTCGCGACCCCCCCAGTCTTCGCCAACACCACCGCCCTTATTCCGTCTTCCCACTGGACCGCAACCGATCTCCGCGATCACCAGCTCCCACCCGTCGTTGATGCGATGCCTCCCTCCATACACCTCGTGCCCGCGCCCCAAACCTACCAAACGTGAGCTGAGCGCGCGCGCAAGCACGCGAACCAAGGCTGTGCAGGCCAATTCGGGGCGAGGAGCACGCCACGCCCCCTTCCATCTCTATCTTCCGCACCCAATTGGCATCATATCGAAGGGGATTCCATAATCGCGCCCTCCCATCTCCCCAGTCGTCTTCCATCTGCGTACCCAGGTACTTCTCCTCGCCACCACGGTTTCCCCCATCGGTCGTCTGCGGAACACCACCTCCTGCACTGCATACTCCTCCCGGACTGACTCCACCAAATGCTCCGCCACGCGAACGTCCCCGGATCCCATGTGCGCGAAATGCGTCGGCGAACCGATTCACTGCCGACGGGATCCACCCGCCTCGATTCGGACCCCCAACATTCGTAGCAGCACCTCCAACCTCCGCAACTCCGCCATCATTGGCTTGGACGCCGAGACCATCGCATTCAAAATCGCCACCACCGCCTGATTGTCTTCGTGCAACAGCAAATGACGGACCTCGGGCCGGGCGACATACTCGGCGAAATGCCGTTGAAGCAGCAGGCGCACCGCTCGTAGCTCCCTCAAAGTAATCGAGTGGGCGCGATCGCTCGCGCCCCAGAAACCTTGACCCTCCCACAAACCCGGCGACCCACCTGCCTCGCAAAACCCCAGCGTCCCCCCGTACCCGACGTCGGCCGCATCGCTGTGCATGACGATGTCCGGCGGCAGCTTGACGAGATCTCTCCCCTCCCCTCGGCCCAACGAACGCCAGTGTCCCAGGTCCCGCAGCGACTGCCGACCCAGTCTCACCCTCGCCCGCAACGACACCCTTGAAACCTTGGCTCTCCGACCCCTTCCCCGGCAAACCCCCGCCCCGCCCTCCCCTCGCGCTCCCGCCCGTTCAAACGCTGTCCTGTGCACCCCCGTTCACACCCCCGTTCATAGCGTTCAAAGCACGTTCAAAAATTTTCCCGGGGCTGCGCGACCAGAGCTTGCTGCGGACTTTGCCCTCGCTCCTCGCTCCGCGCAAGCCGCCGCTCCCACGCAGACATATCGAAGTAAAGAGAGCGCGTGTAGAAACGGGCCATCGGCAATGCAAGGGTGAGCGACACACATATACCACAGAAGCGACGAAGCAACGCGAGCGGCACCAACCTCTGATTCCGATGTGCCAACGCGATTATCTTCTTCGCCAACCGCCTCACCCTCAGTACCTTCTGATCCGTCAAAACACGCGCATCTTCTCCGAGTCGATGAGGACCCCCAGATGCTCTACCCGCCTCGACCCCGCCCACGTCCCCTTCTCCTGATGCCTCACCAGACCCAGCCTTTCGAATAGCCCTTCCAACACCCTCCGCGCCTCCTCGCAATCTCCCTCCGTAGCCGCCCGTCCCGGCGGAGCCGGTGCCAACAGAAAGTCGTCGATGTACGGCAGAACCCGATAACCCAACCGCTCCCTCATGTACCTCACCAACGGACGCAGCAACTTGCAGAACCAGTACCCCGACCGCCCCACCCAAACGGGAGAGCTATACACCGGTAAAAGCGCCCATTGTACCGGAATAAAAGTAGTCTCTCACGTCCGGGTGAAGGTAGAAATGGCGATATCCCACGACATCAACACGTCCCCTCTCTCCATCTCCACCGCAAACGACTGTAGCGTTTCCATCCTCACCGTTCCCCGAGGCCAATGCTTGCTCTGTCTGCTGAAGTTGACCACGTGCCTTCCCTCCTCTCCTCCCCTCCCCTTGCCAAGCCACAAATGAAGAGACACCATTTTCCCTCCCCACGATCCGTTCCACTTCCTCTCTCCCTATCTCTTCGAATATCCACCGCAACCCCTTTCTCAGCTTCTCTTCTGCGATTAACTTGTCCTCCTCTGACTGAGGCATCTCCCCCATAACCAACCCCTCCGTGAAAGGTACTGTCGGGATGTCCCGTATCCCGTACCGAACCGCCCTCACGACATAGCCCGACGCCCCAACACCGAACCCCATGCATCGGCCTTGGACGCCGTCCCCCGCCATAACGACTTCCCCCTCCGGTCGTTACGACATGCCCCGCCCCCCCATACTTCCCTTCCATCACTCATCGTCAGCGGTCGACGCTGGACCGCCCTTCGAATCGAGGCCCCTGGCTCTCTACAGCCTCGCCCTGGCCAACTTCTTGACCGCATCCACTTCCAACTTCGTCGTCAAAGCCTCCCGCGCTGTCCTTTACTACTCAGAAAACACCGCATCATGACCCTGCTCGACCAAGAAAGCCATATGCTTCGCCGCCTCGATCCCCTGCTCGGTGATGTCGCGGAAATATTGCGCCCTCATCGACAGTACCTCCAACGAAGCCTTGATCGCCATATCCGCTAACTTCAACTTCCGACTCATGTCCTTCACACTCCCCGACTCAGTCTTCGATACCTCCAAAGCCATCAACCCCAGCTCCGACCACACTCCCGCTGCGTTGATTTCTTCCCATTACTTGGCGGACAAACGCTCCTTGCTCTTGAGCTCCGAAAGAACGCATCGACCGGCGGCTTGAAGAATCATATATGCGTCACCGGCACGTGGACACCACGATTGAACACACTCCCTTCACCCACCAACTTCGAAGAATTTAGCTCCGTGACAACCTCCCCGTAGTCCAGCCTGGTCGGCTTCAACGCAACCCAAGCAGCGCGCACGAGGTCAGCGGCGTTGCTGTCCTCCGCGCCCGCGCCGCTCGCTGCACCAGCCGGTTCTCCTTGTAGATTGTCAGCCATTTGCCCTGAGGATACTAGGTTCGTACCCGATTAGAATATGTCGCCGCCCGGATTGCTCAAGAGGAATTTCTCACCGAGAAATAGACATACCGAACCAAGTCTGCCGGCCGTCGGCAGTGTGTTCACGATTGGGTTAAATACCCTCCACCGCCTACGGTACTCTGGACGCTCGGCACCTGGCTCGCTGCACCCATAATACCTTCACACGTATACACCCGTGTACACGACGCTAAAACACCCCAATTTTTTCCCCTTACAGTATCACGTACAGTACAGTATTGTATTGTTGTGGCATACAAAGATTACTGTACAGTACAGTACTGTATGCCCAGTACATTACTGTGCATGCCCTCCAGCGGGCACCATACAGTACAGTACAGTACTGTTACAACTTGACAATGAAGTTGTAAAGCACGGACCATGACTGATAGTGCCACAATCACTGATGCCTCTCTGGACCTGGAGACCAGGTCAGGGGCGCTTTATGTAGACCTTCGACGGGCTCTAAATGCAAACTAGGTACGTTGCTGACAGAATACTGCTGTACGTGTTAATGCACTTTGCTGACAATACACGTGTATGTACGACGTACTAATTGAACCCTAACATTCGTACCTTGTGCACACATCGCGTACAATTAAAAAATTCAAATAAATACCAACAACAAAAAAATCTACATAAAAACACGCAGATTCAATCACACGAGAAATCAAGTAGCTTCTTTTCCCTCTGTGACTCGATCTTGCCGGATGCTCG
This sequence comes from Kappaphycus alvarezii, assembly GCA_002205965.3. Lineage (NCBI taxonomy): Eukaryota > Rhodophyta > Florideophyceae > Gigartinales > Solieriaceae > Kappaphycus > Kappaphycus alvarezii. The sequence continues at coordinate 22,334 of NADL03000049.1, read as the reverse complement.
ATTCGAAAAATCCCTTTCACCAAATTACTTCTGAAGTCTTATCCACCGTGGATTCCAATCGGTCCTTTCGTTCACGCGCTCAATTGCGGTGCCTCATCCGCCATCGTCTCCGCTGCACCAAGTTCCGCAGCCACACACCACCGAGCCCAACCGCGCCAGCGCCCTTATCTAACGCTTCCGCTCCATCTCCCACAGTATATTAACCGACACAGTTCGCTCCCGTCTCAAACTGCCCAGCTTCAACAGCAGACCTATTGCTCTGCACTTCCAGGTGACCATCCACTCACAACGCTCAATCACCCTCAGTGTCCCAATCAACTACCAAGGTGAATTCCCAACACATCACGACAGCCCGTGCATCCATTGTCACTGTCCCAACTTCACCTTTCCTTTGCATCTTTTTATCCACTTACGCCTTCTGTCCCGTACCCGCAACCGTAGAGCCATGCCTCCCCCGCATCAATCACCGCAGCCGCCTTTGCCAAATGCAATTCACTCGGGGCTATTGCCTGGGCTATACCACCAACTTATTCCACGCATGCAGATGATGTCGATGCTGCGGATGACCTTATGAATCTAGCCAGGCTGTCGAGCCGACCTCAGGATATACAAGCCGCACTCGTTTCGTCGACATTTCCCTATGACCAAATTCCGAATGTCCAGGTCCCGTCAGTCCTTGATTCAATTTGTCCCGGATGCAGAGCAGGATCGGTTGACTACGGGTGCCAATATTGCCATGTCCGTCTCACTCAAGCCGCAACGAGCAATTGAGAGGCAAGTTATGGTTCCATCCCATCCGGGATCCATCCCCGATCGCTCCGCACTGCTTGTTGAATCAGCACTCATCGGCATTGCTGCCGAACGATCCACCACCCTTTCCGCTAAAAGTACCGCAGCCCTTGGCTCCCCAGTCTTACGGAGCGGCGCCTTACGCAATACCACACCCTCAGGTTATGCTACAAGGGACATCAATGCATTCGGCGTTTCCGATGTTATAGCCAGGGCGGAACTCGGTTGACGGTCAGTCTCATCCCGTTTGGGACGGAACACAAGCAGGGAAGGGAGTCAACCGCCGGAACTCCTTTTGACTCAGTTGGATGCAGTGTATGGGAGAGGTCCCACGTCTACTCAAATTTGCATTCCCGATTTCACTCAGCCGAAGGCGAAGCAAATTGCTGCTGCCACTCATGGTGGCCAGTTCTCCCCGCATCCCCTTCTCTCCGCTTGTGCTGCTAGTCCCTCAAAGTCACTCCAACCATCCCAACAGCAATCCGTCTCGTCACTTATTAACGCGAACGTGACGTCCGGAAAGCCTGGAGGGGAATCCTCAACCTCCGTCGCAACGCTGCCCGGGCTATCCTCCCTGATTTGCAGGAGTGTGTTCCCGCTGCGGTACGTTCGGAAATTGTACCTGTCGTCAAAGCACATTGTAAGACGAGACTACCCTTGTCAGGACCGTCAAGCGGCCTCCTATCAAGTGGACTTCTGCAGGCAGCACATTGCCATACACCTCGTGGCGAGAAAATGTGGACGTGCACACGTTGCAATCGAAAGTTTGGGTCCAAGACTCACATGAAGATGTACATTGAAACGCCGCACTCAAGGATGCGCGGGTCACCTGTGCTACTGTGAAAAGCATTGGGACTTGATACAACCTCACTTGGCGCCTGGAGAACGCATGAGCGAACCCCAACGAAGCATGTTTGCATTGTGTATAAGAGGCCTGTCGCGGTGTTGTCGAGCCTGGCCCGGCATCAGCGAACTCTCCCAACCCAACTGCAGGTGCTGCCGCTGTCGTTGTACTGGAGATGCCGAGTTTGCTTTGTACTTCCGCTGTTCCTCGAGCAGCGGGCTGTGCTCGATCTGCATCCTTTGCAACGAAAATTCTGGGCTCCCGCATTCTCCTGAGTCGCACGAACTATACGATGCGCTCGCTTCTGGGCTCCCGCATTCTCCTGAGTCGCACGAACTACACGATGTGCTCGCTTCTTTGACCTCTTCACTATCCTGCAACTTCCCAGTCTACCCCTTCGGCTCTCAACCTCGTCGCTCAACCACTTCACTCGAATGAGGGCGGAACTACTCGCATCGAGAGAGAGATGCCTTACAGTGGGCCCCTCTTACAGTGGCACAACCTACAGCACCGATTAAGGCCCGGGTACAGTAACCGTTGAGGCCCGGTAACCGCCGCTTACTGTAAGCATACCTCAGGCGTTCTGTATTAGCAACCACTAACCTCCCGTCGTTGCTTCCGTACCATCAGTTTCAGCAAGGCTTGGACGACGAGCGGTTGATGCGATTTTATCGCGGACGCGAGCCTGGCGACTTGAACTAATGCCGGTCGTACTGCCATGCTGCCTCGACCGGTCCTTAGGGGCGGATAACGGTGATTGCAAGCGAGTATTTCCGGCAGACAGGGTGTCGTGGCGTGCAGTCTTTGTCTTGACTGGAACTGGCCGCGCATTTTCCTGCAAGAGACCGGCTTGGCTAAGGGTGAAAACGGGCTTCTGCTAGTAGCTTCCTGGGGACGTCTCGTAGGGATCATTTGCACCCATCCCGTGCGTGCAGGGATGAGACAGGCAGCTGAAAACACGTCCTACGCAGCGGGGTCGCTGGGGGCCGGGTGTTCGACACCTAGGACCCTTGCAATGATGCAGGGGTACCAGGCCCATCTTGGTTCGCGCAAGATCTGGTTAGCCATGAAATTTCGTCCCACCTACAGGGTCTGTAGGGGCCTGGAGTCCGACTCCTGAAGAGTGTGAGCAGGTTATCAACCCCTTTGGGTACACGGCTGTCATACAAACACACCACCACTTCCGGTAACTCACTTTCCGGGGTCCATCTCGGCGACCTTCTTCCCGAAAGTTGTACCTTGAAATGACGCTCTAATTCACCCGTCTTCTCGTTCCTCCTTGTCTCTTCTCCTGATCTTTTCTCCAACGTTCGTAAGTAATCCGGGAACACACCGTCGGCCTGGTTTCCAGTTTCTGCAACTTGATCTCCAATTCTTCGTAGCTTGTTGGCGTGTGATCTGGCTAACTTACCCCCTACCTCCGACTCGAAGATATACCAGACTCTTCCTAGCTTGTTCTTGACCCTATACGGTCCAATCCAGGGCTTGATGAACTTATTCCCCATTTTCCTGGAACCACTTCAAGTCAACCCAGATTGAAGAAGCTGCTGTATCTACTGGTGCTTGAATATCTTCCCCGAATATCTTGACAGGGACTGCCACCTCTTCATCGTCAACCATCCCCTGCCCACAAATCGGCTCTCGACCAGCGCAAAACACCCTCACGCTTGTTTTTTACCTCCTCCCGTGGAGGTATTACTTCTCACCTGGGGGCTTCGGACCCCCCAGGACTTCCCCCTGTGGGGTTTTACCATGATAGCGCCGCATCACATCGTTCTTCTTCTTCCAACAGTCCCTAACCACATGGTCCTTTTCGTGGCAGTAATAGCAGGTTACTTGAGGGTAGTAATAACCTCCCTCCTCACACGGGACTCTCCTGTATGGCTTGACCGGCTCTTGGACTTGCCGGAAACTTTCCCGACTCGCAGACTGACGTACTTCTGCAAGCCTAGAAATGGTACTCACCACGGTGTCGTAGTCCCCTGACACCAGAATTGCTTGCTCCTGGAGACTCGCGGGTAGACCTGCTTTAAAGCGGTTCACCATGATTTCGTCTGAGATTGGAATCTGCAGAGTCATGGAAGCAGACCTTAAGCGTTCTCCGAAAGCGGACACCGTTTCATATTTCTGATTCCATTTAAATTGAAAAAATTGTCTTGCAATGCATTTAGCTGCGCTTTATTGCACAGTCTAGCCTCCAAGTGGTCCAAGAAATCATTGGCATTGGCATTCCAGTGTATGCTCGCCACACTCTCGAATACTCTAGCCGCATCTCTTTCGAATGCACAAGACAGAAGGCGCCTTTTGTCACTCTCCTGAATTGGAAACTCCCTCAACAGGCGGTAACACGTTCTTTTAGCATCGAAGAAAGAGCCGTCTCCGGCCTTACGACATCGAGAGTTTTCGAGAGAGCTTTTACATATTTTTTGGGCTACGTGTACAGGATAAGTGCCGCGGGAATCCTTCTTTGAATCAATCCTGTCTTCATCTTCTTCGACCGCCATCTCCGTATGGGCCTCTTCTGCGTTGGCTTCCGCAGAATGTCTCCTCGTAAGCCCCTTTATCTGTTCAAACTTGCTGGTAAGCTGAACTATCTCCTTCATTACGGTTGAAGTGCCATTGACCGCTCCACGGAGTTCCTCCATTACCTCAACAGTGCAATGACTGTCTTGTGGCGAGGTTTCGGCTTTGATTTCCACATCTGCCTGATGAGTTTCCAAGTCTTGAGAAATCGAATCTCCTGGATGAAGCTTAGCACCTTCCTGACCTTGGTCCGGCATTTCTGAATGTGGATTCGCTCTTGTCCCCGGAGAAACCATGCTTATTTCTTTAGGCGAAACTTGACCTTCTCAGTCAGCAGGTTGCGACCCTGGTTCTGACTTCGACTTTTTCCGAGGAAGTCTCCTCTTGAACCGGCGATTGATCGCCTCGTGCGCACAAACTTCTTTCCGGGAGTCCCCTCCCTTATTATCAGCTTATAGCCCTTGTTTAAGGTGCCTACGAGAAGTCTAGATCCCGTGAATCCGAAAAGTGCCCTTCACAGACGCACCACGAAGATGGTTCCTTGTAATGAGTCTGGCCTTGCTTCGGACGTTGGATGCCGTCCCAGATTCTGAAGACTCTCGTACCTTGATTGCACCCTCGCAATGACTAGCTCTGGTAGTCATTGCGAGGGTAGTCGTGCTGGTAAAATCGAATTTATGTTACGACTTGACAATGAAGTTGTGCACGGACCATGACTGATAGTAGCACAATCACTGATGCCTCTCTGGACCTGGAGACCAGGTCAGGGGCGCTTTATATAGACCTTCGAGGGGCTCTAAATGCAAACTAGGTACGTTGCTGACAGAATTCTACTGTAAGTGTTAATGCACTTTGCTGGAGATACACGTGTACGTACCACGTACTAATTGAACCCTAACAGTACAGTACTGCACAGCCCGATAATATGGGAGATGCATCTGGAGGTTTCCAGACGTACTGTATCTCCCATAAAGGTGCGGTAGGTTGGCACAGCACAGCACTACTGTATACTGTACAGTAGTGTTGTGCTGTGCCACTGTACAGTAGTGCTGTAAAAGAGAGAGGAGTAGAATCTTTATAAGAGCATCTCCACCCACCCCGATTCAATCCAATCCAACGCCTCCAAAGCGTCTGTGCTGATTGGTAGATAAAAATAATTGGACCAAGTCCAAATGTCCCGATCATACCACGCCGTTGAACCTAGATTCTACCCACTGGCGACGACAAGCCATATGCAGGTGGTAGTGGCTCCAAACATGATGTCGCGATCAAAGATGCGATCTTCCTTGAGGAATGTCAGCCATCCGACCATGATAGCACAGCCGCCATGTTCTGGCTGCAAATGGCAAATATTGCGATAAACGAAGTTACGGTGGAGGCCGCCCGGGGACTCTGTGCTGGGAAAGCGCAAACTTGCAGCGCAATTATCATAGCGCTCACACACACTACATGGCAAAGTATTTCTGGCCGCATGACATGCCTCGCCTCGGAACAAACCAGAAAGGTCCGCAACAAGAGGAGGCGGAATTTCAGATGAGATTTCGGATGTCCCGTGCAATTTTTTCCCGTGTAATGGCCTGATCTGTGGCTGAATCAGAAAAACTCAGACAGGGACTGCGGCCTGATGCGACGTGTAGGCTTGGCATCTCGCCGTTGATAAAAGTAATCGCAGCCTTGCGACAACTCGTCTATGGAATCCCCGCCGACTTGTCCGATGACCTTTTTGAGGTCTCCAAAACAACGCAGCAAAATGCTTGGGGGAGTTATGTATTCTGGTTTCTCGCTGTTTCGCAGGTGATTATCTATGAGAACCGACAGTTGACGATATCAAAGAGTGGAAAGGGAGTTTTCTCCTCTGGGTTTCCCCGGTTGCATTGGGATCTTGGATTGTGCAAGTTGGGACTGGGTAATTGTCCCAAAGCACTGCAAGGTCTCATGACAGGGAAAGAGGGTGTCCCTACAATAAGGATGAAGGTGATTTGCTCAATGGATTTATGGATCTGGGCGTTTCAGTTCGGTCTACCTAGGTCTTTCAATGGTATGAATATACTGGAAGTGAGTTCACAATTCCAGTGCGTACTGTCCGGAGAAATTCCTCCCATACATCCGCTCTATAAATTAGATGGGAAGGATTTCGATTGGTTTTAATATCTCACAGACGGGATTTATCCGGATTGGAAGATCTTCGTTAAAACTCTCCGTCAGCCGAAGCAGCCAAAGAAATCTTCTTCTGTAAGTCTCAAGAGGGCGTGAGAAAGGCTGTAGAACGTGTTTTTGGCGTGCTGTTTCGTCGCTTCAAACTCCTATTCATTGCGAGTGAGTTTTTGGTCACTCGCAAAAATGCGAATGAAAGCAAGGGCGGCGGTTTGCTTGCACAACATGATTGTGGAGGGGGAGGCGTTCGGGATACTGTAGTGATGGATTTGATGGTAGGAGTTTAATTGACCCGGCTACAGGCAGCCAATGCTCGAAATCGCCTTTCGCTCAACTGCCTCTCTGGCCGAGGAACTACTGCAGAGTCAGTTGCACGTAGGCGATGACGTGAAACTTAAAACTTTGCACAGGTCCCTTATGTCTTCCTAGTCAACCATGTTTGGAAAAATATGGCACAGGGAGGGGAGTTGCTAGGGTCAATGTTTCAGTTGCATGGTAGCATTTTAACCGTTCAGAATCGAAGATAAAGTAGCAGCACCCATAGCCGGGTTCTCATTAATTTTCTCGCTACCGTCTCCAGTATTGTTACTCTGGTCTCTTACCCTTTCCTCTAACGAAGACAGCGCCTGCAACTACGACAAACGAACAAATCGCGGCTGCAAACAAGGATCGGTTCCTGGCATTGAAAAAAGCGCGATCATAGATTGCTGCTTATCAATCCGGAGAATCTCATCCACCACCTTTGTTCGCTTGTGCGCGGCCTCGACAAGCTTCTAAATGCCATCGGCGCCGCAGTAAAGCGCTGCCACCTATTTAGAGATGTCAAGGGCCCTCTTCGTACCAACGTGCCTCTCCATTTTAACCGAGACCACATCAACGGGGGTTGCCGCAGAGCCGGAAACCCAACCGTCCACCGCGTCCCCATCCCCGTTGCTTGATGAGTATAAAAGCGCCCCGGTCGATGACGCGCAATTATCACCCAAAAAGTTCTTTTTCTCTTTCTCTGCTTCCCGAGAGAGTAGGACGCACTGCCACATTTGTGTTCCCGCAAGAAAGCGAGCGCTTTTTGAAAAGGGAACTCGTTTCCGACGCCTATTTATTTGTCTGAAAAGAAATTGTACATATTGGCGACTGTCGCTTCCCTATTGTACACCGCCAAAGCCGCCCTGTCCATATCTTCGAGCGTCGGAGATCCTGTAGGGCGTTTTGCCTTAATAATCCCAAGATACCCTCAAATATGATGCACTCGCTCTCGCCATGCGATAACGTTGGAAAACTGCCTCAAACTTTCGCTCAACAATCGCTGCGTCTTCCGATTCTCGAACCGCCAACTCCAACAAGTGCTTGTACTGCCGGAAAATCTCGGCGACAAAGGCATCACGCTTCATACCGCTCCCATTCCTTGGATCCTCAGAGGCCAAAATATACGCCTCATATGCCCAGGAACTCTCCTCCTGACTCCATGCTGTTCCAGAACCCATTGAAACTGAAGCAAAAAAACGCAGCGCAAGATGGTAGTGGCTTTTTCTCGCGTCGCTTTCCCTCCAACGGCGTTGTCGGCACGCTCTCAGGCGCCAAGCACAGTAGATCCTCTGTCTGCCGCTTCTGAAGCGCGCTTCCAGTCCAGCTAGACGTTTCGCTGGCTGTGCTGACGCCGGCAAAAGGCGCGCACTGCGGGCGTAGTGTGTTCATCGGGTTTTTTTTTCGGCTTAGCGCGATTGTTTCGCGCCAGGCAGTATGGGAACCTGCTGCAAACCTATCTGAAACAGGTTGAAAACCTGTCTGAAGCCGGCATATGGCGCATTGGCTCAGAGAATTTCGCCAAAATGGTTTGTTGTTGTACAATCCCGTCTTTTGAACCTATGCTCGCAATATCCAAAGCAAATTACAAATACGCCGGATTTGGATTTTCGTATGGATATTTTGAGGCCATATCGATATTGCACCAGTGTTCGCATTGGTTGAAACTGATGGCTGGGTGGGAGTTTCGCGGTCCATATCCAAGTTTTCTCTAAATTTGGATTGGTCCTCTATAGGTGGAGATGCTCTGACGGATCTTACGGTGCGAAGAACTTCAGAAATGCTTCTGCAAAGGGAGACCATGATTAAACTGTAAGCAATTCTTAGCACGAGAAATGCGCGCAATTCTCATTATAATAATGATTAGGTGAAGTATTAGTTTTTAGAGGGGGTAGTAGGAGGGCTGTATTAGGGGAAATGTTGAAAAAGTATGCAAAATCGCAGGTAGCTGTCGCGGTCTTCTCACGGCCACGTGGACATTTCGCTAGTTTCTACATTTTTTCGTAGCTCAGTTGGTTGCAGATCAGATTCCTGATGCAAGTAATGTTTGCAATTAAGTTATGGGTGGGTTCGAATCCCACCGATTCTGTTCGGCTCTGCCATTCAGCGACAGAAAAGGACCTCGCGTCAGTCGTGAGTAATAGAAGTCGCTCGTTCTGTCGAGTGACGTAGTCACCACGACCACGAACTTTGAATTCCGAAGGAGTACAGGAGTAGCGGAGTAGCGGATGGAGCCGAAAAAAGGCGTCGGGATGAGCTCGGCCTGAGAAAAGAATAAACACGAACACACTTTCTTTTTGTTCTAAACTAAAAACCAATGTTCCCGGAACTATAGTGGTTACATTGGCTTCCCATTGTGGGGTTTTCGTTTCTTCAAGTTTCAAGTTTCATCAACGATTTGCAAGCATGTCCAACTCCACCTTGTACTTTGAAGGCTCAGAAAAAGAGGACATTGACTACTTTGTTTTCTACCTCGAAAACGTCCCAGAGCAAGGTACAGGAGGCGATGAACGAGCTCGAGCATTGATCACCCATCGTCGAGGCGATGCGTTCCGATTATACTTCTAGAAATTTACGTTTGGAGGAAATCAGACCGAGGAAGGCAAGGACCAAAAGTTGCTTAAGGAAGCGCCCCAAAGAGAATACAAGCCAAAAGTCGATTTGATCACGGTAATTTAGCGTGCCGTCGCTTTGAAGATAAACGACATAACGAAAATACCCGAGTTCCTAGTCAAAGCCGAAGAGATGTACGACGAGGCCAAGTTTTCAGAGGAGCAGAAGTTTTCTTTTCTGACCAAGGCGCTCGCGAGATATGAAGAACTGAAGTACCTAGTGAAAATACGTGCGCCGTGTTCATTGGAGGAACTGAAGAAGCTTCTTACTGGCTATCACTAAGCTGATCTTCGTTTTGAGAGTCAAGAATCCGTGAGCGCTCAATATCTGAAGGTTGGATTTGAAGACAGAGTGAAGCGAGGAGAGGTCGCCCCGATGAGAGAAAAAGCAATGGAGGAGGAGATGGATTCCATCACCAAGCAGCTATCTGAAATGCATCTTATGATGCGTCAGTCGAAAACGGGGAAAGAAGATAAGGATGAAGGGTCTTTTTCAGGATGAAACGGACCGCGCAAAAAGGGTTGTGGTTTTTGCGGAAGGCCTGGGCACGATGAGGATGATTGATGGAAAAAACAGATGTTGAACCGTGTCTGTTCTTTCTATGGAAAGCCTGGGCATGAAGAGGATGAATGCTGGGCCAAGCAGCGAGAGGCCGCGAAGCAATTGAAGCAACAAAAGAGAAAATGACCCACAGAAGTTGGCAGCCATGAAGGAGTTCGATAGCTCCGACGATGACTACGACGATGTGCAGGAGTGGTGGGCAGCGCTGCGCGCAGCCAATGGAGAGCCGTCTCGAATAAGTAGCAACCCGATGGCCATCGAGAACCTTACCGGTCCTGTTACAGCACAAGCCCAGTGCCGAGACACGCATTCATGAAGACCTGTCCAATAGGTTGAAACAGATACTTCTCCGAGAGCCATGCGTTGTCGCCTTCGAGCTGAGCGACCTCTGCCCGGCCGATGTCACTTACAAGCACTTTTTAGAGCTAACCAGTAGCAAGCCTATTTATCATCCAGTACGGCGCCTCCCACCAAAGTGGAACGATGTATTGAGGCAGGAGATTGATCGGACGCTCGAAACCAGGGTGATAAGGCCGTCCGCCTCTCCATGGGGATTTGCCGTGGTGTTCGCGAACAAGAAGGACAGAGCACAACGCTTCTGTATTGAAAACCGCAGACTCAATGACATCATGAAGGCCCACAAATTTCCGATACCCTTGACTGAAGAGATAGTCGACGAAACGGGTGATGCTGAGGTATTCTTCGGGCTTGACATGTTCTAAGGATACTGGCAGATTGCGCTTTCGGTAGGTGCAAATGAAAACGGCGTTCAGATGCAAGCTAGGCTCATTAGAGTTCCAAGTAATGCCGTTCGGACTTATGAATGCCCCGGCGTGCTTTCAGAGGATGGCAACGAAGCTGTTCGGAGATTTGCTGTTCACACGGTTCTATATTAACGACGTGGTAGTGATATCAAGGAGCATAGAGGAGCACATGGATCACCTGGAGGTCGTTTTGGAGAGGATTCGATCAGCCAACCTCAAAATCAAGCAGAGTAAGTGTGTTTTCGCGAAGAAGCGGATACCTCTTCTCGGGCATAGCGTTTCGGCCGAAGGCGTCAGACCGAATCCAGAAAAGATAGACCGGGTGAAGAATGCGTGCGTCCCCAAAAGAAAGAAAGAGCTGCTGCCTTTCCTCATGTTTTGCTCGTTCTATCGACGCTACGTACGGAGCTTCGCGTTGATTGTGGAGCCGCTGCATAAGCTAACCATTAAGGACGTGAAGTACCAATGGAATGAGGAAGCTAATACCGCCTTCGAGTCACTGAAAGACAAGATGAGCTCCGCTCCTATACTGGGGCAGCCGGACTATGAGAAGGAGTTCGAGTTCTATGTCGACGCGTCAAATGGGGCGGTCGGCGTAGCTTTGATGAGGAATGACGAGGAGGGAAGGCCCATGCCGGTACAGTACGCAAGTCGAGCTCTGAAGTCCGCCGAAAAGAATTACAGCGCGTTCGAGAAAAAGGCTTTGGCAATCGTGTTCGCACTCAAGAAGTTCCGACACTGCTTGTTGAATGGTCCGTTTGTCGTACATAGCGACCACGAGGCTCTAAGAGCAGCCTTCTTGAAGAAATATATTCATGGGCGACCTATTAGATGGCTGAACATAATGGCTGAATACGAATTCGAGATCAAACACTTCGCAGGTAAAAAGAACGCTCTAGGAGACTATCTGTCGCGTAGTGTAGGAGATGGTGCGGAGAACGCGCGGGATGTGTTGGTAGAACAGTTTATTGCGCCAACCGAAATCGATCTCACGATGAATACTCCGTCAGGACCTGAACCAGTTATGGTCCTCACCGCAAGCCGTGAACTGGAACCATCGCTCTCTACCATCAAAGAGATACCTAAGTAAAATGTCAGGGGTTGGTGTACCGGTCCGTATTCGAAGGCAGTCAAAGAACTACAAGATTATTGGGAACCACTTGATAAGGAAGACGAGCAAGAGCTTCAAGGTCGTGCCACCCATCGGTCATCGGCAAATACTCATCACGTTTTTTCATGATCAAATGACGCACTGGGGCCGCGACAAAACGAAACATTTCATCTCATCCAGGTTCTGGTCGCCGTCGATGGCGAAAGATATTGCTGCTCACATCAAGTCGTGTCTGCCGTGTCAGAAGGCCGTACGGATACCGCGATACATACACCCTCTTCATCAGCCAGTAGTCTCGCTATTTCGCACGTCCAGTGTTGACTTCGCAGGCCCGATTCGCACGACTCCTGGAGGCAACAAGTACGTCATGCTTGCTGTAGAGCACCTCACCAGATGGCCGATGGTGAGAGCGACAAATGGCAAACTTCAGACGTTGCTGTGAGTTTTTTTCAGAAGGAAATCGTAGACCAGTTTGCAAGCCCCGTGGTAGTACTGAGCGATGGTGGTCCTTCCTGCTTCGCTAACTATAGGAAGGAATCGTTGAAAGAAAGATGAACCAAGCCCAAACTAGTCACCGCATATTCGCAACAGGCAAACGGTAGAGCTGAATGAATAGTGCAGACAGTGAAAACCGCGCTTAGAAGAATGGGTAATGATGAATATTGATATATGAAGTAAAGTTGGTAGAGATGACGTATAGGGCGAGACAAGGCAGCGGCGGTTATTCCATGTTCTTTCTGATGTTCAGGCAGGAGGCCAGACTCGTACCATTTGTGGAAGGATTACGCCTACTCGGGGAGGACTACAGCGTGGTAACAACACGAATGGAGGGGGAAGTACGAGAGCTTGACCTGACGGCACTTCAAGGGCCTCGATCACGGCGACTAGTTCCAGCATTTGATTCAGTTGTGACAAACCCATTCACCCCAGGACAGCTTGTATTGATTCTGAAGCCTAAGGCAGGCAAGCTCCCAACGACGACACCAAAGTGGGACGGGACGTACGAAGTAGTGCGCATCGCAGACGAGACGTGCTTTTTGAATACAGCCGATGGGAACATAACGCACAGTTGAATTTACATTGCAAGACTGAAGAGGTTCGTCCAGCGCAGATCATTCGCCGGCCGAAACTGACCATCACGCACGAGAACCAGCGGTTAGAGGAAGGTTAGCAAGTGGCCTGATTAAGAGGGCGAAAATTCGCTGCGAACGCAATGTTGATGAATAGGGAAGAACTGACAGGCCAGCTGAAAGTAGAATAAATTTGATGGGAATTCGCGGTTGTTGACGTTTTCCACGCTGACGTTGTAGTTGAGTACACTGCCTAGTGCGCGGCAAGTGAAGAGTTAGGAGCAGTGGCGCGATCAAATGTAGCGCACGTTGACAGACGGTGCTGCGAGGCGATGAGACAAATCAGGTGGACCTTTTCAATCGGACCGGATTTACGGAACCACATTTCCGTAAGGAGAGAAAATGCGCTGCAATTCGGCCGCAGAATCCTCTCGCCCTCTCCATTGGGCGGCACTACTGGAGACATTGCCATGGTTTACGGGCCAACGGGGGCCAAATGGTACAAATCTTACTGGCAGGTGCGGTACCGTGATATAGGCGAGGCTTTCTATAACAGTTCTATGGAAGTTCAGGAATTTAGGCAAAATAAACACGCGAGGGTGCCTTTTTACCGTGACGGGGGCGGGTGTATAAAGAAAGAAGTTTAATGCGTTCAGTATCTACTGGGGACTGCGCACGTCCTAACTATACGGTTAAGATCTAGCCGGGTGTGCTTCGTCGTCCATGCGCATCGGGGCTCGCGACAGGATAGCTTCAGCGATGGATGACCAGAGGGTGCAACTCAGTCGCTGGTAGATACGGCGGCGGATAACGCCAACTCTCGAGTGACACTTGGACGCGATCCGCGGAACTAACTCCTCGATAAATGCAATAGTTCCAGGGGAAGGGGCACCTAGGGAATCAAACGCCAGAGGTCGAAACGTGAAGTTCGGCGTGTAAGGCGCAGAAGATGGACCAGTTGAAGGAGCGGGGAGGGTCGGGCGATGTTGCGTTCCAGGGTTGTGACCTTATCGCGGGCCGCCAGTTCAGCAGCGCCTCCGGCAACCTGGGTCGCCTTGGTGCGAACTGCGGCCTTAAACGGTGAGACGACAGTGATGTCACAGGCAATGGGGCGCAACGTTGTGCCTTCCGGGGTTGGGGGCGGTTGTACAAGGATATCGGCGGGCCGGAGCTCAGTGCCCGGGACGAGGAACGGAACCTCGTGCCGAGTATCCAGACCCGCGGCGCGGGTAACGTGTGTCGCAATCGCAGTACAGAGCGAGTTGTGGCGGTGACGACGGCCGAAACCAGGGCAGCAGAGGTCGGCGGCGTGATCCCCGAGGGTGTCCAAGGGGTGGTCACAGTGGTGGCAGTTGAGGGGCATGGAGTCATCATACACTGGCAGTCCGAGGTGACGGCGGAGCATGGTCTGCCAGTGTGTGGTGTGGACCTTCGTAGCTGCCGTGGGGTGAGCGAAGAGAAACGCCGCAGCGGGGCTGCGGCGGAACGCTAAGCCACGGATGCGATGTCGAATGTCGGCGTCGCTGTGTGCGGTCGGGTTTGGGGCATTCGCCCAGGAGTCGTCGTGCCAATGTACTCTTGCCCGCGCCTCTTGCTGCACCCGTTTGAGAAGGGTTAGAGTGTTGGTGGGTGAAGCAGCTAGAGTTGGAGGGTCAAGGGTGGAAAGGTCGACTATCCGGGGATGGAGAGGGCGAAACGGCGGAGAGAAGGCCCAGCCTGACGGAGGAGGAAGGACCGGTCGCCGCGGTAGCGGCCAGAAGCAAGTGCACAAGCACGCGGCGTGGCGTATGCGGAAGTTCGCTGCCGTGCGGTCGCAGCATCAATGATGCTGGCGGCGGCAGCGCCGTGGAGGCACGAGGCGATGCTTTCGAAGCCCTGACCTCCGAGGTGCATGGGGAGGCAGACTTGGTCCCAGGCTCGGTCCGTGAAAGCTATGCCGTGTGTAACAATCTAGTGTTTACTAGAATGTTATGGACGCCTCTTGAGATATGCCAGCAATGCTATTTAGCGTGGCATTTTTATTTTGCGTGTAGAATTTTATTATGCATTGCTGTAATGCATCTAGACGTTTCGGATTAGTGTTCTAGAGTATTTTAGAGCACATTAGACGCGTCCAGTTAGTTTATTTGTAATGTGTGTTTTTACACCCATTGAGGGGGGTACAAAGCACTATATAAGAGGTCGTAGATGCCGAGTAGCGGCAGGAACAACCAACAAACATTTTTCAACATCGATCAAAGTCAACATCTGAGTTTATTTCAACTGTCTTCCTTTGCCCCAACTACTCTTTCGTTTCACTGGTAGCATCGCCCAGTTGGCCGAAGGAGATCAGTTAGTACCACGACTGTGGGCTGGAGTGCCAGTCGTTGGTAAGCACCACCTGTGGGCTGGATGCCAGGTGCGTGCAAGTAGTCCAGTTCTGCAGGGAGAACTAGATAGGCTGCTAGGTATCTTCGATATCTTCGCCTACTTTGATTTTGGTTATTCTGCGCCGAGTCGCCTACGTATTCTCAAATAATCCTCTCGACTATTGGCTGTAGCTAGGTCGACCGACTGGGACAAGGATTCGAGTAACGCGCTTAGGTTTGATCAGGTAGGAGCAACCTCATTTGGGTAGTGGGAAAGAACTTAGGTTCTGTGATTGAGAAGTATCTTTTGGTCGGCTCGAGATCTTTTCTTATAGGGTAAGGACACCGAAGGGTCTTTAACAAAAGACTGGTGGGGATATCCCGAACAGATATAGATCACCGTAACTCCGGGTGTGGGTTACGAAGAGTTTGTATCACTCTCTTGCGGGAAGAGGACCCGTCGCCAAGGGACGGCTCCCTAAAGTATCAAGTGGATAATAAGTCAAGAGAGAAAAATTGAATAGAAGAAGAAAAAAGGTTGTGAAAAATGTCGTTCTTGAAGCCGAATAAGCCAGAGCAGTTCAAGGGCACTCGGGATAGGCTCGTCGTGGAAACCTGGTTGTACCAGCTCGAACAGTACCTTACGCTCGTTCAGATGCAAAATATGGATCTAGCACTGAACGATAGAGCTAGGATTATGTATGCTACAACCTTGTTTACGGGCACAGCTGCAAGTTGGTGGTTCATGAAAGTTGCCTCCAATGCAGTTCCAGATTCTTTTGATGAGTTTAAGAATTTGGTAAGGGCTGAGTTTATACCCGCTGATAGTGTTCGACGTGCAAGAGACAAGCTGAGGAGTTTGCATCAGAAGTACTCTGTTGCAGCTTATCTCTCAGAGTTTAGAAACGTGGCTCTGAGCATCCCTGGTATCTCAATGGATGAAATGCTAGATAAGTTTATCTCCGGACTCAAGCCACAGGTTAGGCTAGAAGTCCTCAAGAATAATGTTACAAACGTGGAAGAAGCTGCCCGAATCGCTCTGAATGTTGACAGTGCTTTACGTGGATCTGGAATGTTCTCTAGGTTTGGTGAACAGTCGAGTTATGTTCCAAGCCAGGCTCCCGTTCCTATGGAGATCGGTAACGTGGAGAAGAGGTACAACAGTGGTCAAAATCGAATCAGGAATCGTCGATTTGACAAAGATAAAGAAAGGTTGTACAGAGAGAACCGCTGCTTTGTATGTCACAAAGTAGGTTGCAGGCCATGGAAACATAATGACCATAAGGAAAGTAAGATTGCATCGAATAATGCTCAAGTTATTGACAGTGGTCTAGAGTCGGAAAACTAAGAGGTCCGCCGAAAGGAAAAAGCGCTCCGGTTGGACCAAGTATGAGTGACTTTAATCGTCTTGTTGCAGAGGTAAACAACTAAGACAAAGTATACAGAGTCCAGTGTTGAAAGAAGAGATTTGCACTGGTGATAGCTCTGAAGTTGAGAAAAGTCAAAGAGATCATGCGATAGAAGGTTTGAAGACTAGTTTGGAGTCCAATACTATCGTTAATTGTCATGAAGACGACATCCAGGTCAAAGAGGAAGATATTCCAACCGAGGAATTAATCTTACTTGACGGGACGCTAAATAATGTGAAAGCGTCTGTCCTCAAAGACGACGGATGTAATACAAACGTAGTATCTAGGGACTTTGCAGTTCGAAACAAAGAAAAGTTTCGATTTAAGAATGTCAAAGCCACTGTGAATCATTCGAGCAAGAAGTCAAAGGAGAAAACGTCGGAAGTTATCCTGGGAGCTACATTGAAGATTGGTTCCTATCTGTTCACGTCCAATTGGGTCGTTGCAGATTGTAGATATGATGTGCTTCTAGGAATGCCATGGCATGTTGCCAACAATCCAGATATTGATTATCAGCGCCGGGTTGTGAAGGTTAACGATGACGTGCTCCCGATAGTAGAAGATATTCCGATGGAAGTAAGAGTAACAAACATTGGAGTTAAGAAATTCCGGAACATGATTAGGAGAAAGAATCATGGGAGAGATTTCAATGTTTATCAACTGATCAATGCGAATGAGATTAAGTTGAAAAAGCCCTCTGCAATCAATAGTCAGAAAAATGCTAGTCTGGAAAAGCTGTTGTCTAAGTTTAAGGATGTCTTCAAAGGGAAACTACCAGCTGGACTACCACCAAAGAGAAGTGTGGATCACGAAATTGAGGTTGAGAAAGGTTCTAAGCCACCTCATCGTCCATTGTTTCAGTTATCCCCAGCGGAATTGAAAGCTGCAAAAGAATATGTGGAAGATTTGCTGAGAAATAAGAAGATCAGGCCAAGTAAGTCACCGTATGGGTCACCGTTATTCTTCGTCCAAGAGAAAGACAAATTGAGAGGTGTGGTCGATTATAGAGCACTTAATCGAATCACAAAAAGAAATAATGCGCCCTTGCCTAGGTCAGATGAGATGTTTGACAGACTTGGTGACGCAAGAGTCTTCTCAAAGTTGGACTTGAAGACCGGTTTCCATCAGATACGGGTGAAGCCTGAGGACATTGAAAAGACTGCGTTCAATACGAAGTACGGACAGTTTGAGTATCTTGTAATGCCAATGGGTCTATGCAATGCTCCTGCTACTTTTCAGTCACTGATGAACCGTATCTTCTATGACTGTATTGATGTCTTCATGGTTGTGTACATCGATGATCTTCTCATATTCAGCATGGACGAAGAAAGCCATCTCAAGCATCTGGAAATAGTGCTAAGTCGCCTGCAAGAACATGAGCTTTATGTTTCTCCAAAGAAATGTGACTTTCTGAAAACGGAGATTGAGTTCTTGGGCTTCATAGTCGGTAAAGATGGTCTTCGTGTTAACCCAGAGAAAGTTGAGGTTTTGAAGACATGGCCGAAGCCTAAAACGGTGACAGAGATAAGGAGTTTTATTGGCTTACTCCAGTTCTTCCGCAGGTTTATTCCGAAGTTTTCGGAAATAGCGGCTCCGTTGACAGATCTGACGAAGAAAGATATCGGTGTTGGTAAATGGAATGACAAGTGTGATGTTGCATTCCAGAAGTTGAAAGAAGCCATCACCCAAGCCCCTATTCTTGTTGCCCCGGATTGGAACAAGAGTTTTAGAGGACATGTGGATGCCTCACAATTTGCGGTTGGAGGAACTTTAACGCAACTAGATGGAAACGGAAAGGATCGTGTTATTGCATACTATTCCAAAAAGTTGTCTCCTACTGAAAGATATTATTCCGCAAATGATAGGGAGCTTCTCGGTTTGATATCTTTTCTTCAAAGGTTCAGATGTTATTTGGAAGGTTCATCATTTGAGATTATTACTGACAATCAAGTCCTTAAGCATCTATTCACTAAGCCTAAATTGAGTCGAAAAGAGGCAAGGTATATCGAAACGCTTGGTAACTTTGGAATATTTCCAATTACCTTGAAGCAAGGAAAGATTCATGTGCTTGGTGATGCTTTATCAAGAGCTCCTCATGTAATTAGCTCTAAGGATATGGATAACCCTTCCATTAATGAGGTGGAAGTGTTATCTATTGATCTTGACGATATCCTTAGTAGTTATGATGATGATCAGTTCTTTGGACCTATTGTTAGAGCCTTGGATGGAAATTGGCCTTCTGATGAGACTAAGAAAGTACAGCTTGAAAAGATAATTCATATGTTTAGGCGAGAGGGAAAACGACTAATGTATGGTAGGAAGCTTTGTATTCCAAGGAAGAGTGTTTCGGATATATTGCAGTTAGCACACGATTCGAAGATAAGTGGACATTTTGCTTTTGCTAAGACGTTATCGAGACTCTCAAACTATCACTGGAGACATAAGACACGTGATGTTCGAAACTACGTTCAGGGATGTCTTCGATGTCAGCAAGCAAAAGATTCGAATCAGAAAAAATGACAGTTCCCACATCTCTAGAGATGCCTGAGAGAAGATGGGGATCTTTGGCTACTGACTTCATTGTTCACCTTCCAAGGACTAAGAATGGAAAAGATGCAGTTACGACATGGGTTGATCGTCTTACAAGAAGAGTTCATTTCATTCCTTGTAATGTGAATGAAACAGCAGTGGACGTCGCTAATTCGTTCTTTAGCAACATCTTCAAGCTCCATGGTTTACCCGATAATATTGTTTCCGACAGGGACCCGAAGTTTACTTCGAAGTTCTGGGAAAATGTTATGAAGCTTTGCGGAGTTAAGTTGAAGATGTCCACCAGTCGTCACCCACAGACAGATGGTGCGTCTGAGATTATGAATCGTATGGTTGAGAACTACTTACGATGTTATTGCTCGTATCATCAGAATGATTGGGATGAATTGTTACCTGCTGCTGAGTTTGCATACAACTCTTCTGTGACTGAAGACTTGGGAATGTCGCCGTTCGAAATGGACTTGGGATATAATCCAAAGGCACCTCTTGATATGATTTCAGGAGCAGAGACACCAATTGAAAGCGTTGAAGAATTTAAGGCACGACTGCGAAACTCCTTGGAAGATGCTAAGTTCTCGTACAGAGTTTCTAAAGCTAGGCAATCTGCAGTCTCTTCTCAACGGTATCAAGCTCCTCAATATCAAGTTGGATCGAAAGTATGGTTAAATAAGTCTCTGTTTACGGATTTGTATTCCAGATCGCAGGCAACGCAGAAGCTGACGGCTAGAAGATATGGTCCATTCATGGTGAAGGAGTTAATTGGAAAGAACGCTTTGAGGTTGGATCTACCTAATCATCTCAAGATCCATCCTGTTGTTCATGTAATTCACACAACTCCATATAAGGACCAGCCTGCTGATATTGCGCTGCCTATGCCTGAGCGACCCGATCCAATACCGATGCCTGGAGGAGAAGAACAAGTCGTTGACCGAATATTGAAGCATAGGAAGAGAGGAAGAGGATATCAATTCCTCACTCTAATGAAAGGAGCGCCAACTCATGAAGCTGAGTGGCAGCCGAAAAGAGATTTTGTGGACCGAGACGGTACGGTTACGGAAGTTTGGCACAAGTATATCGTGGAAAATGGCATACTTCCAGAATATCATTGACGAGGACGTCAATAGAGAGGAGGTGGGAATAGTGTAACAATCTAGTGTTTACTAGAATGTTATGGACGCCTCTTGAGATATGCCAGCAATGCTATTTAGCGTGGCATTTTTATTTTGCGTGTAGAATTTTATTATGCATTGCTGTAATGCATCTAGACGTTTCGGATTAGTGTTCTAGAGTATTTTAGAGCACATTAGACGCGTCCAGTTAGTTTATTTGTAATGTGTGTTTTTACACCCATTGAGGGGGTACAAAGCACTATATAAGAGGTCGTAGATGCCGAGTAGCGGCAGGAACAACCAACAAACATTTTTCAACATCGATCAAAGTCAACATCTGAGTTTATTTCAACTGTCTTCCTTTGCCCAAACTACTTTCGTTTCACCGTGTAACTATTCATATGATGACCGTTGTAGATCATCAAATTCTTCTGCGGCGGACTCGGCTAAGCGCGGATCTGAGAGCTTGAATGCATGCGATAGGAGGCATGCAGAGGCACAGATCCGGTGCATGTGGAACCGGGCGCGGGCGTCGCGGACCAGCAGGAGGCGGTCCAGGGTCTGGCGGCACTGAGCAATCTTGGACCGGAGAAAACTCTCCGTGAACGCTTTGTTCCCAATGGGGGCCCCTAGAAGCGGAAAGCCGTCCCGCGAGCATTCTGCGAGAGGAATTCCGCTAAAAGGGCTGCTCGATCCTGCGGCATGACGTGAGGCCAGTATATGCGTGTCTTTCGTGGGTTGACAAGGAAGCCAACCGTGGGACCATCTCGGGCAAGGAGCCTGAGCGCCTGACGGATGGCGCCAAGGTTCCGACGATCGTGCCGTCATCGGCGTACCATTGGCAGAGAGCAATGTTGGGGATCTCAGCAACCCGACGGATGAGGGGTTGGATCGTTAGCGAGAACAACAAATGCTGGCCGGGTCACCCTGTTGGGTGCCCTGGGCACTTTGGTATGACGGTGCGATCCGGTTCGGGACAAGCAATGGCGGTTGCATTCGGCCGTAGATCATGTTTGCGAAGCGGGCAAGCGAGGGGGCGAGCATTGGTAGGTGGTCCAGCATAGACTGCCGATCAACGCGGTTAAAGGCGTTGTTAGCGTCTATGAGGACCGTGGCGACGTTCGGGGTGGCGGAGAAGCGGCGTAGTGTCGTGCGGGTGTCGTGTACAATAGAGTCCAACCCGGCTTTAACAACGTTGGCCGTCTGATGCGGCGACATAACCGAGTGTGAATCGGCTATTGCGGCCGGAGCAGTGCCTTCGTCACTATCCTGCGAAGCATAGACCCGATGGCGATCGGGCGGACCTTGTCGGGAGTCGGCTGAAGCGGGAGGAGCGTCGCCGCTGCCACGAGGGGAAGCACAGCGTCCGGGAGTTCCCCCCGTGCGAGCCGAGAAACGAGCTGTGTCAGGACACGCAGACCGGTCACGCCGGCTTCGGGACTGACGCGAGTTTTAACGAGGAGGCGGAACCAGCGCGACGGCGTTCGTTCGGGTCCGGCGGTGGTGTCCCTCGGGACGCCGCGGACCGCGTGTTCCACAGCAGCCTCGGTGATGCACGGGGGCGGCGGGAGCCGTCCTTCCGGGAGCGGCGAGACAGGGCTCGGCGGGGAAGGGTGCAGGTGCCGGAGCCGCTGAATCGTCGCCGGGTCGTTGACGTCGGCGAGCGGGCCATTGTGGAGGGCGCGCATGGCCTTACCATATCGCGCATCGGCGCAAAGGGCCTCTGCACGACGGGCGCGCCCGATGTCGCCGGGGACTGTTGGGGCGTACAGCGTGTTTCCTTCCCACCATTCTAGCCGAGCCTGATGAGCTGCGAGAGCTTCGGCCCAGAGTGCTCCCCATTGCGAGCCCGTGTGCGCACGACGGAGGCGTTCTCGGAGGGCGATCCGTTGGCTCTTGGGGTCCCGCCATCCGCGCTCTCCCCGAAGACAGCGACGGAGGACAGCCGTGGGCAGCATGTGGAGGTGAAGGAATGCTCGTTGAGTGGCGTCTTCCCCACGAGCATTCGCCGCAGCTTTGACCAGCTTGATAAACAGGAGGATAAATTGGGTGAGGCAGGGAGCAGGGATATTGATGTGCGCAAATCCGCATACGAAAAATCTAGATGAGGACCATAATTGTATACAGTATTGGAACTGGGATGATATTTTTACAGTTTTTGAATTTGCAAGATATTTTTAATTTGGTGA